>QLNU02014802.1:5371270-5398424 GCA_006491805.2 Dysdera silvatica | reverse complement strand
GTGTCTTGACCTACTGGAGATTAAGAGACCCTCTAGTAGGCTAAGACACTCCGGGCTAAACGGAGGGACCCTGGTTCGAATCCAGGATGAGGACGGCGCTTCTTTTTCTGCTAAACGAACACAGCTCTAGCTTGAGTTTATTTCTACGTGGGTGTCGAAAATTATTAAGTAAAAATAAATTCCCCCACGAAAACTCACAAAAACAAAAACTCGCCTCGGTGTCTTTATGTGTTGACCATTATATGGCAGTTGTATTATCCCTATGAAGTGTAATAATATCTTAAAATTCTAATTTTCGTTTTTTATCTACTGCTTTAACAGAATCATTCTTATTTCTACAATATTTTTTTAAAAATGTATTTGTTGATGCCCAAACAATGTTTCTTAATGTAGTATCTGATGAATGACTGTCAGGACATTCATCAAGGAAACACACTATTTGAACAAGAATCTCTGACGTTAAATTTGTACCAATTTCTCTTTGATTTGGAGCGTTCAAAAATACAGATGCGTATATTGGTGAAACCCATTTCTGAATGATAAGATAATTTAACAATACAACATTAAGAATAACTGGGTTTGGATATAATAATCCACCCCTGTCAAGTATCTTAATGTAACAACTCTCATTAGGAAGGTCCAATGATCTGTCTACTGTCACCAGTGTTTTGCATAACATATATGTTTTATTCCTTAGATAGGAATGACAGCAGTAGCCTGCAAAGTATGTCAATAATAGTAATTGTGGTTCTGTATCGCAATTGCAAATTGTTTTGGTATCTTGTACATTCACTAAAATTCCTTACAACTTTAAGAAGGAGGTAATAATTTTTCTTAGCCCCCCCCCCTCCCAGAAATACTCGTGTGGGCGCCCATGCATAGGGACACCATGACAGGCGACTGATATCACCCGTCAACATATGGGTAGATCGTCTGACCGGGCAATCATACCGCGTCTTTCTTGAGTGTTTCCTGATCTAATGTGTGATGTTGCACTTGCCACACGGAGGGTTATGTGGTTCATCCATGGTGGGATATCTATCTGCACATTTTGCCACTAAAGTGAACGTTTTTCAAATGCGGTTTATCCCGGGCAATGGATTGTGGGTGATGGACCTGTGGCTAGGGCTCCACATTCTCCGGAGCTTAATCCACTAGACTTTATATTCTGGGGCCACCTCAAAACGTTGGTGTACAACATGCTAGTGGACTCCGTTGAAGATCCAGTCGTGAGAATCATCATTGCTGCAAACAAGAATAATGACACAAAAGGAATTTACAAGAGGAATCTACGACACTCCTTCATTTCACAGTGTCAGCTGTGTAACAACACTCTTAGACACCACTTTGAGCAGCTACTTAGACTCCTGGAATAGACTCACAAATTGGTAAATAACTCTCATTTATCTGCTAAACAACTATTGACCTGTGACGGGTAGTGCATTATTTTTTCTGACTGACAATTAGTGGATGTGAAAATTATGCAAATTGTTTGCTTTGACCTGTACACACTATCATCCCTCTTATATTGTCGGTAGAATTCAGGACCTCCATAGAATCCAACGCTTCAGTTGCGACCATGGATTCTACACATACAATTCCGGTGAATTTAACTGATTTTAGAAAGTCGCCAGAGAAAGAGAGAGAGAGAGAGCTGGCGTCCGTTGACATTAAATAATTTGAAAAATTCTTGAAATGGCGCATTGTAGCCATTTGTGGAAACCTTGAATGTGGTGGATGCAAATACTAAATTCACTGTAGTGCCCGAACGGCTAATTTTTGGAAAAAAATTCACTGAACAAAAAATGTTTATTTTGATGTTCTTCACCTGTTACACATACTTGGCAGTTCCCAACTCTTTTCCAGTGTGTTAAAAAAGGCAGTTTTAGGCTTATTTTCACTAAACAGTAACACAGATCAAAATCAGAAAACGGAATTCCGGATTTCTTTGTCTCTGCTGTATTATTAGCTCATTTACTTAAATTATGTATCAAAAATTGTATTTAATTCATGCAATTGGCTACGTAGAAAAGACATGGACATAAACAGTAGTTACGCTCTACAGCCAAACCGGCCCCTTTGCGGACACGGGGATATGGGCAAATATGCCTTATTTGGTGTTCACAACAACTCCTCTTATTTTGTCGGTAGAGTTCAGGACCACCCTGTATAATCTGTTTACGTATGCTTTATTTTTAATAATTTGTTTAACCTCCACATGAGCTTATACATATGTATGTAAATATGTAATAATTATAATTAATTTATAATCATATAAATAATTGCACAGTAATTTCATTTTGAGTAGTAATAATCATCAAAATGTAATGGCTTTGGAGAAATCTCATTTTATCCATGCCAAAAGCAAATTAAAATTTCATTTTACTTACTAAATAATGATTTTTTTTACCCGGAAAAGGTCTTTAACGTTTAATCGATGACAAAAACAATTTTCCAATTTGGAAGGACAAAACCCAGGCTTATCGAATCCACGTTTTCAAATAAATATAATTAATGCGTTTATACTTTTCTTACCTGAAGAATTATAGCCTTTGGAAAACTCATAGAAAAGTGCTTTTAAAAAGAAGTGTTTTATCAGACGCATTCCTTCATTTGTTTGAATATAAAGCCGGAGGACGAGGATTTAATAAGACCATTAATTAAATAATGTTCTAGAAAAAATCTTGTTTTTCGTCTTTATTTTTAACAAACCTGATTTAATAGACATTTTAAATTAAAAAAAACTAATCTTTAAATCCAGAAAAAATAACAATACAATGCAAGACAAATACTTCATTTTTCATAACCTTTTAAGTATATTATTTTATCACATATTTAAATGCTAAACTTGTTCGGCCTAAGTAGCTGTGAGTAAACGCTATTTAAGTCTAACGACGTTCAAAGGAAAGAATTTTTATACATTTGTAATAATTAGAACTCGGTTCATAAACAAATGCATGTGTGCATATGCAGTTACATATTTTAATCATTATTGGCCTTAGGTCATATAAATATATAAAAACTATGAAATTTCAGAATTTAAATGCACATATTAAAGGTTTCGTAATTTTAATTACGACTATTATATATATATTCTATCACCAAAATTTTTACACAACGTCAACGCTAAATTTTATTTTACTTTCGTTTGGAGTAGAAAGGAAGGAAGGTTGTAAATGGGCACGTTTAATGTAATGACGTAAACAATTCGTCGCATTCATAGCTGAATTAGTCACTATACTCATTTGAGAGACGAAAGGTTTAGTTCTGTGTGTTACTTTCGGCAATTGACCTTATGGTTAAATTTAATAAGACGAACACTTATATGGGGCAAAATTTCACACCATTATCTATAAGTTGTAGACGTTGGTAGTAGTCTATCACGGATAGCTTATCTCTTAGTTTAGTCCGCAAAATTTCATGAATACTGTCCAAAAATACTGTGATAGATGTGGATAGGACTTTCGGCCATAAGTGCTATTGAATGATGAAGATAAAGATTAGCACTAGAACACCGAGAAGAAAAACTATGATATATTTAATGAAAATTATATTTCATAAAGCATATCTTACTTTGTGTATGTCAATTATTTCTACTCAGATAGTTAATATAAAGACATATATAATTATTCTACTCAGATAGTTAATAGAACATATCTAATTATTTCTACTCAGATAGTTAATAAAGAACATATCTAATTATTTCTACTCAGATAGTTAATAAAGACATATCTAATTATTTCTACTCCAGATAGTTAATAAAGACATATCTAATTATTTCTCAGATAGTTAATAAAGACATATCTAATTATTTCCTGCTCAGATAGTTAATAAAGACATATCTAATTATTTCTACTCAGATAGTTAATAAAGACATATCTAATTATTTCAAGACACAGACATTTATTTTTCAAGTAAGTGCATGATTTAAATCATATTTTATCATTTTAAGTGCATATCAATGTATATTTTATCATTTTAAGTGCATATCAATGCATATTTTATCATTGAAAGTGCCTATCAATAGAAATTTTATCATTATAAGTGCATATCAATGCATATTTTATCGTTGTAAGTGCATATCAATGTATATTTTATCGTTGTAAGTGGATATCAATGTATATTTAGAGTTTCCGGTGCACGTTTGCATGCATATTTTTCTAATTTAGGTACATATAATTACGTAGACAGGGATAAAAGATATATAATAAACAAACATAAAGACTGTTCCGATTTTATAAGCTGTTTACGGATATGATTTTTAAATACCGAAATTGAATTGTGAGCTTATAATGTCTTAGAAAGACTGTTCTGCAATCTAATACTCGAAAGTATCTAACACAAACGACCTTTACATACTCATCTCGTTATATGCTGAAAGCAATGTATATATTTTCCCGAAAGCGATGGACTTGAATGAAATTTCCTTAAAGTAGGGATTATGAAAGTGAAGCACCAGAATATAATATTTCGATCACGTAAGTTTTACTTGGAATTAGAAACAGCATGAGTTTGGGCATTATTCTATTGAATATATTCAGAGAAGGTCGTGGAAAGGTAACGTGATGGATTATAAGACTTAATTGCATATTGTCCGGGGTACAAGGTGCTTTAAAGCTATAATAACCATTGACATCCTTTCATCACAGAAGGTGTTGCTCTGAGAGTTTGCCGTTCTCAAACCACGAATAAATTTTACGCTGATCTATGCCATTACTATGTGTTAATGTTATTAAAATTTATAAAGTTGATATAAAACCAAAGCTGTATTCAAGACGCCATTTTAAAATGTTCCAAATAGCTAAAAACTAGATTCATTTCAGATATTAACTATGAACATCGACGCATCTCTCACATTTAATCATTAATGATCCAATGATGGATGAAGGCATCTTTTCCATGCATATATTTGTCCATTCCATCGTATTCTGGTTTCAAACTTCGATATTTATCTCGTCTAAGGGTATTTCCACCGGTATTTTTTCAGTTGTTTTTCCGGTTTCGACGATAAAAAAATATCAAACTTGTGCCCATTGTATATGGCATAACAAGAAGACATCCACTAATTTCAGTAATCAGAATTGACTTGGATTCCGACCAAGTGGTCATGAGTTTGTCTCCAACCCTGGACGTTACCGTTTTCTTTAGACCCGCCGCCATTTTTGAATGTGTGTCAACGCACTTTAGTTTAAACTATAGAACGTGGCTGTCGAAACATACAAATTTTGAAGAACTGACAACTCGAATAATTTTTCATGGTACATTTAATAACTGCTCAGACGTTTTCTGTAATTCAAGCTATATTAAGAAACAGATGATTTTGGCAATACTGTAAAATTCAAGCATTTCGTATCAGCTATGCGGAACCTTATCCTATTAGAAGAAAGATTCGTTAGTATTCCTTCTACGTGTATAAAATTTTACTAGAATATTTTACACATTATAGGCAAATAACTATCGCCAGTATTATTATTATTAGTAGTATGCAAATTTATGGTCCCTGTTGTATTTGACTGGTCTCATATGTTTAGTTTTCGAAATCCGTTCTGTGTGTAATTTTATTTATTGTTAGTACTACACAAATTCATAGTTCATAAAATATATGGGTGGTTTCCTTTTGAGTATTAAGCTATTCACGAAGTCGTAATTTAATTAAAGGTAGCTATGTAGGACGTAGAGAAGCTGTTGCCGGCCGTTTTATTATTGTTATTTTAATTTTATTTTAATTAATTTATTTATTATATTTTAATTAATTTTTATTTTATTTTATTTATTTATTTATTATATTTTAATTAATTTATTTCATTATATTTTAATTAATTTTTTATTTTAATTTTATTTTAATTAATTTATTTATTATATTTTAATTAATTTTTATTTTATTTTATTTAATTTATTTTAATTTTATGTGACAGAACTTTTATCTTTATGTTTAGTGTGTTGAGGTAATGCAAAATTTTGGAAATTACACTCTCAGTTCAGCCAAGACTAGTGAAATATAACTTTTTTTCAAGCACCAGGGCCTACGGTAGGTATGTAGATATGATAAATTCTAAAAATTTTGAAGTACCAAAATGAGATGACGTATGATTTAGGCTTTGGTCATAGCATCAAAACAACAACCCGAAAGTCTTTCACTCGAGTCCATACCGGGGTATTGTCAATTAAAAGTTCATCAGAAGTAGATAGTATGATTCAATTCATCACACTTTTGCTCTCCCACTTTTAAATAGCGAAACTTTCGTTGATTCATAAACATTTGAAACCTCTTGATATGCCACTAAAAATCAGCAAACTCTTCGTATAAAAATTAATCACTTAAAACTTCAGTTTCTTTGCCTGTACAGAAGGTCATTCACACATTATGGAAAAGGATTGAAATTGTTATTTTTGTGCCAGTAATCTAAAACTGTTTCTCTTTGAATGTTCTATTTGAAGACCATGGTTCTTGAATATTGCTCTGCAACGATATTTCCATAATAAGAAGCCGTTTCGAAGTACAGTCATATCAAGTTTCTCTTACTCCTCTTGTGATATTTCCCATAAACCCTCTAATGTTGATGGCCGCCTTACCCTAAGTGCATTTTCCAAGAGACCGAACGCACAAAAATCCAACGGCGCTGCATTAGGTGACTTGACAGGGATATGACTAAAAGGAATGGGTATTATTCGGATTTCATTTTGCAATTTCACCATGAAATCCTTAGTCAATTTCGAAGTATGGATAAAAGCTCTTTCTTCATGAAAGACAAGGTTTTGGGTGTTATTTCCATAGAGAGAAGGAACACATTTTCGAAAAATCGGCTCCAGAATATCTCTTTGATAATATTGGGAATTGATTTTAATCTTAGATCCCACTTTACGTAATTTTAGTTTACCATTATAACTAAATCCAACAACCACCATAAATCTCTTAGGGAAACTTTCTTTGCTGGTCGGTCGCATTACGACGACCGTACTACATCGTTCTTTTTTTACCACAATCACTTATATAAAGCCAAGCCTCATCTATGGTCATAACTTTCTTCATTTTTCGCCAGAAAAGAAGTTCTTGTACAATTTTCTACAGTTGGTTTTTCGCTCCTAAATGTAGCCAGGCAGAAGCTTGCGAACTTTCGGTTTAGGTACAGATTTAAGGTTCATACCCTGGGTACTGATTTTACTTACAGTTGCAGGAGATATTCCTAACTTCATGGCGACGGCTTTTTGCGTTGGAGGATTTTCAATGGTAACCACAGTTTTCACTTTTCGAATAAGATCATTAGTTAGGATTTTCTTGGGATATAATCTTGGAAATCTTGGAATCTTTGAAATATAATCTTGGAGCAGTTTTCTGGCCCATTGATGTAGCCATGCGCTCTTTACCACGTTGATGAAGAATATTGTGAACACCCTTTTTGGAAATGGTATGCCCCATGCTCTTGCATCATTTCACAATTTCAGAAATAGGAGTACTTCTCCTCAGAAAAAGCGGTCGCATAAAGTTCTAACCAAGAATTTATTTTGGGAGGCATTTCTGCTATTAAACTAAAATACTGCATTAAATAGCATAGCATATGTAACCAGAACACATGTGACAGGGCACCACTTACCTGAGTGGTATAATTTCGTAGAGAAAATAAAAATACGTTGACAATATGGTGTTAGAAATTGCTGATTCATATATTTACCTTGGCCAGCTGATTTCAATGGAAGGCAACATTATGAAAGAACACAACAGACGTATTAAACTTGACTGGCGTGCAGTCGGAAGAAATAGGTATATTCTGAAAGGAAAATTGCCTTTGTGTCTTAAAAGAAAGGTCTTCAACCAGTGTGTATTGCCAGTCCTCCCTTAGGGATCAGAAACTTAGAGTCTAACAGTTGGAGGAGTACGGAAGTTACAGGCAACCCAAAGGAGTATGGAGAGGTGTCTGCTTGGAATAACTAAGAGAGATCGAGAAAGAAATAATTAGGTGAGGAGCAAACTGAGGCTGAAATGGCTGAAATGGGTTGGCATATCGAAAGAAGAACTGATAAGCGATGGGCAACAGAAATTCTGAACTGGATTCCAAGAGACCACTATATACCTAGAAAACGCCCTCAAACTAGATGGGTAGATGAAATAAGAAAACAGGTTGGGGTGACTTGGAAGCGAATTGCTCAGGATAGACTTGTGTGGAAAGCATTTGGAGAGACCTTCATCCAGCAGTGGATAGATAATGGTTGAATATGATGATGATGATGATATATAAATATATATTATTTATCGTATAGTATCATAATATCCCTGTAGTATCATAATAGTTTCGTATAGTATCGTAATAGTATCTTTTATACAGTATTATATAATACGCACAACCTACAGTGCCTGCAAAATTTTTTAACACCATGCCTTTTCGCTGTAACTTTTTATGAAACAATATCTAAAATATAAAAATGATTACCTTTGATGCAATTTTACTTCAAAAATATAATAGAGTTACTAAATTAATAGATGTTAAGATATTATTACCCTCCGCAGGGATAACACAATTGCCAAATATGGTCAACACAAGAAAGCCTCCGGGGCGAGAATTTTGTGAGTTTTCGTGGGGGAATTTATTATACAATAATTTTTGCCACCCACGTATTAATTACAGCTCAAACTAGAGCTTATGTAATTTTGGAGAAAAAGAGACGCTTTCCCCATCCTGGATTCGAACCAGGGTCCCTCCGTTTAGCCCGGAGTGTCTTGGACCGCTAGACGAATGAGGACAGGAAACAACGCTCTCTTTCTCCGTATGTTTATATACCGAGACCGCATAACCGGAAAAAATTCCATGTTATGCAGGTTTCCGTTTTATAGAGGTTATATGCAAAATAAATACATAGTTAAATTAAATAGTAAGAATTAAGCGAAAATGCTATTTTTTTACTTTGTCTCATCTTATGAAATGTACAACTAAATTTATTTTTCTTTTGATAAAAATATTTATTTTATCACTGCATTTTATTTTTATTAATTTTAATTTTGCATTATATTTTTATTAATTTTGATTTTGATTCGTATTTTATTTATTTAATTTTTATCCCCTATTTTTGGTTTAACATTAATATCTTCTCTTTTTTTCTTTACTTACAGCGTTTATACCAGTAAAGGACTTTCTATTTTATGAAGAAGGACTTAATGCTAAACCCCGGTAAATCTTTTTATCGTTGTGTTATGTCAAAATACTTTTAAGGGCCGCTAAAATCTGCTTTGCCCAGGGCCGCTAAAATTTTCTTAGCCGAGTGTCGCTAACGCCGTAAGCACGGCCCTGAGGACAAGGGCTGGCCATTGTAAAATTTTATAAACATAATCTACTACTTCTAATTATTTAAGTATCTTGCACTGTAGAATTATTAGTAATTTAATAATGATAAATGTACACAAAAAGACAACAAGTGCGGATCCCGAAATCTTTCAAGGGAGCTGCGATTTGTTCCCGATTCCTATTTTTAGCCAAGTGTCCGGTACTTTTCATTTCATTTTCCATAATATGATCCCAGCTCGTGGGGGGGAAGTGGAATTGCCACATGCCCCCCCACTTGGGAATATTCTGGGTGCGCTACTGATTGAGTCATTCACATCTGAAGAAAAATTTATTTCATGTTCTTAGTAGCTACGACAAGTATAGTACAAGCTTCCATGATAACTGCTGCTAATTATTCGATATAAAAAGTACATTATGTAAACTGTATATTATGTAAATATAAGGTTTGCCTTTGGAGATAGACCTCACAATAGATGACCCTTTATACTCTCTATTGTTGTGAGTTTATCCATGAATTGATAAAGCCGATATGAGTGACTTTTCGTTCTGGTTAATAATGAGTGCGTTTATTTAAGAGGGTGTGGTGCGCAAAATGGTGTTCGGATAAAAGAATTCTATATCTGTAAAATGTCTTTTGTTCGTTATCCCCACTTTGCTATTTGCATTGTATTACAACCCTCTTTCCTTTTTCTGCTAAGAAAATTTCTTCATGCAGAGATTTTCCGTTTTATGCCATTTGTTTCTTTTATGGGACTACATAAATAGTTCTTTTCGTTTCTGCATTAAACAGTTTCGGTTTTAGCTAATGTTAACTACCATTGACTTTCGAGAGGAATGCCAAAGAATTTTTCGTTTTAAGCAGGTTTTCGCCTTGTAGAAATTCCAGTTTAAACAGGTTTCACTCTATATGTACAAAGAAAATATGTCTGTATAATATATAGACCCATTATCATTTGCCGTTGATCATATCAACGATCAATTCTACCTTGGGCTTTTGGCTGGTTGGTTGTATTTTTATGGCGCAAGGACAGCAAGGGTCATTCTGCGCCAAATGAAGTGAGACCGTACAAACAATTTTAAAATCAGAATAGATTAAAACTATAATAGTAAAAATGAAATAAACATACAATGAAACCATATAATAAAATCAGGTGAGCTTGGAAAAGCCAATTTTTAACAAAAAATTAAAAATGATTTCATGATTAAAAGAATCACATAAAATATCGCAAGAAGCAAAATTCTTTCTGTTAAAAGCTGATGAAAGTTGTTGGTCAAAATTCATACAGCGAATTTATACATGCGCTAATGAATGGCTTTTTGCTGAGCGTTCTCTCTCTCTCTCTCTCTCTCTCTCTATGTATTATTTATACCAAATGTAATTGGTAAATGTGTTTGGTATAAATATGTCCATATTTATACCAAAAATTCTTGGTATTGGGAAGCACATTTCTTATGGTTTGGTTACTAACTTGACCCCTTTATGCTGACGCGATATCAAAGACTAATACCAGTAGACCAGTAATTTAGGTAATTTGTATTTTCTTTTGCAATTTGTCTTTTCAGTTGTGTCTAAAGTTTCTTTGAACATACGGAACGTGGGTTATATATGCGATAGTTTCTCTTTCTGTATGCCACTTTAAAATATTAAGGGTAGTCAAAGAGCAAATATTAGCATTTTCTTATTTTTCTATAATTTTGACCATTTTTACACAAAAAACTTTCTTTTATCCCTCACCAAAATCAGTAACGCATGTTTCTCGCGCGCTATTATTGCCAAAAACTCTACATCCAATTTTATCTACGATCTTTAATCCAATTCTATCTACGATCTTTAATCCAATCCTATTTTACGCTCATGAATTACCTTGCTCTACTCCAAAACACATAAAATGGATTTATAATTGAATTTTTATATGCAGTAAGTGTTAATTTACAATTTTTTTATCTAATTTTTTCTTCGTTTTATTAATTATATTTTTAGGTTTATTTTCGGGCTAATTCATAATGATATAATTAATAACATGAAACACTAATCATATTGATATAATTGTGATATGTTATCACAATTATATTCATATAATTGTGATAACATATCAAATGACATATTTCGTCATCATCCTGTTTGGGCATTTCATATAAATTTATTACACAAAACTACGAAGTGCAAATGTTTGTTTTTTGTTGGCATTGTATCTAGCATTTACATCTGTTTATCCATTATTTATTATTTGTACAGAACGAATATAATCAAAGAACGTGGTGCAGTTTCACCAAGATGAGAAATATTTTGTAAAACAAAATTAAAAAAATTCTAATCTTATTTTAAGTGATTTTTTAAAAAAAAAGGAATAGGAATAAAATAAGGATAAATTGATTGAAAATAATTTAAATATACCTAAGTTAAAATATTTATCTATTCGTCTTTTTCCATTAAATTTACTGTAAAATCTAATAAGAAATTTAGTTCAATGAATAAGATGGGATTTGAAATTCAAATATGTAAACAATTGCTTTAATAAAATAAATAGGCTATAATAATTGCAAAGGTGTCCGAATTTTCTAGGGAAATGAATAAAAAGATTAAACGATGTTACACTCATCTACTCATAAAATTTGTAAATGCTCTCTTAACGCCCAAAATAAGCTTTCCTTTTTTCCATAGTAATCGCTTTAAGGTTTCATATGGAGGATCAAAGGTCACCAATACGGTTATATGTCGAAATGTTCAGTGATGTTGACATGATGGCAATATATGTGACACCAGTCATGTGATATGGAGATTGAACTATGTTAACGTCATCCACCCGTTATTAATGAAGGCCAGTAGGAATCCAGAAGGATGATATATGCTGTAAAGTTGGCATTTGATTTCACGAAGCCTTTCTGGGATTAGTGTGGTTTACATGCAGGGTAAAAGTGAAATTTTCCAGGTGAAAATGGCAAGAAATCAATAAATACACGTGAAGAGGTAGTACTCGTGCACTCTTGCTGCTATACGAAATAGAAGTAATTATTAAGAGATATTGTTGTCTATAGCGAAAATTACACCAGAAGGAAAATTAATCCGTTCATTAGAGAAAGTTTTTAAGTTATTATATAAGAAGTTGGATGAAAAAGCTTTGAAACATCTAATTCCCTTTTGTTCCACATACCTTTGCGAACAAATATTTTTAATACTTTATTATATGAAAAACAAACATAGAAAATGGCTTGACGTTGATCTAGATTTGGGACGAAAAGTAGGAAATGTTGAAACGAATGTGGAAAGAATTATTCGCGCGAGAGAAAATAAGGCATGATCTCTCAAATCGTGTTGAGGTTTAGTAGCTGTAAGACATGTTAATTGTAACATATAAACTTTGTCCATTTGTAACAAATATTAGTAAAATTCACTACATTTTTTCCATAAACAAATCATTACCGTTTTTGTGTAGTAATAACATTTATCTCATAGTCCATTTTTAAACTCACATTTATCTCATAGTCCATTTTTAAACTCACAAAATTATTTGCTTATTGGGGGGGTACTACAAATTTTTCTAAAAAAATTTCTCCGCACAAATCAAAATTTTTAAATGTCGGGTGCCCACAGCTTGGGTTTTGAAAAATAGAGGATCCGCGGCACTTAGATAATTGGGAACCGCTGCCTTAGGTGGCAGAAATTCAGATTCATCTGAGAACTGCAGACCTTAACATAGTATGATCTAAACTAACTCCTCTATCCTTGCGCCATAAGATGTAAACAATACTTCTCTTCCCGTCCTTTACTCTGAAAACTGTCAATAATTTTTCACAAAAATCGAGTTTCACTATCAGCATATTAATGTTATTTTAGATGCAGCTTTAAGAAGCCGTTTTTCGGAAAAAATCATGGGTTTTTCCTATTACAGAGGTATTTCTTTCTGGTGAATTTCTTCGGTTAAAAGATGGTTTTTATAATTACGCAACTGCTGTAAATGATAACCATAATATAAAGAAGGATAACGCTTATATAGTTCTTTCTTATCCCGTAATCATGTGGTTTCAGCTTAGGGACTAGCCACGACTGTCTATAAAATTCATATCTATTCACTATCAAGCTGTAAACAATGTGAACGAGAAATACCACTCCATGGATGAACAAGGTATTGGCGAATGTCCAACCCTCACGTGCGAGAATTTATATAATCGACACTGGAAAGATATTGAATAGCTGCGAAATTGACAAACCTTGTTGCTCTCTCTTTAGTTATTTGTATTTCATGATTGTTTTCCTCATTCGTATGCATCACTGCCACTTGATGTGTACGAGTCAATGTTTATATAGATAATTCCGTTGCTATAAAAGCATTACACAGTATCGATATTGGCTATGATGAATTTTTACTTCAAAAATGTTATCCATGTGGGTAACTAAAAACCTTTAAACGTAGCTATTAAGTACTTTATTTAGGCACATATATTTATTATATTTAGTGCAGTGTTTCAAATAACTGTTTTGAAATTAGATTAGCTGTGTTGCAAGTCTTATTTATGAGTAGGATTTTAACTATTTCTCTTTACATGAAGTTCGTTCCGAACATGTAATGAAAAACCAAAACATTGAACGTCAACTTGAATAAAATCACCAACTGGGTAATTTCGTTTAACTAAGTTAAATATTACAAGTATTACTGAACTTCTATTTTCATTTTCATACAAGATGTCAAACTTGATTTTCATGAGTGATATAGGCGGTATGTTTTCATTTAACGTCAACGTACCAAGAATTTCTTGAAAGTAATTGTTCCCCGTTCAAGCAAAATCGTTAATTTTATGCCATCCGTGAAACGTTACGGTAATCTTTAGCTTACCAGAATAACTCTAGAGTAATTATTTATTTACGTTACGTATCTCGTTTTGTTCCAATCAAAACTTGTTTTAAAAGAAAAATATTTTCCATCTGATATATTTACATTCTAACGCAAAATCTGTGCTACCCTATGCATGCGAAACACACAAAATAAGTAAACCCTTATCAAATCACATCTTTTTTTTTATAAATAACTGCCTTTCTACAACATTGAATATTCACGGGGGGGGGGAAGGTTGATCTACGGAATTTTTTCGGCTAAAATCCTACGTCAGAAATGATGAAATAAAGAAATTATAAGTAGCTGGAACACACAACTCTGGAAGAAACGGAAGAATGTTTGAAGACAAGCCCCAGACTAGAATACTTCAAGCAGAAAAAAAGGCAGATTAGGAAATGCATAGGCAGAAGAGAACTGCAGAGGACAAAATTAAAGAAAGAGGGGGGAAAAACATGGACAGAAATCATGAGACTTGCAGGGAAGCTGGGCAAAATGAACACTTTTATAAAAATCTTACGCTCGAAGGCAATGATTCTCAAGCTTATACAATAATTTTTGCCACCCACGTTCATATAGCTCAAACTAGAGCTTTTTTTATATTTGGAGAAAAAGAGGCGCCGTCCTCATCCTGGATTCGAACCAGGGTCCCCGCATTGAGCCCGCGGTGTCTTGACCTACTAGACGAACGAGGACAAGAACAAACGCATTTTTCTCCGTATATTAGGATGTAAGATATTATTACCCTTCACAGGGATAACACAATTGCCAAATAATGGTCAACACAGAAAAGCCTCCGGGGCGAGATTTTTGTGAGTTTTTCGTGGGGGAATTTATTATACAATAATTTTTGCCACCCACGTACATATAGCTCAAACTAGAGCTTTTTTTATATTTGGAGATATTTTATATATTATATATACATGGAGAAAAATACGTTTGTTCTTGTCCTCATTTGTCTAGTTGATCAAGATACCGCGAGCCAAACGCGGGGACCCTGGTTCGAATCCAGGATGAGAACGGCGTCTCTTTTTTTTTCCCAAAAACAAAAAACCTCTAGCTTGAACTAACTATACGTGAGTGGCAAACATGTTTACATGTTCATAACATTGTATATATTTTTCATTTTCTCACAATCGGAAACTCGTTCAACTATATTGACGTTACACTTACGGGTAAGTTTATATAGCTAGCGGAATGCGAAATTTAAATGTCTGGCCAACTCTTCAAAATTGTAGCCAAATTCGCTAAAAAATTCGCTTCCAAATATAAAAAAGCTCTAGTTTTGTATAATAAATTTCCCCACGAAAAACTCACAAAAATCTCGCCCCGGAGGCTTTTCTGTGTTGACCATTATTTGGCAATTGTGTTATCCCTGTGAAGGGGTAACTTTACATTCTCAAGCTTCTGCTTACCACATTCATAGCCACGAATCCCACCTACACATATAAATATTCAAAGAAAACCCGAAGAACTATTATTTATCACTACTACCTGGACAAAAACATAAAAATAAACAATAAATATATCAGTATAAAGTCTAAGTAATGCCTTTTTATTGTTGCTGAATACAGGTTATGGATAGTTAACTCTAGGTGGCTGACGTGGGGGGAAATTAGAAAATTCGCAGATTTTCTCGAAATTGCCGACGACGTTATACAAATAGGTTTCAGAACCCCTGGTGGGCCGTTTCAGTAGTTCAACGGGACACGCTTTAAGAAGCACTGCCCCCTGGGGAGTAAAGGGAGAAATGATATATTTCTATTCAGATTGCATTCACCATCTTCGATATTTTTTTAGTCTATTTAAAATCGATAAATCCAGATGTATCTTATTTTTTTAAAAATGAAGGTTGGAAAATTTTGTCATGAAAATTAGTTGCGTGTCTTTTTGCGTTCCAATCCGCGAAATATCATTTGAAATGGGAATGTTGAATTAGTGTGACCTTAGAGATGCTTTACATACACAGTCAAGTTTAAGAGAAATCCATCCCAGTTTCGGATGGTATGCCTGATGCGTAATATTATTTGGGATGTTATATCGGTGTATTTGTTATCAAGAAAACGTTGACTAATAATAGAGTTAGGAAGCGAAAAGAACAGAAATGAATAGCTTGTTACAAGACTTAATCAGACGGGTAACATATTACATAAGTTGCATTTAATTGCCTCCTTTACCTGCTGTCTCTCTCTCGAGTTTTCGCATTACTTTATACATTTTATGATGGACGAAATATCATTTTTGATTTTGTCTGAGGTTTTATATGTTGGCTTATGGCCTCATGGCCATAATCCAACGTAACAATTTTGGTCATAACAAGACAACACAGCCATTTATGCTATAACCAACACCACAACCATTTGGGACCATAGCCATTTGGAAAACTGCGATATAGGGGTGTAATTATTATGTCAATACTACGTTAAAAATCTTCGTATTTTGAAACAAAGGCATTTTTATCCAATGAGCAATTATTATATTGTTAATATTTTGTACAAAAATTGCAAAAACTATAAATATTATTTTAAATATTATAAGCTATTATTTGTTAACAAAAGGACTTTCGAATTTAATAGTTCTATTATATTGTTTAGGCATAAGAATATTATGAATAATATTTAAAAAATGTGGAATTAATGAATTTAATTTTAATTGAACTGGATGCTATAATTCTGTGCTTGCCACTTTATAACCCTTAATGAAGGATCCTTGTTAATTAATGGGTTCGAAAACTTGAGTGTCCCGTTCTATGCAATTTTAATAGTGTCTAAACGTCTTATGTAAAATTCATGTTTAATTAAATATTCGTTTTGTTTTAAATTACCTTTTATTTCGAAAACAAATATTATTTTTTATAATGTGACTTAAAAAATTGTGGCAAAAAAATTTATATCCCTGCATTAATAGAGTATCTAACTGCTGGTTTTTTTTTTTGCCAATACTCTAACTTGCAATTATGTACACTCATGCTTAACAAATTGATACTCCGCTTGATAAAGGGAACATTAGTTTTCGAAACGTACGAAATTTTTTCTATGCTATTGGTAAATTTTACTCTTTTTCCATCGCTTTCCACTTACGTCCACCTTTATTTTATTTTGCATCTCCTTTCTCTTTCGTTACGCGTTTAACTTTTTCCAATTAATTCTTTCCCCTCTTTCCTTTAATTTTCCTATTTTTATCCTTCTTCTTTTCTTACTGCTTCCTATCTTATTTTAATGTCCTCATTTTTCTTTTCTTTCACATCCTTACTAATGGCTAAAATTTTACTATCTATGAAACTGATATACATAAAACCAAATCTCAAACACAATAGAAAGTATGGATCAGAAAATGATGTGAAACTGCGTAATAACTTCAGAGCAGCTATAGATGAAGGAAAAAGGACATCTTTAACAATAAGAACTTATTGGGATTCACAAAAGATAATGTGACTGGCTCATAATTAATGGATATATTCTCGTATCTGTAGGTTTTCTGAAAGTGCAGTTGTTGCATCATGCGGGTTTCCCTTTCAATTTCATAACTCGAATTGATTAGGGTATCAGGTACTCGCTAATATCGCCCTTGTGAAAGAGAGGCCACTTACCCCAAAATATTCTAATCCCGCTTAAAGTTACACTGTAAAGCCTTCCTGTAATGACAGAAAATTATTTGCAAGACATTTTAAGAGACCAAAGCCATTGCGTCAGTCTATTCAACGAATTTATAGTTACATCAGAGTGAAATTAAATTTCAACGCCCACGTTTAATGATTCCAAATAAAGGTCTTTAACCCACATATCGGGCTGTCATTGCCTTTCTCCAAGGTTAGTACGAATTCTGAGAAAATGGTAGGAAATCGATTACGAAAGCACAACGCGCGGAACCTCAATTGAAAGATTTTGTCGTGAGCGTCAGAGAGGAGGGAAAAAAAGAGAGACATAAAAACCAAACTTAGTTCCAGATTGGGATTGATCCATGGACCTCTTGGTTGGAACGCAAGTGCCTTGCAAGCTGAACTAATGACTAAAACAATATAGCCGACTAGGTCTTATTTTCATACTTGTATTTGTATATTTAGATCTTGCATTTTAAAAAGGGTGAAGTCTATATTTGCAATTACACGAGGTGTGTGTTACACCAATTTCGTTGCACACCACTCCATGAGGTTGTAATTTATATATATGGCTTGCTTCCACCTCTAACTGCCCCTGTTTATTGTAAGATTTTATAGTGCATTTCTTCAGATAAGTGAAACGTAACATACTTGCGCAATGTGTGTATGTCCGCAAGCATCCATAGCCATTTGGTGGTCGTAGCACTCTGTGGCCATAATTACATCGAGCGAGAATTTTTATCAACTTTTTTAGGCGTAGTAATATTAACGCCGATGTTATGGCGTGGTTAGTTGGTGAAACGTTAGCAAATAAAGGGGAATGCTGTTTTGGAGGGATAAGGCGCACCATTCCACGACCTTCCGCAGTCCGGGTGGAAGCTCTACCGACTGAGCTACGAACGACGAACGTTTAATCCCTTATGAACGTATTTAAAGACTATTTTCTGCTGCGGAAGGTAGTGGGATCGTGCCCCACCAGACGCAAAAAACATTCCTTTCTTTGCGAACGTTTCACCATCTAACCACGCCATAACATCGGCGTTAATATTACTACGCCTAAAGAATGTTAATATAAATTGTTTCTTAATTTAATCTGCGTAGTGTTCGACTTATATAAATAAATAAATAATTATATTCATTAACATCACTCACATAGGCGACCGCAACATTCATAGGAGCGGCAATAGCTCTGTGAATCATAGAAGACCCAATGGCAGAACCGTCCTATATATGCAATATTAATCATCAAACTATTGATAATTAGAATCAACAACTATGATACAACCACGTTTAATTCCCATAGAAGAAAAATGAAAAATTTAAAAAGATAAAAAGACAAATATTAGAACGAAATGCATAGCATGGAGGAACCGAAATAAGTGTGATAAAATTTGAAATAATACAAATTTATATATATTTTTTTTATTTCGAAAATTTAGTTCTGCAAAAACAGCACAGATTTTTCATTACTGAGGATTAACTTTTCCTCATTTCAATTATGAAGAAACGTATTATTCGGTAGTAGCCTAACAACGACATTGAGTATTAGGCTCCAATTGCAATTCTTTGAAAAACTTTATGCCACTTCAGGGAAAATTTAAGAAAAACTTTAATACTCCATTTCATCAAAACGTTTGTTTCTAGCTTTTTTTTTTATAAAATGATCCTTTGTTTTCAAATTTATCTAACCTTACTTATTTCAAAACACTGCATAGAGAAAATAACCATTTTAAAATATACTCGTTGCATAAAACCACTGCCTATTCAAACTTTGAATAACAAAATTGGATTATTTACCGAAATAAAAAAACACAGAGAAATGTAAACTAAACAGACATGGAAAACACAATTCTTTTCTGCAAAATCTTACCCTTTTTGTAAGCACAAATTTTGTGCTATTTTCTGAAACAATTAAGCACGAAAAGAGAAAATGGAAATTTCTAGGAATCAGTACTTTTTGGTACTATGACTTTTCATCTTTTGGCGGCAAGAACGCCACAATGTGTAAGCTCTCCCCAGAATTAAATATTTAAAGAAATACCTGAATTTAATTGTAAACACTGTACAGTTGGGCCCCCCCCCTTTTAAAGTGCATATTTTTTCGAAATGTTACACAAAAAATAGAACAGCCCATTAAATGTTTATAATTATTGATATGTACCAAAAATGACCATGAACTAATTCATAATGTACAACATTATTAGAATATGTGAAAAAATAACTGCTCATTTTCCTTCAAGCTTGACCTATTGGCAATGCTGCTCTGAACCTATTTCACAGCAGGCCGATATTTCTCGCGTATGTCCCTATTTGTACAATAAAATCCCCTCAATGTATACTCTTGAATGACGTACACCTCTAGTTAACGGACACTTTCCCGAAATTCCCAGTTCCCCAATGCTTGTTACTCCCTAACTCTCCCGAATAGGGGACATATACTCTAGTCTCGAAGTGCTAGCTATACAAATGTTTTACTACATAATATTCTGTATCATACACAGACGCTCACAGCATTTTAAGTTCTTTATATTTTTTATTATTGGCATATTTTTGCAATTATTTTTTACGTAACTATTCCTATGTCTCCATGGCAACAATTAATATAATCATTCTATAGGTGTGTATCATCGGTAGCAGTGAAAATAGTATCTAATAATATATTAAAGATGATTAAACATTAGCTTTGGCCAATTTCCAAGTAAGCACACAAGGCACATTATTAATGGCGGCATTTGTTTAGGAGCGGCATAAATGAATCCAAAAATATGGTGTTAGTTATTACATAAAATTATTAGTTAAAATATTAGTTGAAATAAATATGCATGTGAAGAATCATCTTCACATATAAAAAAGTGAAGTGTACGATATGGGTAATTTTTTCAAAAATATTCTGTTTTCGTTTGTAAGAAAGGAGAGAAGCGACTATACAGCCTGGGCATAGAAGAAGTAATTTCTTAATTATGCCACTGAGCATTAGTATAAACGATTGTTTTCAACTCCATAAAATTATTCTAGCCAAGGTACAAAGAAGCAATAAATAAATTAGAAACATATCTTCTGAATCAGTGCTTCGCGAACTTTTTCAATGTCGAGGTTTTTTCTTTATAGTTGACGATTCTTCAACTATAAAGAACTCTGCACCAATATGGATGTTAATTCTTCCGAAATAATATGTAAGTGTCTACAACCAGAGTACAGCAGATTTGAGGATAAACACCACAAACGTGTATGTACCGGAGATCTTGATATCATTGGAAACCCCCTTAAGCTTCATGGTACTAACTATAGACCAATATCAAACATCAATAAAAAGCTCTTCCTTCAAAGCATTAACAGATACTTATTAAAATTCTGCATAAAAATAAGTTATAAATATTCCATACTTACAGAATAAAATACAAAAGAATACAAAAATAATGAAAAATAAAAGAAATACAAAAGAGAGGACTAGAAAACTAGTAATACACACTGGTTGAAGACTTTTTGTTTAGTCACAAAGGCAATTTTCCTTCAGGATAAATATATATATATATATTAAAATTATTTATAATTAAAAATTATATTGGTATATCTTTTATTTTATTTGAAATAAATTATTTTTGGAAAATTTATTTTAAAATCTTTTTAAATTTTTTATGATCACTGTTATTTAATATCCTATTATTATGATTTATCTACGATACGACCAAGTATATGAATCAAACTATGCAGAAATTATTCACTAAATACTTTAAATTGAGCTCCCATCTTCATTGTTGTACATTTGCTTTTAAATAACCAATGCGGGTTTATGTTATTTAAAAAAAAATACGTTCAAATGCAGGGAAGCGTACAATCTAAAAATTTTTCAGAACAAATGATACGTTCTGTCAATCATAAGAGAGGATATTGAAAAAGTAATAAAATGCTTGTTATGAGAAAAAAGCTGACAGTGCACACGCACAAAATTTAAGAAAAGATTCTCTTAAAGATTTCATTGGGACTTGAAATGCCTAGGTTTTTCGAACTATTCTTAAGTCGATTTCATGACTCATTTTCGTTATTATGGTTTATGAAAACTTACTTTTTATATAAATTGCAAAGTATAGACAAAATTATTATAATAAACGTTAAAAAATAGATAAATTTTTAAAATATATAGGCTAATATTAATAATTAATTAAAATGTAAATTACTAAAATATATTTACCCAAATATTACTTTACGTATTCCTTGTAAATTAATGTCATACGTTTATTAAAATATTACATACATGTAATTTTTTGCTTTAAAATGAAGAAATGAATGTTTGTTTTGTCGTATATAGTGTTGATATCATATTTTTTTCATGCATATTTGTTTGTAGAAAAATATATTCTATCGTTAAAAATAAATTGTAAAAATAGAAGTGTCTCCGATGCCCAGAATAACAGCAATTCTATATACTGGAAACGAGGCAAGCAAAATATTCCAAAATATTATTGCTAATTAGGAAGAAAAGTGGCCAGAACATTTATAAATTTAAAATACAGAAATATAGATAATTAATTGTAAGGGAGCTTTAAGTAATTTTGCGCAGGCATACCGCAAAAGGACTTTCCAAAGAAAAAGAAATTTCCAAAAGGGAACAATAGTAAATGTCGACAAGTAAACTTGAGAGATAAAAAAAAAACAAAAAAACAGAAGCTTCGGAAAAAAAATGTTAAATCTTTAGTTCTGAATAATAAAGATTTAGTTTTTAACTTCCGAGAGAATGAGAAATGGGTGAATGTAGTACCAGTTCGAAGTGGATCGAAGTGCAAAAAGTTCAACTAGGCCTGAGGTATTTTCTATTCCCTTCTACCTTTAGCCTGAATATTGGAACCTAAACGTATTTATATCAAGTCAAAGAATGCATTATATGCAACTCGTTCGTAATATGCTTCCATACATTGCAGACTAAAGAAATTATTATTAAGTAACGAAACTCAGTTATATTTGTAATTATTATATTTATTATATGTGTAATGAGTATGGTACATAATATTAACGTGATAAGTAATATTAAGAAATGTAAATAACATATATTTAAAGCTGAAAGGGATGAATTTTAAAATCATAGGTGACCAACATGTGTTAGTTAGAAAGTTCGGTTTTAGCAGATTATTATAATAACAGTTATTTAAAATGTTCATGCCTTGCAAAATGTATTAACATTATAAAACGCAAACTTTAAATTTAAAGCAATTAACGCGGACCGAACTTAACCAAACGGTTCATTATTCACAATACTTAAATTAAACCAATCGCCCGTATTAAATTCTGCCCGACTTTTCTATCTCTCCATTTTAAAACATATTCGACGGCGCATAATTAACGAAAATGCACGCATGCATATATTAGTACATATGATAATAATAATAATAATTTATTTTCTACGAATTCGACAAGCGACATCCGCGGAGGAGACAGCAGAAAAAGGCCAAGAGGCTAACGACAAGTCACTGCCACTCAGTCCAAGAGCCGCCGCTGGTGAAGAAATCAAATTACAGATTTAGTAGTAATAAAAAAAAAGCGAAGTATAATAAATGGTAACGTTAATTAAAGTAGACAATATAATATAGATAATATCTGTAAAAAGTTTCGAGCTATCAGTACTGGACTATGATGTAAAACTCTTGCGTAAAAACTTCTTTTTTTTTGGTAAATATTAGTAGCTAGTTATATTCTGCAAAATTTCACTCCAGTCTCGTACTAAAAATCAACAAGAAGAATTTGGCGTCCTTTCGAATTCAAATGAAAATAATGAACCAAACAAATATTGAAGAAGAATCCAGTATTGAAGAACACGATGTCCGGAGTCCACAATGTCATCCCAACTTCGCTTATGCAGCCGGCGTCTTCCCAACACCAATCATTCATTAGAAATAAATGCAAAACAATTTTTATGGTGCAGTTAGATAACATTATCAATACGATAATACTGCTGATAGCTATTTCGATAGCGTTAACCAGCTACCGTCGTCAGAGCGAATGGCGGCTTCTGTTTATGTCCGTGCTGTTGGTCGGTGTTGCCATCACGTCGGTTGGAAACTTGATTGGGCGGAGGAGTAAAGCGTATTTGTGGAGATTAACATTGTTTTGCATTTATTTCTATTGATTAGTGCGGTGTGTCATGATTAAACTACCAATCATTCAGTCATATCAGACACCGAAAATGGCAAATTAGGTCTATCTTTCAATTTTAAATTTAAGCCGTTTAGTCTCTGGCTGCAACCCCTTATTTCTTGAATCGACGTCTCTTCCCACTTGCAATCTTTTTTTCGTTTTCTTTTCGTCTTTCATTGATCATTTGCTCTACATTCCTCTATACTGAAACTTTATGAACTTCTATGAGATGCGGACCTATTGAGTCAGCCGCAGTAAGAGCCAGAAAATACATAGATAACCCTTGCAGCATCTTCATACGGACGAAACGCATTTACTATGTTGTATATGCAAAGTCCAAAATACGAAGATATATAAGTTGTCGAACCATCGCATCGCATTAGTAAATTTTTAAACCGCAGTATGTAGCATACCTAACGATATCCACACTTTTCTCTAAAATGGCTGAAAAACAACCGGAAGATATCCTAAAAGCAACATTCAGTATTAAGCTGAAATAGCAATTTCTTTGAAAAATTTTATCCGTTTTTAAGGAAAATTCAAGAAAAAATTTAATACCCTCATTTCAGCAAAAGATCTGTCTGTTTCCAATTTCTTTTAAAAAATACTCGTTTGTTTTCTAATTTATGTGACCTTATTGATTTCAAAACACTGGATGGAGAAAATAACCAATTTCAGGCAGTAGTTCCATAAAAATTACTGCCTATTCTAACTTTGAATAAGGCAATTCTATTAATTACTGAAGTAAAACACATAGAAACGTAAACGAAACAGACATGACAAGCAAAATTTTATTCTGTAAAATCTTACAATTTTTATAGCCACAAAAAGTCATTTCCTGAAACGTATGCACTTGAAAATTGAAGTGGAAATTTCTAGAAATCAGTACTTTTTTGTACCGTGAATTTTCATTTCTTGTTCAAAGCAAACTTATAAACCATAGCCTGTAGGCCCTTCCCAGAGCTTATTATTAGCTTAAAGAAAAATCTGAGCTAGGTTTAAAGGATTTTCACCCTTGCTCCACGTAATTATAATGCAGCGATCATGAAATGAAATCATTAAATGTTAGCCATCCCTTCTTAGTAACAAGTGCCCAATAATTGATTTTGACCAATCATAACATTTAGAAATGCAACTATAAGCTGGAATTTAATTAAAACTAATATAAAATGTATTAATTTCTAGAATTTTGTATTGTTGTTATTCATCCCCTATTGTTATTCAAGCTACGCCTTTCCTCCTATTATTCTTCTTTTTTAAATTGATGGCGGGCTTATTCATGGGCGCCTATATGAGTATTTCTAGATCGGGGGGGTCTGAGAAAAATTATTACTTTCTTCTCAAGGCTGTCAAAAATTTTAGTGAATGTACAAGATACTAAAATGCTACAAAAATAATTGATACTGCTTGACAATTAGTAATGAGCTAAAAAGTACCTTACTTTAAAATGTGCTTGTAAAACCTTTGAAACTAAATGCATAGCAGAATCGAGAAAATTTAAAAATTTTTGAACGTTAGGTAGGGTTGGCTCGAGCACTTCTGCGCCCCATATGGGCTCCCATGTGCTCAACGTTTCGTCATGGGGTTTTCCATGTCCGGGTGAAAAGTGAGTTTACCTGTTACCCATCATTTATACCAACACGGTATGTAAAAATCAAAACGATAACAGGTAAAGGAAACTACAAATCACTGATCATTTATTGTTTTTATGAAAACTTGTAGGCTTAGTTTTCTTTGCAAGTAATATAAGCCTCAGGCTATTACCGCAAGTAGCAAAGAGAAGTATGCCCAGAAACACGTGGATGACAGCTGCGAGAAACGAAACCAAAGGAGTTGGAAAACATGAGGAGAAATCAAGAGACTTGCAGAAAACCCAGAAAAGTGCAGATTTTTTGGCAAAACGACACGGTCCATTAAAGATTAAAGGAAGAACCAGAAGAACAATCTACATACCACTTAATATATCGAATTCATATATACTTCATCAGGAAATTTTATGAGAGGGCTAACTTATACTATAATTTTAATTATGTTCATCATTTTTATTTTTCTTTGTTAGAACATCTTTTTTCTTACGATTTGAAAATACTATAAGAATATGAATAATGGATACACACTGCTTATTAAAGGACCGGTCTTCAAATTATCAGACAGAATTATTGCCTAATCATACTTTAATCTTACATGATTTCGAAGCCATAGAAAAAATTTTAGTTTAGAATTATGGAATCTTCGACAAAGAAACAAATTATAATAGAGTAAAATTTAATGACTAAGACTTTTTTTTTTCCTTTTCGTTGGGATTATTTTTGTAACAATTTTAAACATAATTGGTCTTAAAAACCTTGGGCTAAAATAAGTATCTTAACTTGAATATTTTTTCGCCTTTGGCACAAAGCAAAATGTCAACCTAGGAATAGAATTTTTATTGGGTAAAGAAGAAACTCCCATGGTAATATCCGAGGAAATTGAAGGATCGGTGCGAGAGTTAGGCACACATGACAGAGGAAATGATTTTTATGAGTGAGAGACGTTGCCGAAAATCGAAAATATTGAATTTCACTATTAAATGCAATATTTAGATTTGCATTCCAAAACGAAAAAGGAGGAAATGAACAAAAAACGTTTTGGATTTGAGATGACGATCATCACGTTTTTGTTTTTTACCCTTATCCATCTGTGAAAACAATAATATTTTTTGCTAAAATTTCTGCGTTGTATATCGAATTTTCCACAAAAGGTACCAATTTACCTTTGCGTATGTTCGATAGCTGATATTTATATTCATGGCTTTTTAACTGCAAAACACGTCAAATTTACCTATAATTTGGATTACTTGCGGAGTTCTCTACATATAAAGCAGGGGTTTACAAGAATTCTTTGCTGTTGAACACCTCAAGAAGTTTTCGAAATTTGGACGAACTCCCCCTCTATTCTATGAGAAATTATTACGGGAAAAGCAGAAAATCAAAAAATAGATTTATATGGTCTTTAAAAATTTTTTTTTTTTTTTCAGCATCATCGTTATTAATATTATATAATAATATTGTTTATTTCTCATTATTATAAATAGCAAACAGTCATGAATTACAATAATAATAGTATGCCATATAGGAAATAAATTCTGAGTACGTAACTGTAGATGCTAATGCAAACAAATGACAGGTCCCCGGTAAAAAATGAATTTTAATTTGCTGGCGACACAACAAATCAAGAAGACATAATAATACTATCAAACAGAAATTTAAATAACCTTTTTTTAAATAATTTTTTACGATTTATGTCTTTAATATCATCAGAAATTGCATTGCAGTATTTAATTGCCA
>QLNU02014802.1:5345779-5356699 GCA_006491805.2 Dysdera silvatica | reverse complement strand
TCTTTCTTCAGCATGTATCCGTATTTACTTGCTATACTATATATATAACTAACTAACTAACTATATACATATATACTAATTCCAGTCACTTGTAAACATTTTATTATCCAGTCATGAGGTAGTGAGCCAAATACTTTTTTATAGTAGATAATAGTTAGATTTTCATTACTTTTACTATATGTATTATACAACTATTCACATATTGGAAATTAAGTTATGAATGTGCATTAAATGATGTAAATGTCTTTACAAATATGCTCGCCATCCGCAATGATTTCATAAATAATTTCACAATTGAACTCTTTTTGTCAGAAACAAAATTATTTTAAATTATAAATTATAAACTTAATTTCCACTGAAATTCCTTAAAAGCTACCCATTTTTAATGGAATATGAAGTAATAAGGAATTTAAAAACAATTCTTCCAGTCGAGCGTAATTTTATAGCCAATTAAATTAATTATTGCTTTTTAAATAAAGTATTAATATTTTTCTTTAATTTTCCGTGATAACGATATGTTATATTACATATGAATACTGTTTCATTATTTAATAAAATTTCTCCAATAAGGGTTTATTGAAAGTAAGTTTGTGTTTAATGGAACAAGGACAGAAAAGATCGTGCTGTCCCAGGACCTATATTTTTTCAAAGAATCCAAACCTCATCCGTCTAGAAAATAAAACCCTTAACTGCAGATCGGTAGAACGATCTGTTTCTGGAATCAAACGCAGATTATTCTAGTGGCAGCCAAAGACATTAATTTTGATAGACATTAACCAAAGACATTACCTCTGATCCCCGTAGGATTAAATAAAGAATATCTAAAGTATTAACTACCTTGATGTTAAAGCAAATGTTTGCATTTTATACTTGATATTAATGAGAATCAATAACCTGTAGATGCCAACTATTCTTTTTTAAATCCGAAATTTTAAAATCTGTTTGTACAAAAGTTAATGCATATTTAGATATTTAAATAAAAGCACGCTGAATAAAATCCATTTCTTCTTGGAGTATATATGTATTGAAGAAATATGATTTAATGGACCGAAATTTAAACTTCCAATTTAATTTTTTCGAGTACTTACTTTTAAAAACTTATTCGCATTGAAACTAACAGCAAAATTGTCCACTTTAATTTAAAGTAAAAATATTGCTTCGGAATATAATATCGCAACAAGTGGATTTAAATATTTTACAGAAATCATAACCATGCTAAAACAAAAATCCAAACGTTCTTTTTCATGTGGCCTTTAATATCTGGAATTGAAAAGTACATTACCCTATCTAAATTCATTTGAAAGATTGGTCTGTCACCCGACTGCTGGTATGGAAATGGAATTTTGGTTTTGATTAAGTAAAGTGCTTTTAATTTCTAAGATAATGGAGAAATTTTATATATATCTAGTAGTCCAAAAACACCACTTTGAAAAATTTTCACTCAGCAATTTTCCCTATAACCTTCATTTAATTGGTTTAAGAGCATGCTCCTTTTACATTAAAATATTTTACGATTTATCTTAATGACTGAGTGCATAAACATGCAAATTTTACAACTATTTTTTAATTTTTTAATTTTATCAATTTTTAAACATCTCCTAAGTATTTAAGTTACCACCTCAAAAATTTATGTTTGAGCTGTCAATATTACAAAGCAAAATTTTTAGTTGAAAACGTTTTTACTGAGCTTGAACAAATAAAATTTTACCCAATTTCTTTCCGAATTTTTTCCTCGTATTTTTTTTTCAAAACTTTTAGTCAGTTTTTGGCAAATTTTTTTCCCAATTAAATTAACATTTTCAACTTTAATTTCTTTTAAATTAAACTGTATCTTTACACCCACTGTGGCTAAGCATATAATTTGTTCCTTCCGTTTTAAAAGCGGGCGCTGTAAGACGTAACAATATTTATTACACGATGCTTGTAAATATTTAAAAATATGAATACTTCATATAAACTATTTGTTTAACAGAATTAAATATAAAACATAAAAAAGGGGGCCAAGAAAGTTAATGTTGAAAATATTACGGCTACTTTATTACCATAGTGTAACAGCGGTTTTTACGTGTCAAATTAAAAAATACCATAGCCCTGTATGTAATGGCAACGCACTTAGCTACCACACAAACCATTTAGGTTCGATTCCAGCAGGGGCAAGTACGTGTTTATTTTTTTATGAATGCATGGTTCGGAGTTTGATTCCTTAGTTCTTAAGATAAAAAACTTCCGATTGGTTGGGAAACTGATATGAAATGGTCGTTACCCTCCTTACACTATAAGGAATAAACAAAAAGGAAGATAATAGAAGAATCAGAAAATTAGAAAAAAGATCAATTGAAAGGCATGAAAGCAATTTTAAACGATTTCAATAAAAACTTTCGGAAACAAGTTATAAAGACAGAAAAATATCAAAAAACAAGCATACAAAATTTAGGATAGTCATGGTACACTAATTGAATTGATAAAATATCAGTAGAAAATGTTAACAACGGTAGTGAATGATTTTGTGATCGTGTGTGATGGCATGTTGTATTTGTTTGAATACTGGAAAGAGTTCTCTTTCATTGTACATGTCCAAAGGCTGTTAAAAGGTAATTTAATACAGTATCTCTAAAGGAAATAATTTCCAAGTCTATTATTTTTATAAACGTTCGTGTTTTCTAAATTTCAAAACCCAATTTAATGTTAAATTCATTTAAAATGATTATATACAGGACGTTACCTTAACTATAACGTCATTAGTGAAATTGCTCATTCATTCTTTTATCAAGAATTTGGAAAACGCTTCTGAAATAGTCAGAAAAGTCCCAAAACATTAGTTGAAAAGTCAGCAGTAGATTTAAAATCAGTTTGTAAGCATTAGTTCCTTGCTAATCGTCCACAAAGGCATCTCCATACGCCTTTTATATATATATATAATAATAATAATAATAATAATAATAATAATAATAATAATATAATATAATAATAATAATAATATATATATTATATATATTATTATATAGTTTATATATATATTACACGTAATAGTTTAGAGGTTATATATATTAAACGTTATAGTTTAAAGGTTATATATATTATACGTTATAGTTTATAGGTTAGATATATTATAGGTTATTATATTTTAGATTATTTTATTATAGACCACAATGCGGGACTTACATATAGACAGCAGTGGCGTTGCGTGACCATTTCGTTTGGGTATGCTATACATGTTACAAAATTAACGTTAATGTAAACAGTTGATTACATTGTTATCGATGTTTGAAAGAAGTGGCGGTTCTAGGGACGGGGGGGAGATATGACCCCCCAAATGTAACTGGATTTTATCTTTTAATTATAATGAATAAATTTAAAGGACTCCACTTCACGTTAGCAGAAATTTGTGCCCCCACATTTTTTTTGTCCAGCACCGCCACTGTTCGAAAGGTTTAAATATGCACACCACATCAGGACTCACCTTACTTGGTTCCATATAATTAATTGTAGGATATCATTGAATGCTTTAATTTATCAATCATTACACTTTCAAATATGCTCAACACAATTTCAAATAGACCAACGGATAAGTTTTTCATACGCCATTTATCTACAGAATTTGTGTTTTGTGGTGTGATTAGGTTATTAAAGAAAGGTTGAATTACCTCGTTTTGTTGTTTATTTATACACAAGTTTTATTCTCCTATTTTTAAAAAAAATGCGTTAGAATGGCATCACAAAACAGGGGTTTTCTTTTCAGTTCTAGCAATAATGTCTTTTCAATTGCCAGTAAACTTAAGCCGCATAGACTTTTTTATATATGCGTTCCTCGATAGCATGTATGTAATTCTCTTCAGGGCTGAAAAGGGAAGTTTGACTCTAGTGGTTGAACTTGGAAGTGACATGATAAGTTCTGCTAACTTATGAATTTCTTAAAATGTAACTTGAAGTTGATTTTCTTTCGTAAGTTTTAATAAGTCATAAACTGGTTGAACAGCAAACTCATCAGAAATAAATAATACTTTATTTCGTTTTTAAACGAATATAATCAAAAATCTGGCTATAGAAATCCTTTAAGCTTTCTAAGATACTATTGGAAAACATCTTGGCATGTTGACTATACATTTGGCTGTAAAGAAATTGAAAAAGTTTATTTCGAAAACGAAGTATCTCCAGACACGTGCAGTTGACTATTTACTGGTACAATCGAAAACTTGAGCTCTTCTTCTATTCTTCTCTTCAGATCCTTTCTGTTGTTTTGGCCTTGGTTCAACAATTGCCCCCTTTTTTTTTCTTTTTTTGCAAAAATCCAAATATCTTCAAATCCATGCTCCCTGTCATTTCTGAACTGCTCTATAGTATCATAAACATCCTTACAACAATACACTATATTATAGGATGAAGAGTGCTTTATATTGTTCAATACATTACTTTTAAAACAACTTTTTAAACTATTTTTTAAATAACATTTTAACCGTTTGCTGTCACACGTGCCTTGTATTCCTCTGTAAGTAGTTTTCTATAACGCGTGTTTTCATACTTTGATTGACAACTACAGGAACATTATTCGTAAAATACAAACTTTTGGTAAATGTTTGACGACTGTGATGGGGGAGCGGGGGGATAGAGCGCGATTCTCTCGAACATTGAAGAAACGTTTTTTAGATTCTTCCCCAGCAAATACAGACGATTGGAATCTCTTCTATTTTATATATATTGATGTATTTTCATTTTATTTGCCAAAGATTAAATGTTTTGATGTGTTAAATATGTATCACTGCAATAGTTTATCACTGCATCATTACTCATCATTTATCATACATCATTTATAACTGCGCATCCTTTTAATTTTTCTGTAAGACTTATTATTATTATATACACTTAATTTATTTTATTTTTATTTGTTAATTTAATTATTACTTGATTTAATATTTATACTATTTAATAATCATGTGAATTTAATAAACACTTAATTGTTTTATTTCAATTTTTCATTTTTAATCAATTTATTGATCATTTTTTATATAAATAGTTTACTATAATATGAATATTTTCAAACCTTTTCTGCGCGCTACTAAATAACCGAACTAAGTCGGTTGGAGTTGGCTTAAATCCTGACAACTTAACGGCAGAGACCCAAAATCCAATCAAAACAACGCGAGTTCTAGTTGAAGGACGATGAAAGGCGGCCAATGAAAGGCGGTCATTGTCAGGTGCTGGACGACCACCGCACAGCTTGGACCTCATCTCTTGGATTATGACCCTTCCTCTCCTGGAAACACAGTGCCGCTTGCTCGGCCAACATTTCCAGATTATTTATTTATTTATTTTTGCATATAAAACAAACAACAACAACAACCGCGCAGCTTGGCAAAGGTTGCCAACCTTGTCGCCCGTACTAAAATCGAAGCGACACCAAAATATTCAGCGTTAAAGCGCCAATTGTGCATATGTTAAAGCATTGCAATGGTGGGCGATAGGAATTGTTTCGAACTATGCTATAAACATGAACGTTATGCCGCCATGTTTTCGCACGGAAACGTCTTAATTGTTAATTTTTTCTCATTGAACGGTAGAATTTTATTAACAATTAACTATTTTTTTCACCAATTTAATTCAAAATTTTTTAATTTTGAATTAAATTGTGGGAGTTTTTTAAAAAAAAATAAATTCACAAATATAATATTATAACATCGGTGATGTTGCTTATTTCTGTGGGTGTGCGCCGCACACCTAGCACACCCAGAATATTCTCCCTGATAAATAAGCTAATTAAGCCGGACTTAGGACCCAGGATTTTAGGGTACGCAAAGGCTTGGTATTATATATCTAAGCGTTATTTCTTAATTTTGAGACCCAATTTTCGCATATTTCTGTATATTTATGTCCATAGCTGAATACATTTATATAAAGGTTCACTGTTCTATAAAGTTTTCAATTTCTGGTGCCCCAAATGCTTATTTTCGAAGGCCGATGTGCTCACAGACGATATGCTTTTCACTTGTAAGCGCTTTGGAAACCAACAGGTGTCTGCATGCATGACAGATCAAAAGTTTTTTATTTTCCACCTGATTTTTCTTTTTAAGCTACTGACAATTTTCAAAATCAGATGGCTTCACTAAAAGCTTAAAACTTCTTTAAATATGATAAAATTATATATATATATATATATATATATATATTTATTTTTTCCCCGAACTTCCCTGGCTAGACGAACCGCTTTCTTCAGTGGCCCATTCTGCCCTTTCAAACCCCATTAAAACCACAATCCAACACTGACAAAATGTATTATGTGACAGGCTAAAAGACAACAGTAAAAGTAACGAACTGTTTAAGCCGTAAACCATTCTTGAGTGATAATAAACGTAAATAATGAAATCCAACTCTATACATGAGGTATTCGTAACTCATACATTATGCCACTATATAAATAGCAAAACTTCTGCCCTTCTACGAAACTCCGAACAGTCGCAAATTTGTTCTTAAAATATTCCTTTCATCGCTAGGTTATTGTTGAAATTTTTACCGCGTACGAGAACAAGAAGTAATTTAATTTAAGCCGGGCTGCCGACAAATCCATTTATTCTGGTGAACATCAAAAATTTCAGTTTTACAAAATACGAGCTTTAGTACGCTCATAAAATAAGAAACCGCATTGTGGTAGACATGCTATAAATATTGCAAATTTTCTACTCTCATTTCAGGCTTTAGTCCCTAAAGATATATCTCAAATCGGTTGAGAACAATAGAAGCTTCTACATTTAACTTTCATGAAAGCATTTTAAGTTTTGTGATATAGGTTTTTGCTAAATGGATCATTTATAATGTGTAAATGGATAGAATATTTATTTAACTTGTGATATATTTAATAGTTTTATTATAAACATCTGCTGAGTTATTTACGTTGAAATCTTTACTAACCATATAACAATACTAATAGTTAGGTTTTAAATGGGAGGACAGTAGAAAGCGCGGCTTAGTAACAGCGACTTTTCCAGAGTGTCCTTTAATCTAATAATTAACATTAAGTGCGTAAAAAAGTAAATAAAATTAAATAAATGGCCTCTTAATTGAAGTTGAATATATAGCCTATTAATTGAAATTAAATATATAGTCTAGTAATTAAAATTTAACATATATAATAAGCCAGTACAAATCAATCAAATTGGGAATTACACAAAAGTCGATGAAACTTACTTAGAGATCATTCTTTAAAAATAATATTTATTGAGTAAATATTGAGGATTATATTTTTGACGAGTAACGTAACTTTCTACCAGTTACGTAAGTTCCGTTACGGTGCTGGGATTTGGCGAAAACTCTTCTCGCCAAAACAGATCTTTATTATGGCGTTTTCGCTACTAGGTTAGAATTTAGAAAACGCTTTTCTGCAATAATTTAAAAATACTTATAAATATTATATGGATTTTCACCGATGCGTTTTCATTTTAAATTGTGTTCAAAATACAATTTTATGCGCGTATTTCTGTTGATTACATTTTGTAATGCAAGTGACAAGGCGTGGCTTTATTTAAAAAGAACCATTGATTTAGAACCCTTTGCAGCTAAATCCGCACATCACTGTAATAAATTTCTACACCTTCAAAATACAGAGCTTATTTATAGAAATCCTCTTTTATGCATAGAATCTTGAATAGTTTTGTGGACTTCCTTTATATTCTGCAGATTATACAGTATTATAATTATATGCCCCATCTTTCTTTACAGTATTGAGTATGTATACATTGTCTTTGTTCGTGTATATCTGTAAATAAATATGTATGATTATTAGAAAACTCCACGTTTAGTTTGAAGTTTAATAATATGAGAATAAATTTCTCCCTCCCTCTCTCTCTCTCACTTTCTCCTTATCATAATATAGGCCATTTCGGAAACAGACATTCAGGGTAGGTATCAGAATTTAGTGCCTTTTAAATAATGTATAAATCCCTAATGCATTCTTCCATTTCCTTATTTGAAGCTAATACAGAAAAATAGGACTTTCAAGTTCAACAAGTCACCTACCGTATTCAGCTACGGGAGGCAGCTAATGCTCATTTTCGCAAAATGCGTTTGGGATATATATAGATAACATTTAAACAAATAATTTCTTGGAATTTTTCTAAACATTATTCCTAATATGTACGTTCGGTAGCACATTAAAATTTTAATTTAAGCAATTCTCGATAATGATGGCTTTTAAATTAATTTTTTTAAATCTAAACGTTCTTTTAAAGGAAATATTTTAATTAAAAGATGTTTTTGAAATATATTCAATATCGTAGAGAGCTGCTAAGCTGATTAAAAGATTAGAGACCCCCAAAAATGCTCTGACAGAACATTATGAATAAGCTTATAAACTTTCAATGAACCGAGACATAAGTGGAGAAAAAATATTTCACGCAATAAAAGTACTGTTAAAGAAGTTACGTAGATATATTGAATGCGTCCACTTTCACCGAAAGAATAAGGGATGGTAACTTACAAATTAAATCTCTTCGTCTATGTAAAGTGGGTGGGTGTTAATTTATTTTTAAATAGAGACACAGGAATTAGGGTAGCCCCTCACTGAATACGCGGGCTTCCACTTATTGAAAATAAAATGACGAATATTTGTTGGTAAAATGCTGAGAAATGGTTTCTGTGGCATTAAAATCGTTTTAGTTTGACAATTATTCAAATTTTCTACAATTTATATGAATGTTAAGGTTGGCTATTATATTCTTGGATAATTATTTCTTCCAGTGCGTATGCTTCTGATAATGCAACACTAAAAATACAAATTTCCTATTGGTATAATCCAACTGGTTATAATAATGCAAATCCACCTAATAGGATGCTTATTCTATGTGCATTTCTCTTAAAGTTGCATAAAAACCATTAATCATGACGACAATTTTTCATGACTACAATCATTTAATTTAATTAATCATTTAATCATAAAATTTGCAAAAACACAGTTGGTATTGAAAACATTTTCATAAAGATACACACACACACACACACACACACACACACACACACACACACATATATATATATCATCATCATCATATTCAACCATTATCTATCCACTGCTGGATGAAGGTCTCTCCAAATGCTTTCCACACAAGTCTATCCTGGGCCATTCGTTTCCACGTCACCCCAACCTGTTTTCTTATTTCATCCACCCATCTAGTTTGAGGACGTTTTCTAGGTCTTCGGTGGTCTCTTGGAATCCAGTTCAGAATTTCTGTTGTCCATCGTTGATCAGTTCTTCTTGCAATATGCCCAGCCCATCGCCATTTCAGCCCTTTTACTTTAACAATGATGTCCTCTACTCTAGTTTGCTCTCTCACCCAAGTGTTTCTTTTTCGATCTCTCCTAGTTATTCCAAGCATGCACCTCTCCATGCTCCTTTGCGTTGTCTGTAACTTTCGTATTGCTCCAACTGTTAGACTCCATGTCTCTGATCCATAAGAGAGGACTGGCAATACACACTGGTTGAAGACCTTTCTTTTTAGACACAAAGGCAATTTCCCCTTCAGGATAAAACTGTTTCTTCCAAATGCACTCCAGCCAAGTTTAATACGTCTGTTGAGTTCTTTCATAATGTTGCCATCCATTGAAATCAGCTGGCCAAGGTAAATATATGAATCAGCAATTTCTAGCTCAGTGTTGTCAACTTGTATTTTTGTTTCCTCTACAAAATTATTGAACATGATCTTAGTTTTTTGTAGGTTCATCTTGAGTCCAACTTCTTCACTTCTAGTTGAGAGCTCTTGTACCATGTCTTGGAGTTCTAATGGGTCCGTTGAAAAAATAACAATGTCATCAGCAAACCGCAGATGATTTAAATATTCACCATTTATTTTTATTCCCTTGTTATTCCAATTTATCAGCTGAAAAATCATCTGTAAAGCAGAAGTAAAAAGTTTTGGAGAAATGGTATCTCCCTGCCTCACCCCTTTGCCAAGTTTGATAGTTTTGGTATCTTTATGTAACCGAAATTTTGCACTTGCATTTTTATACACACGTTTCACCATGTCAATGTACACATCCTCAATGTCTGTTGATCTTAAAGAGTTGATGACTGCTGATGTTTTTATAGAGTCAAAGGCCTTCTCATAGTCAATAAATGCAACACACAATGGAAGTTCATATTCATGTGTTCTTTCCACATATCTTTTATATATATATATATATAGTACCAGTATTTTGTAAATTTTACAAAGATTTCTAAAATATGGACAGAAAAATATAGGTGCCAAAAATGGTTTAAATTCTTAAATTCGTCACAGTTGATAAAAATGGGGCCGGAAATATACTTTCTCGTGTATTTTCCGAATATGATTTCACGAATTCTACAAATAATGAGCAATTGGAACCCGACTTCTTATAAATTCAGTAATGGTAAAGAGAAACCTTAAACTTGTGGGCAAGTAAATTTAAGAAGAACGACATTTTAGGCTTAGTAAAAAATTTTTAAACACATTAATCGACGTAGGTTTCGGACGGGTATTGGCCGTCCCACTTCAGGACGGAACTGATCCAAAACTAAATAGCATTGAAGTGTTTCTGTGTCAGTACTGAAGTGCTGCCGTGTTCACAGGTTCATTTGCGCGATGAAAGGCAATGAGAAGATGAGGAAACTGATTCAACTTTCACGACGCTTCTATCATCAGTCAACCAAGATCGCCCGACGAATTGGATTTTTTGGAAGCCTTCTTCATAAACCTCAATTCATAAAATACAGTTAATGATCACAAGATTACTCTGAGTTTCATTCAGGCATGGAAAAACTTAATTTCTGTCCTCCAAATGTCAAATTCTTACACAACTTCTTCTAGTTTCATTTTGTCACCAACAGATGGAGTGTCATCATTTTCCTCATCTTCTTATCGCCTTTCATCGCGCAAAATGAAGCTTTAAACAAGGCAACACTTCAGTACTGTCACGGCA
>QLNU02014802.1:5273589-5328166 GCA_006491805.2 Dysdera silvatica | reverse complement strand
TTTCTCCTATACCAAAAAAAAACTCTAGTATGAGCTTAAAAACGTGGGTGTCAAATTTATTGTAAATTTATTTTGCATCATATATATCGACAATCCCAACATTCCAAGTTGCTGAAATCACCCTTCGAGTTTATCATTAGGACTTTATTATCTTTCTTGTCTACCATTATATAATTTTGACATTACAGTTTCGCTTCGCCTAGAACGTACAAAACCTAAAAACATGTATAAGAACATGTATATTTAATCGTGTATACAAACGTGTACATTTAAACGTATATGGAAACGTGTATATTTATTATAATATATAGTGCATGCGTAATATTTTAGACTAAATTAATTTTAGAAAACATATACACAGGCACACACTCTGTATTTCCTTACGCGCCTATGCCCTTTCTAAGAAAATTCATTTGATCGTTTGGTGTGTAAAACATTTGCTTATTATGAGAGAAATATGAGCGATACACTGCGCAAAAATAATATTTAAATACAATTAATTAATTAAACAATAATATTATTTATTGTGTATAATTTGTTTTAAATATTATTTTGCTTATTAGTTACGAAACAAGAAATTGACACAAGATATTTTCGGAACTATGGTATATAGCTTTAACGATGTATCACCATACTTCTCTTATCGCCTTTTATTATGAGGTCTTCAAATCAAAAAATGGGCCCTGCGGTGGCGCAGTGTGGTAACGCGTTCTCCTATTGCGCGGCTAATCCGGGTTCGACTCCCAGCAGTGCAAAAAGAACGCTTACTCAGAGATCTCATAAAGATCGCACTGCTCACTGTAGTCCGGGGTTTGGTTCCCTAGGCCTTAAGAGGTTCGGATTCCTCGGAAAACAGTAGGTCCCGGCGCAGCATGACCACTGTAGTCTTTGAGCCGTAAAACCAATCAAATCAATAACACGTTGCTTCATAACTTATTTTCACCAAGGTTGTTAAAGATGCTCTCTTTTCTTATTTTTTTTTTATGTCTGAGATGATCTTTTCATTAAGCTAAAAATATATCCATCTTACTTTCGCAAAAAAAAGGTAAACTAGATTTAAATGTTTAACGCAATAACCAGGCATTTGTAAATGTGCCGGTTATACCGCTGTCAATTGATTATATGTGTATTTTATATAATCTATCACATACCTTAAATACTTTTCTACTGATTAATTATACTGTATTTTAATCATACATATTTTAATAATACATATATGCAGATAAATTAAAATCGGTAGCCAAAAACTGAGACAACTTAGCTAAATTTTCAGCTATTTTAAATTAATTGAAGTCGATTAATACAGTGAAAGCATATTCTTCAGTATTTGTCTCCACGTCCTGAAATATACTTTTCAAGTAGTCAATTATTTAAAACTATCTAATGAGTATTTTAAATATCGATCTCAAATCAAATCATGTACTATAAAAAAATATTACCTTTAAAAAGATAGATTTAAGCAATCCATTTCAAACGATACATGTAGCGCAATTTAGCTTATTATTTTACTAAAAAAAGGCATTTCCATTGGGGAATGTTACTGCCACAAAAGAATATGCCTGGTTTACAACGATGTTCAGGTAGGTGATGGAAAGCCAAATACCATCTACATGCATAATTAGATCCAGAATTTATCAGCAAAGAATTTTATTTGAAAACCTCTAAACACAACCATTATAATAAATTTATAATTTTTGCTTAAATTTGCTGACTAATAAATCCATCAATCCCTTCTTTTGCTTTCTATATATTTGGCGGACATTTTTAAAAAAAATAGCAGTTGTTTATGGATATCAAGTAATTATTTTAAAAGCTTTTTTTCCATTTCATTGCAACCCAAACATTAAGCAATTTCTCATTTATTTTATTTTTACATCCATTTGACTTGAAAATGAATTTTAAGCCTTTATCTTTATTTTTTCATGTGTCTTAATTTTCAATAGTTTCGTCACTCAAAAATGTAATAAATCGAAGTGAGTACTTTTTTTCTGAACGAGTCGAGAAAAAAAAACAAATTGAAAGTTTTGTCATTAATATGTTAAAATGTTTCATTAAGAAGATTATTTCTTATTCTAGGAAGGAATTCTCTTAAGAATATATTAAGCATTTCGCGCACGAATGGCTGATATTGCATCGAAACCGAAGATATACCAAGTAAATAAAATAAGAAGTAAAATAGAGAATGTTTCTTTATTATATTTTTTTTATTGCTTCTACCATTTGTACAGATTATATTTGAAAAGTCGAAAGTCCACTTAAATTCACACTTGCATGTAATATACTACTAAAAACAGTCACTACTAGATACTACTAAAAACAGTCACTACTAGATACTACTAAAAACAGTCACTACTAGATACTACTAAAAACAATTGTTTCGACACTGGCGTAAAAACACGATGTTTAGAGAGTCAACTGCTCCTTTCGTAAATTGGAGGCAGTAATTCTTGAAACAGACAATAGATTTCATACGTATTTATCATTTTATAAATCGATATGTTTTTGCATATGCTGATTTTGCAGTAAATTTATGTATTGTTCCTTTCTTGACGTAAGCAGAATTATCCTGGGATAGACTTGTGTGGAAAGCATTTGGAGAGACCTTCATCCAGCAGTGGATAGATAATGGTTGAATATGATGATGATGATGATGATATATGGTAAAGGAAAAAATATAGTCGAAATTATAAACGAGAGATATTAACTTTCAAGCATGAGCTATTCGGGAAAAAGTAAACCTGTAAAGTTTCATTTAGATATAAAAAAAAGTGTGTGTGAAAGAAATCGCGCATTGGAGACCACTAATTGAAATATTAAATGCAAATTATAGAAGTCGAAATTGTGTGAAACAAATTTCCATATTCTCTTAATTGCAAATTAAAATTTTAATTATTAACAAAACAAGAAGAGATTCAACTCGTCTCCATAACCTCTATAAAATTTGGTTTCTATTTAAATATAAAAAGAAGTGAGATATTCCGAAACAAAAAAGAGGATACAAAAATAGAAAAGGAACATTTGCTTTGAAAACAAATCTTATATGTGAAACAAGCGGTATTCTACCGTAAGAAGGAATTTCGATGATTGACGGCGCAATTCCACATGCCCTAACTGAATCAAGGAAATGTGACGTAATGAAATCCTACAATTTTACTCGTAAGGAAGTGTGTTGCTCGGAAACTTATAAAGATCGGAAGCGAATCTGAAACTAATATTGGCAAATGTGCAGAGAATGGCAACAGAGGAAAATTACGTCATTAAATAGGAAGTATATTTCAACTACATAACTTCTTAATTTATAACCAAAGCATAAACGATATTACGAAAGTAACATTTGAATCTACCAAACTTCCGCCAATTGTATATATATATATATATAAAACAACGGAGATGTTTCTCGCTTCCTAATCGTTGTGTAAAACCGGCTTAATTATTACGAGATGGTAATTTATTTCTATTAATGAGCTCCAGAAATCGCAGGACTGCGAGGAAACTGTAAATCTTCCGAATATTGAATAAATTACGTAAACTCTCCTAAATTGTAACAGGATATTTGAAATTCCAAGAACCGATAAACAAAAAAAATCTCTGTCTTGATAAACAGAGTTCATTGAACTGACGGTATGGAGGTAATCAAAAACTCTTATAGACGTAAATTAAATAATCCATTAGCAGTTCACCAAACACCTGAGCCTGGTAAAGCAAACGATATATTTTTAGGGCTTAAAAGCGAGAAAAATTGAATAGACGCTATTTTTAAATGGACTGAAATGACTTTTATGCTAAAATAAGAACATGTGAGCACAAATGCGTTCCTAAATAAACTTAGTTTATTTTACATGTAACTTAAGTAGTTTATGGAACAAAGCGGCATATGTTAACTTCAGTAATGTATTTAGTAAGTAGGAACAATTAATAATTCATATTATTAATTATTTATATATTATTTCCAAACAATGGTAATGAATGTTTGTTAGACTGCAAAACTGGACTGCTGCTAAAACTGAATGAAGACCGACACATGAATAATACTATTGATATTTTTCGAATATGGTGGAGGAAATTTCTCGCCAAGTTTCACATGTGTAAAAGTTTTTTAAGTAAACTTCAGATATTTTATTCACATCATAACAAATATTTCTCATGAAATAGAGATAAATATTAACATGTGAAGAACTATAAATAATGAATCCAAAATGAATGTTCGAATTCATTAATACGAAACAAATCGGCATCAAGAACCATCAAACACGCATCTTTAAACACTTTTCTTTCATAAATAAATTAAAACTTTATGAAAAGTAATAATTAAAATTTAATGAAAATAATTAAAATTTAATGAAAAATAATAGTTAAAATTTAATGAAGAATAATAATTAAAATTTAACGAAAAATAGTAATTAAAATTTAACGAAAAATAATTGAAAATTTAATGAAAAATAATAATGAAATTTAATAAAAAATAATAATTGAAATTAAAGCGAGAAAATGGATAAAGGAGGCAAAGCGGTTCCCCTAAAGAAACTTTCATTAGCAGTGATTTTGATAAATACTAATGTGTTCAGGTGAGTTCACAGACGTACGCATAATTATTTTCACCTGCTCGTTTCCTGTTAACATCATTTTTATCAACGTATTTATTTGTTTTTATGCAAATTTTAATTGGAAAATTGGAAAAAAAAAAAAAGAATTACTATACTCGTGGCAAAGCTAACCTGGTACACTGATAAGGCACAGAGCAGTACGATTTCGCCAGTGCAATATAGTTCGCCCTTTCTTACGTTAACAGAGTTAATAGAAGATACATTTCGTACATAAAACATTAAAATAATGCTCAAATACATAAAACATAGGCATATTGGTGCAAATAAAATCTGGTATTTATTAAATTTAGGAAAAAGACTCATTATAGCGAGCGATGACGTCATTCAAGTAACTGACCACTCAGAGGACTTCGTTCGCTTGGCGGGAAATTTGGCGCCTGGAATTTTGGCAACCGCGTTTTTCTGCATTCCAAATTAGGCGATAAATAGCCTAATAATATTGAGGGTTACCTCATTTTTCAATCTGCGAAAGAATACTTGTTGCACACACGTGAATAGGTCACCGTAGCCTTAACAGTGTACCAGGTTAGCTTTGCCGCGAGTATAGCATACGCCTGATGACATTTATAAGCACCCCCTTATTTTGCAACAGAGAAATTATATACTAAAAAAGGTGAATCACTGTGCAACATTAGGTTTAGCAATAAAAAACACGACTAACGCAGTTAAATGTTTAATATAAACGGTTGACGATTGTTTCGAGCGGCAATGGTCGTTCTTTCTAAAAACCTGACCGAAGTCTGAATGGAATACAATATAATATTTTTTCTCTCTCTCAAATGATTAAATCTGATGCATGTAAACAATGAAAAATCGTGCTCTCATTTATCATCGCGCGGCGAAAAGTCTTTCATAAACATTAGGAAAAAAGATATTGTCATATGGATCGTTAAAATCTTTATCAGTATTAGTAAAACATGAAAAGTTTCAGAAAAGTCCAAATTTGTAGTAGAATGAACTTTGGTGATGAGCTTTGCCTCAGAGAATTTAAACTTGTGTCCAGTATTCCAACATCGTTTAGCTATGGCCAAATTTTAGAGTTCTTGGTTGCGGACATAGTTTTGGTGCTCTTTAAGGCGAAACCGTAGAGCCCCATGTGTCTGTCCAATATAGAGCATTCCACATCGGCATTGGATATTATAAACCTCACAATTTTCAAGATCCATGAGTTGTCTATTGGATCTTTGAGTTGTGAAGTACCAAACTTGTTTATAGGTCTAAACATGACACAAAAATTGAATTTATGTAGAAATGAGGCAATTTTAGTAGAAACAAGAGGTACAAACGGAATACTAAGCGATCTTCGAGAGGCGATGAATCTTATACAAGTGTGGAAAAAATGTCGGATAATAGAAAGCTTATGAACTGCATGGTCAATACTTGTCGGGCTATACCCGCGGTTAGTTGCAGTATTCTTTAGGATTATACGTCATTTTTCAGGTTTTCATTCGTAGATGAAAGTTTAAGGACTCTTGCTGTCAGCCAAATAAACCTTTTGGCCGAAATCTCAAAGATTGCGTTCGTATTCCGTTTGTAGCTCTTATTTTTATCAAAATTGCCACAATTCTACGTACCTTTAATTTTTGTGTCATATTCGGGCCTATAAACAAGATTGTCACTTCACAACTCAAGGACTCAATTTCAGACATTGATAACTGCGGAGTTGACCATGATGACGGTTTATGTTGTAAACCATTAACTTAGCGGAAAATGTCTCTTAGAAAGACATTCCTAAATAACCGAAAATCAATAAAACCTTTAGTGAAATCGAATAAAATTATTCGACCCTCGAACTTGCCACCATGTTACATAGTAGAAACACCATTGGAAAAACACTAGAATTTTCTGAGCAATAGAGAGAAAATAATGTGATCTAACAAGTTCAAATTTGCTCACTCTCTGCATGATGGACATATCAAGATTTGAAGGGAACAGCACATAACATTGGATTCTTCATATTCTGTACTCGCTACACAAGCTTCAGGACGAAATATTATGATCAAGGGTTGCTTCTGTTCGCTAGTTCTATGCTGAATAACACTATTTAGCAAATAGGGAAAGTCGCCTGAGTATCTGAACATACTAAATTACCAGTTTATTCCATCGATGAATATTTCCTTTTTTGCTGAAAGCAACAACTTATTCTACGATAACAATACTCAACGCAGAGATCCAAGTTCGAATCTGGACAGGGGATGATGCCTCTTTTTTTTCCTCCTATAAACAAAAACGCTCTAGCTTGAGCTAATAAACGTGGGTGTCGGAATTTTCACGTATAAGAATGCTAAAATTCACCGAGCTCAAATTGTAACAGATTAAGGTGCCTGAAGCAACGTTCACGCACTTGAATTGGCCATTATAAATTTTGAATTCAACTCCATTGAAGATATATAGGATATAATAGAGAAGAATCTAAGGAGTAATTCGACACGTCCTTCATTACCCAAGGATCTTAGCAAAATTTTAACGGAAGTCCGGGCAAAAATAAGTGCCAATATATTGTATAAACTCATTATAAAAACCACACTGTGACGAATACATGCTTCAATTCGTGCTAAATATGGTCGAACGATTTATTAAAATACTCGGCTATTTTTTGACCAGGCAGTGTATTATTAATAATAATATGAATAATGGAAAATCTGCAATAGCTAAGCTTTTCTTACCTATGATTTCCCTTAAAATTTCCGTTTTAAATAAAATGTTATAAGACGAGAAATATTTTAAAATTAAGACTACGTCCATTAATTGCAGAAATTTAAAAAAGTCGTTGCTATTGCCAAGCTAATTATAGAAATTTAAAAATTCGTATAGTTGTGATGAATGCAGAATAGGGCTTATCGAAACAAAAACTTTTAAAATGGAATATTTAAAAGAATGGAAAATTTAATATGGAAAAACAGAGATACTCATTTAATATTTTAAAACCAATATATTTTATTTTGAGTCAACTTTAAGCTCGGAAAAAATAAACCTATTGGCTATAAAAATCCATTCTGGGAATTTTAAAAGGTTTAAATAATGGTCCGTTGCCTATAGGTATTTTAAGGAATCTATTATACATTTTTGTTTTGTGAAACCTTTTTAAATACAGTGCAATTATTTAATTACAGTCCTTGCTAAATTCTTAATAGAGCCATGATAAATGTACCTCCAATTTTATTACGGATTTTAGAATTAAATTATTCATTAATTAAAAAAATTTACCCAGTTCACTGAATGCTGAGGATGACAAAGCACCAATACGTTAGTGTTTTATCTCTCTATGGTTGATAGGTGTTGTGTCAGTTTAAAATAAAATTTCTGAGTATGAATTGAAAGGAAACAAGGTAAAAGTACTAGATTAATTTGGAGTAAATTAGAGTTATTTTGAGTAAGTGAAAAATAATGAAAAAAGACTGGAGAAAAAAATGGGCCCAGATGAGCTATATGAGTAATAAAAATTGATAACGGATTTTCATGCATTTACTGGAAGAGACAAATCAAAATTAAAATTCTTAAAAGTAGTCAATCAGAAATTAAAAGTAGAAATTATTGGTATTGTTAAGTAAGAATAAAAAAGTGTTTCTAAATGCGAGTAAACACAAATTATGGCAGTTACAAGTTTGTTTTCATTCATAGTTATTTAGACTGCCATTTGTCACCATCTTTAGAACCTTCCTGACCCTGCTTACACTAGATATCGATCAATGTTGCCATATCCCCAATCACAAATTATTTGGTTAGGCGATAGAAGAAAGATATGCATGTGTGGTGACGTTTCTGGTTGTAGCTTCAAGGAGTTTTCTCCAGGCGGATGAAACAGCATTGACTGGTAACTGGTCATTTATTGAAATATTGGTATTTGAAAGAATGTGAAAGGCCTTTCACGTTTTTTATAGAACCAATATTATAAACATCAAAATAAAGAGTTAAAGGCTACGTGGAATGAAGATATTTAAAGATATTCGTGAGTTTAAAAAATTTAAGGGTGTGTGAAATGATAGAGGATAAAAAAGACCCAAAAAAGACCAAAATATTTAGTTGAAGGGAGAAGAATATTCTCAATGGATTTCTCAATAAGAGGCTTTGGGTTTGATTCAACACTGAGAAAATTTTTTAAGAAAAATCAGCAATAGCATTAGAAATTGCATTTAAATTTCATCAAGTTTAAACTATCTGTAAATGTGTTTTTTCCCAGACAAAACTATGATATATTTGCAGGATGTGGTAACCCCCTTTCACCCTCACGATGTTTTCCACTTTTATACTAAAGTTAGCTGACGTCATGGTCTGAATATGAAACATACTAACGTAATAAAATACATGTCAAATTTATTTCACTGAAATAAATTAAACATTTTTTTGTACTCAAACACTAACGGGCCTTTCTATCTAAATGATACGCATGTGCCAAAATATTTTATCCTGCCCTATATCGCAGTTTTTTAAATGAGGCCACATATCTATACAAGACAATTCTTTGGTTTATAATTAATTAAGATATATATATACACACTGAGAAATTATTGTTCTATTCATTGATATTATATAAATGGTGTGCATTAAGGAACCCTAAATCGAGAAATTTATGATTCATGAAATACTTTATCTAATTGATAGAGAGCCTCGCCACAAGCTTTTGCTTTCTGCTCTTCTCAATTTCTAACCTATTCTTGTCAATATTCTCCAAATTTAAAGAAGTTTCAATTGTATTGTCAGAATGATATCGTAACAGATGTATCAATAATTACCGTACAGGTTGAATAAATTTATTTCTGCTTATTTATATTCAAGAAATTTTTGATGATTTCTTATAAACCAAGAAGTTTTGAGGTTTTTTCTAATAGTCGTATTTTCAAAACTTCGAAAAGTGGTTTTATAATTATTAGCTCAAATTTGAGATCCGTAATTAATATTGATATAATGGAAGTGTTAAAGGAATAGTTATCCTTTAAAGTAAAAGAGAGAGGAGTAGTAGAGGCCAAGCAAGTGCGTTTGAGCCAAGAAAGCACTTGCAGTTTGCTTTTTAATATTTTTCAAATATATGTGAAAATTTAGATGATGATCTAAGGTGATTCCGAGATACTTAACTATGAATTTACGCCGCTACAGCTGTTTAAAACAAAGATATATAAAAAGTATTACATAAACTAATTTTATAATAAACATTAAAAATGAAAAATTCAACTGCATAGCTTCGTAAAAATAATAATAAGCTATTCAAGCCATTTATAAGGGACAAAAAAAAGGCAATGATTCGTAATGCAACGACATTATTTATACGGCAATGATATGTAATGTGAAGTGTCGTAACATCAAGATATGTCTGTCTATATTTCTATGTAAAATTAAGTTTTACTTAAATACAAAAATATATATAGTAAACTTTTCAATTGTGGACACCTCGGGATTTAAGTATTTGTCCGCTTCGTGATGATTATAATCATGCAGATATGTAGATGGATAACAAACATTGAAATTATGACTTAGGAAAAGCGTCCGTTAAGTAGGGGTGCCCATTCTCCAGGAGTGTCCGCTAAGGGATTTTTACTGTATAAGTTATAATCTTACTTACACAAATCTCTCTCCCTCTCTCATTTTGTGCTTCAAATATTACGAAATAAACCCCTTACTGAGTACTTCTCCTAACAACGTGTTCTAATGCTAAATAGCCACACAACAGGGCTGCAATAACTTTTTAAAAATATACTTTGGCATCATTTAAATGCGTTATATATATATATATATGTGTGTGTGTGTGTGTGTGTGTTTAGTTGCGTCTATATGTTCTCCATTATAAAAATTATTATAAATAGCTTTTGATTAAAAAAATCGACACGCAATTTAAAATAGTAACTTATTTTCAAATGCCAATTTATGTTGCACCTTGTTCCCAGAGTTGAATTCAGAAACGCTTAGATTTTTTTTTTTCTGATTTTAAAATTTTCCGCACAACAAGATTTTTCGCCAAATTTGGCAAACAGGTTTGTTCATTCCGGAAAGACTTCCAGTGAAAGTGTCGTCATAGCAACGCTTTAAGCTGATGGAATACTTTAGTCAGCTTTTCTTAGCTGTGATTTCTTTACTTTGTTTTACGATTGTTTAAGTGTAAGAAAACAAAGAAATATACAAAGTTTACAAGAACTGAGAGTTTCTCCTTAGACTTCCGTTAGCGGTTCTAACTTCGTCGAGAAAGGACAATTGCATCAAACAAGTGATTCGGTAAGCAATTTAGTTGGTAATTTAATAAACAGCTTAGTAAATGACTTATAAAGCGAATAATTAAGTGATTTTATACTAAATTTAATTAGTGACTCATTAGTTAATTTAGTAAGGAGTTTACGAGGATATCTAACGAATAAAAACACTATATTTTACTTAATATTATTTATGTAATACATTTCAAGTATCGCAGAAACTATTATCTAGAATTAAAATTATATATTTACAAAAAATTATTCAAATTAAATCACAAACTTTATCTTAATTTTAATAGCAAAATTTATTTTAGAAGCAGAATAATTTTATTAGTAAAACTATAAATAGCTTTTATACAAATAATTTTTGTTTAAAACTCTATTAATCGCTTTCCATGAACATACAAATATTAGAATATATGTAAATTTGGGAAAGCATCGAAACGTAATATGAACTATGGTACAGTTAAATTATATGTTTATTTTTAGTATTAAATTCCAAAGATGTGTAACATATCATCTGTGATGCAACTTACAGTACAAACGAAGTCTCCGAACTGTGATCGTTAAAGCACAACCAGATGGCTGCATTCAAACCCCGTATATAAACGTAAAATTTATTATTTTTGTCACTGAAAGCTTTAATCAAATCACAGGCAAAAAAATTGGACTTGTGCCATGTTTTAAAAATTCTTGCTGAAAGTCAATAAACTTTTTCTTCAACTGTAAAAGTTAGAAATTAATCTGAACTATAAACATATGTATAGTTGGTAAAGATTTATAAAAAAACTGAGACAACAGTACAAAATTTATAAAAGATAGAATAATAAATAAAAAAAAATGACAAATTAAGAAAATAATGTAAAATTACATTCATGACTATATTTTAATTTACAATTTTGCGAAATCAAAATTTTATCTTTGATTTGTCAAACAAAATAAAATTTTGCTGTGATATATCAGTGACATATTCAACTGATAAAATATCTGTGAAGTGTAAAATACGATATTAAAACTTTTAATTCAATCATTTTGTTCTTTCAGTTAATACGGTGATATTCCGACACAAAATCATAAAATAATATGAAACCTTGAAATACAGTCGAAAATATAAAATATTGAATGAGCCATATGACAGCCAAAGACTTTTCATTTCAATATATATTATGCGTACAAAAACATATATTTTTTATAAATTTTAATATTTTCTCAGATTTTATCAAATGTTTCGCCGAAAAATGTACAATTCATTGAATTTCTGTTTGTTGTCACATTTCAAAAACATTTGCTCTTTCGCGCACTTTCAAATTTTCGTAAACAAGGATTGCTTACCTTCGATTGATGCAAAGGCGAACAGTACGGATGTGGGAGCAAGAAAGAGCGTCAGATGCGACCTTTGCTACAGTTAGCAGTCATCTGTGTGCTCAACAAGACGTTAGAAGACTTTTCTGATTTAGATTGAACTGTCCGATTCCCTCCTCCTTCGGAAAGTACCCTCTGATTGGCCAACGCATTTTTGGACACCTTGATTGGTTAAGCATAAGCCTGACGTCATGGCATCACGTGCCCATGCCGATTATGACGTCGGGTTGCGATGTCCATCAAACATACCGAGAATTTGATGTTGTCTAATAATCTAACAGTGCTGATTTACATTAATTAATAACATAATTATGCGAAAATTATGTTATTAATAACATAATTATTCGAAAATTATGTATATATGTATCTAGGACTTTTGTTGACATCAACTAATTAAGAGTTTTCGGTTGATCGTCATGCAATTAGCTAGACAAGAGCTCATACAAAACGTCTGAAAGAATTATAGGGTTGGTTGGTTGTTGTAGCTGTATGGCACAAGGAAAGCAATGGCCATTCTGCGCCAATCAAAGTTAGATCGTGCATGCAGTATAAAATAAGCACAAATTAAAACTAAAATGATAAAAAGATTATATGTTACCATATAATGATATAGAAGAGGAGGTACAATAAAATAACTTGTCAATTTATCAGATTAGAATATATTTTGATTAACATGTTGATATAATATTCTGTTTATTTCTTTGAAAAAAATACTGAATTTAAAACTAAATGTGTTAGATGCATAAGAACGTCGCCTCTCTATTTGATCTAAACAAAGTAATAATTGCATATTTTTTATACCCAGCGTATTATGACTCATCTATTCATACATGTTTGAAATTGTAAATAAACCCTTGAAATTATATGTAATCAAATAACTATACGTGTTACATGAAAAACTATATTATTATTATTTTGGCATATTATGCATTATTATATTATTATTCATTATTATTTGCCATATGTCGCTGACAAAATAAAATGTAATTCTTTGTTACAAATTCTTAATTCCGTCTGACACCAAAGCATTTCATTAATAGTAGTAAAAGAACTTTATTAGTGAAGGAATGCCTGCGTGAGTTCGTCCTTAACGCTGAGTATTTGGTTACAGCTTTACTTCATTAAGCAACGTTTTATTCATTAAGTCATTTTACTTAAAAAAATGTGTATCTACACATAAACCAAATAAGTATATTTTTACTACAACTTTTCACAATTGCATATAATTAAAACAATAAATATTTGTGGAATAACTCCTCACTGCGCAAGGGCAATCCTTCTTAATCTTTATATAGATTATGCAGCAATATTATCCTCATATAATATTTAACGTGAGATATTACCCTTCTCAGGGATGATATCTTACATCCTTGAGAAACAAGGCGTTGTTCCTATTCTCTTTCGTGTAGCGGGCTCAACAGAAAGACCCTGGTTCGAATCCAGGAAGGGAATGGCGTTTCTTCTTCTCCTTCTAAACAAAAAAGCTCTAGTTTGAGCTTATTTGTACGTGGATGTTGAAAATTATCGTTTAATATCTAACTTACAAAAATTTAAGACAACATGACCGCTCAAAAATGTTCAATTTTCATATGCAACGTTTTGAATGGAACCTCCAATTGAAAATTGCAAAAATTTAACAACAAACAAATATTAAAGCTGAAAATTTTATAGGCTGAAAGTAGGTGTTGTATAGCGTACCTTTTAGTATACTTATACTACCCGTTTAAGCCATGTTTGATCATTTATTAAAGAAAGGAAATAGAATAAGGAATAAATTTATTCAACCCATATACAGTTGTTGGTGGATACATCTAGTTCGATATTATTCTTTTCTTTCTTTTTTTATTTACTCCTTTATTTGTTAACACATACTACACTGCAATTCTACAAGCAAAGCACGAACACATGTAATTGACATTTTACATGTGTGTATCCCGGGTAAATGCAGACATAACCCGTTCGGGACCGGAACAACACCACGAATGAACGAACTTAAAAGATGAAAAGTATTTGACCACCGTCGTTCTAATGTTACAATTGAGAGTTTTTAAATTTAGAGAGTATTAATATGATTATGTTAAAAATGGGGGAGAACAGAAAGCGATAGCTCCTGCTTTAAAATTGAATTCAGAAATTTCTACTTGAGAATTCTAACTTTTTTTTTCAAAAAAATTGACAAATTAGTGATAATTAATAGAAGAACAGATGAAAAATTCATATTATTAAAATCGAAGTATATAATTTTTTATTGACGTTATTTTATATTTGACGACAAAACTATGTTGAAACTTTTATAAAATTGTTTTTGATATTGTCAAATAATTCCTGTTTTTCCCTCAATGCGGACAAAAAATTGTTTTTAAAATTCTAAAATGCAATTTTATTTTCGTTTGTTTCAATTTTAACGCCTCAACAATCTTGTGAATATAAGGGCAGCTTATGTGGGACCAAGTTCGATTCCAAACAAATATGGCTATGTGAACTGTTATTTGAATATCATGTTTAGACCCTAGTCCCATCGCATTTAACACTGACACAAGCGTGTGTACTTCTAAGAAAATAATACTAAAAAGATGAAATACGTCTTATTTTACAAAACAAAAAAATATAGTGCAATAGAATACACACCCTGTAATAATGAAACGTATATAATATAGACTTTTTACAAGAAATAAAGGAACTTTTAAAAGACTAACCACATTTAAACTGTAGTTGCGTCTGTTTTTCAACTAGCAATATTCCAAAATACAGACAGACAGAGAGTGATATTTGAGATACATAGCTGAGGCCATTTACGTTTAAAAAAAGTTGTCATTTCCCCAAAAATATAGGTTTTGAACTTATTTGCATTACAAATTTTAAACTTGTATATTTTTGTCCAAAAAAGAAGACTCCACTCGAGTAAGATTAAACGGATCCGGTAGAGGTCTTACTCCTTTGTATTCAATGCAGTTTGAAATGATTATGAGATTTTAAAGACTTATAAAGAATTTCAGACAATATAAAAAATTAAAAGAGATTTAGGTTTTCAGTCAACGTTATAGCTTTTTAACAAATCGATCTATAACAGCGCTGTCACGTATAACCGTTTTATCTTAAATGTTTTACGAGATTTATTTTCAAACGCCGACGAGATTCGACCTACGTGTATTTGAAATTAATATATATTACCAGTTTAATCTGCTCTGTCCGCGCCAAACCTTTCGTATTAATATGGAACTTCCCATTTAGTAGAATTGTACGAACGCTTACCGACTAATAACACGTTGTAGTCCGGGGTTTGGTTTCCTAGGCCTCCGAATTCTTTTGGAAAATGTAGGTCCACTGCCTTATAGCAGTGTTTGCGGTAACTCATTCGTCTACCGCGCCAGTGATAGATGAAAAACTTTCAATGTTTTAACAACTTTCAATATTTCAACAAACTTTCAATATTTTCAACAACTCAAAAATTCAACTTTCAATGATATCGTAGAATGAGTGTCGTTTTTTGATGGGAGAACACTGTAGTCCGGGGTTTGTTTCCGTTGACTGCAAAGGTTAGTGGGAAAACTTCATATCCAGGGGCTACATGACGTTTACTGTTGTCCTAGTGTCGTAACTGCACGAAAAATTTAGAAAAAGCATTTCGTACGCATTTGAAACCTTAAAGGTTGGTTGTTTGGATTTTTTTATGGCACAAGGGCATCTGGGCTATACTGAGCCATTTTTAAATCTTAAAATTTAATTATCATTTATGTAGATACATGCTTCAATTAGTTTATTTATGGGTGTTCATCTTCGTCACATCAAAGACAATTTTTTGAAGACTTGAGTATACGAAGCTCAGTTGAAAAGTTAGTTGTACACCTCTATAAAAATCAGAGTAAAAAAATATATTTCTTTAAAAATTTGTGGCAACACTTTAGACATTTATCTGCGGCAGGTGTAGTGGCAGATTCGGCGTGTCAACTTTAGTTCGCTCACTAATTAGTGGTAAACATGCCTCGGCCGCTATAGCTGTGTCCAAATTGGAAGTGTGTGCAGTGATGGGTGCAACTTCGCTGAAATTTATCGGCCAGGTAAACTTTTGAAAGGCATTGTGCTCCTGCACGACAATGCGAGACCGCATGCGACGACATTAACGAAAATTTCTTACATCCTTCTGAAAATTCTAGATGAGTAGTGTGAGACAACCTCCATTTTAGCCCAGATCTTGTGCCACGCGACGTCCACGTCTTCGGTACCATAAAGCAAGGACTTGTATCACTCGGATGAGAAGGTAAAAGCTGCAGTCCAACAATGGTTATAGCACGTTGGACGGCATTCTTCACATAAGACATAGAAAAACTCGTATTATACCCTCGACAAACGTTTAAATGAAGTATGAGATTACGTCGAAAAGCAGCTTCAGAATGGTACATTTAAGTAAGTAAAACATTATGCTGTGATTTCGACCCTTCTTCGATTTAGTAAAGAGTGCAACTATTATAACATTTTAGCTGACCTACTTATATAACTTTTCATACACGCTGAATGGCTATATGAGTTTTGCATAGTGCAAAGGGAGTAAAGAATAACTACAATCAGAAAATTAGTTCTGCTTTCAGCCCTCAGAGTTTTATTTTACGTAGTTTGCTTATTTCTCTCGTTGTTGGAGTTTGTCGCGAGATCGTTCTCGGAATCGGGTCGTTCGTGACCCGTCGTTTGTATTTTTTCTACGTCACTTTTGCATTTGTGAAGTTTTCTTCATCACTTATGATCCGTTGTGTAGAGGAATACTCATCCGTGATCTTTACTCTGTGCTATTAGTCATGATAAGTCTTAACATCGAGTGGTTGGGGGTGGGTACTTCTTGGCGTTGGGAGGAAGAAGCACAACCTCTGCATTTTCTCCCAATTTATTAATGTTCCTGTGATCATAACATTATCTATTGCATTTTACTCCTATGTTTATCTCTCTTTATTGGTTAGAATTATTAAGCTAACTTTTTCACTTCTTTTACTCTTTTGTGCTTGTTGAAAATCGTCCATATCTTGTAAACAGTTGCACTACGATGGAAGGTTGTATTATCTTTTTGACTTCTTGCGATAAGACCTTTCAAATGATATCACTTTTCACAAAATGGGTGGCTTAAACATTAAATAGATATTAAGTATATTATATAGATATTTGCACTTTCTTAGTGAAGTGCAAACTTCTGAAATTCCTGCTGAACAACCAACCTTGAATTGAATGGGAGAACATTGTCAATTAGCTCGTTCTTTTGTCCTCCATCTGTATTTGAGTCTATTTACAAAAAACAAAACAAGACAAACAGCTGGATTTACATAGGCTACTTGGAATTATAAATGCACATTTTTTAACGTAACAAAAGACATATTGCTTAAATGAAATAGAAAGTAATCAATGCAGAAGCAATTTATCTTTGCTTAATAGTATTTGTGATAGAAATTATGCGAAAAAATTGTAAAAGGTGTCAATTGATGTTAAATATAATGAAAGCAAAAAAATAGTGCATATAAATGTGAATAAAGTAAATTAAGCAATAAAAATAAAATTTACTTAAATTTGAAAATACAAAAATCAAACTTTTAAAATATATTAAATACTCCTACATTTCAGAAACATATTTATAAAACCTGCGTCTTTTCAAGACGGAAAATATATAATATAAAAAGAGTAAATTGTCCTAAAGTAAGTAAACAAACATGATTAGATAGCTCCAAAAATTTTCATAAAAACACGTGGCCTCATTATAAAAAACGTGATTAAATGAGCGTGGAACTCCCCATCTCAGAAAATAGAATAGAAAAAGTATAAAAAATATAATAATGTGAAAAAATGAAATAAAAATACAGAATGTAACTAAAACAAAAGCTCTCTCAAACACAATTTAACGCGTATTAAAAATAATACGAAAACTGGAAATAAATGAAAGTTAATAAAGAGCAGCTGTAATTTTTATTAATGAACTCAATTATGATGCTTAAAGAATTGATAACTTTCAGCTTACAACTTAACTGCTTTCACTCCTAGAAATATCTTGGAAATTGTTGTAATTAACTTTCAAGTGTGAAAAATTATATGGGCGGATACTTTTCAATTATGTTGTTGCTCTTCCGTTGTTTTATGCAAATTTAATTCTGACGTTAATTAAGAGAGAAAATTTAGTTTTCTCACATTAATTACTTTACTGCTGTTGCGAACATATTTTTAGTTTTATCCGACTGACATTTTCATTAAACATTTATTAACTGATAATTTTAGATTTAAATAATCAACAAATTGCTGATTAAAACTTGTCGATGATTAGGCTTTAATCACCGTTCTGTAACGTAATGTGAAAGAAGTATTATTCATTTTTTTAATAAATCTCTAACTGTATGTTGTCACGCATTTTCATGCAAATCTATAGTTTGAAAATTAATATTTTAAAATATATTTTCAGTTTCACATTTTTTTTTTTTGTCTTTTAAACTTACTTTGATTATATGTCTCCTCTAAGTATTATGTACTCCATGCCAAAAATTCATGCCATACACCCGGAAACTTAACAAAAAATAGCATTTTTCCAATGGTGCAAATGATGAAGAACTCAGTCAATCTTTAGTGAAGTCATGGTACACAGATAAACTGCAAATCTCACTAAATATTTAAAAAAGTGTAGCTAGCTTACATTGGTATTTCTTATCATTATTTCCCTTACACTGACGTTCGTTAAGTGAAATAACGATCAAAATTTCGAAAAATAATGGTTCAAATGTGAAAGAAATATTTCAAAATATATCTGCTAATTGTATGAGAAATTCATTTAATTCCAGGAGGAACTCACATTTGGCTTCCAAAAAAGTCACGTGTTCATATCGATGTATACTCCTGCATGTGTACTGGAGCGATGTCACAGCAAAACTTTGTTAATAGCAGTAGATCTAACCAGACACATATACGAATTACGTGAGTAGTGCCCGTTGTAGAGTGATAACTAGATCAAAAAATCATTTGATAATAAGAACAGCCATGAAAACTCCTGGAGTTTTGCAATCTACTATCCAAAATTGTACTTACTTTCTTCTCCAGATTGTATGGTATCTCAACGTATAATTGCAATAAATTCGGCAGAAGCTGGCTCCTGATGTAACCGTCCTTTAAAACACTCGCCACTAACATGTATGTATCTACAGCACAGCCTACAATGGTATATCGCCCGTAAAAAGGGATGCATCAGATTGCCGACGCATAGTGTTCAACAATGAATCTTCGTATTGTTTTTTGGAGACAACCAAGAAATTCAGGTGTGTACAGGGCACGACCTACGCTCGGATCCTCATCTAATTTTGGAGCAGCATCTAGACATGATGCATGACATTACTATTTGCGAAGTTTTTGCCTATAATGGCAGGTCTCCTCCAATAACCTTTCGTTACACTTTCGCAAGAGAGAATGGTAATTTGACGACATATGGCAACCTGTCGTGCTGTTTATGCTATCAGGACTACTGGAATATATCTATTATTAGAATAATGCTCTCCCGCAATTATTAAATATATCCCGGAAATATATTTGTAGCCAGGGGCGTCTTGAGCAGGGGTGCAAGGGACGCACGGTACCCGGGCGGCAGGGCTTAGGGGCGGCATTTAAGCTTTGGTTACATAACTGATTTTTTCAAATTCGAAAATTTCGAAATCTAGCAAGACTGACAGATTTCGGAAATTTTCGCCGAAATTTTCAGAAATTAAAAAAAATAGACATTATTAAAAACGTGTTAAAAGAACATAAGAAAAGTATAAATCTAGCGACTTTTAGCGCGTTTTTAGCAACCTTTGCATTTCAGTATTGGTAACACGTGAATGAACATTTGTGAATCATGCCGTATCTAGAGGGGGAAACTTAGGGACCAGTTCCCCCCGAAACAAAATTTTTGATGTATCGATTGTATCGATACATACTATAAAAATTTTGAAGCCCCCGAAATTAAATTCTTGCTGGGGTCTTGTCGTGCATTACCTTTATATGCAGAGATTTTGCCCTTCACACCTCTATGAATGCGTTTAATGATAGAATAGATTATAAAGATTGGCTTCATTTATCTAGAACGACATGAAAAAAGTGTATCGCATTTTAAAGTTTGAGACAATGTGTGGATTTAAAACAAAATATAGAGAAATTAAAAACCGTAGATTCCATAAATCAGTCTCAAATGGATCGTAAACAGAAAAGGTGGATGGCAATTATTGAAAATATTATATACGTCATTCAGTTTTTAACCGTACAAAATTTAGCTTTTAGAGAGCGTACGAAAAAGTTGTTTCAAAAAGATGCCGAATTTTTTTTAAAATTAACAGAAAGTATTTCAAAATTTGATAATGTTACAGCAGAGCACATTAATCGCATTGAAGATGCTCAACACCGTAATATGCCTCATTACCCAGGTCATAGCATTCAAAATGAACTGATCACAATACTAGGCGAAAAAACTTAAACAAACTTCAGCGAGTACTCTAAAAATCTCTAAATATTGTTCTATTATTTTAAATTGTATTCCAAACATTGATAATGAGGAGCAAATTACAGTAGTTTTTAGATTTGTTTATCTCAATACCTCAACGGAAACTTTGCGATAAAGGAGAATTTTCTTGGATTTTGTTCTGTTACTGACACAACAGGACAAGCACTAACAATGTTTTTCTTGGATTTTTTAAATAACTTAAATGTGGATATTAATGACATGTGCGGTCAATGGCACTTAGATGAAGGGCAAAACGATAGGCTTACCAAAAAATTAATATTAATCCTACAGCATTTTATATACCTCGTGCAGCACCTAATCTTAATTTAATTGCGAATGACGTTGCAAAAATTTCATTTTGCAATTTTCAAATTTTTTGCTATTGTCCAAAAGTTATATGTATTTTTTCGGCGTCAACATCATGGTAACGCATATTAAAACATACTAAAGAAAGATTTTCTCACTTTAACTCTAAAGCCACTTTCCAATACGCGATAGGAAAGCAGAATTCACGCAGTGTAAACTTTCCGTTTTAATTTTGAAAAAATTTACGATGCCTTGTTTTTTTTTTATAATGATTCAAAGAAGGACAGTGATAAAAAAAACTTGGCAAATTCTTTGATTTCAAAAATGAAGTCTCACAAATTTGTTTATTCATTAATCACTTGGTATAATATTCTGTTAAAAATTAATATTGTAAATAAAGCTTTGCAGTAATCTACTGTGATCCTTCCAGAGGCTCTTAAAATGTTAGAAAAGTAAAAAATACTTAACCGAATGTCGAGTGGATTCGGCTTATACAAAAATGCTCAATGAATCAAAAGTTATTTCTGAAGAATGAGATTATCAGATTAGTGTCCCAGAAACTTGTGCTGTACGACTCAGGAAAATGAGAGCTGTATTTGATTGCGAAGTTCGGAATGATTGATGCTACACGAAATCCAGAAATGCACTTTAAAGTCAACTTTTATTTATTTATTTTTTTATTACACGCCGCCATATAGTAAAAATCAGAAGAAAGGCTTGAATTGCTAAGTGACCACAACAGTGCCTTGTCTCTTTTACACAGTCTTGACGCTTTAACAAACTTAAATTCGAATGATAAATGAAAATACTGCGGAGATTTGTAAAATAAATTAACAGATTTTAGAATTAATCATTCGGACATAAATAGAAATAATTTACCGAATGACAGATTTTGCTGACGTATCTAAAATCTACCTCACCTTCAGTCGATGTTTCGAAATATTTGTTTAAAAATAACTTAATTAGCGTAAATTTATCGATTGCTTTACGCGTTTACTTAACATTACCTGTCACTGTTGCTGAGGGCGGAAGATTGTTTTTGAAATTGAAAATTATTAAAATTTACTTAAGATCGAGTATGACACAAGAAAGATTATCAAATCTAGCTATGATAAGTATTGAAAACGATATTGACATAAGCATAAATGATATTTTAAAAGAATTTTGGTTGTTAATGTAACAAATATTATTTTTAGTATTGCAATTGATGTTCTGATATTATCAGATTGCGATTACTAAATAATGATACATGTTTGATTTATATTAAGAATTCTTCTCAGTCTCTCTCTTTTTTATTAATTTTCACTCAACTCAAACCTAAAACCTCCCCTAACCTTTTTTTACTTTTGGCTTCAAGTGCCTCCCATACCCCGGTGGGGGTATCACAGATTATTTTGCACCCCGGCGGCAGGTAACCTTGAGACGCCCCTGTTCGTAGCATCTTCTTCTTTCGCCTACTAGATCTTACGACATTTCGCCAATCAAGTTTCATCATCGTATACTGAGACGCCGTTTATAACCATCTCATAATGCACGCTATATAACATTTAAAAAATGTTTGGTCAAAGCTTCCACAAAATAACTTTCTATAGGTGTATAACATGATATAGACCTGGTAACCTCATGTGTGTGGCCATCAGAGGTATCACAGATCATCACAGCATATTGAAATATGTCGTTCCTGGGTCTGTGGTTCCCACAAAGAGCTGACTTTTATTTGCTAAATTATTATTGCGTTGGGGCTTGCTTTGATCTTAATACATTCAACGATACTTCAGAACATATCCATATTATCATAAACCCAATATATATTTAATTAAACAGATGAGATGTGATAGATGAAAAAAAAACCTGATAACTTATCACACTTTATTTATTTGCTTATTTTTAGAATTTCTCCCTCCCCGGCATTTTGTGATCAATCAAATCAACACATATATCTGGCTTCCATGTAGGATAATACTACGTAACAGATTTGCATGTATGGTTCCTGCTTTTAAAGATTTCTTATTTTTGAATGTGCAACAAGATGTAGGAAACCATTTTACAAATTTATAAAGAACCTTCCCATACATCTTCATTTATTTCATTTTAACATCGCTCGAAGATCAGTATTGTATTATGGCAAAGTAATAAACAGATTATATGGAATTTAATTCGGAATCACTTTCCTAGCAGTTGTAAAATTTTAGTGAATATGTTACATATTAATGAAATAAAAATTTACGAAGACATTCACAAATATTTATGCGATTTTATAACAATCATTAATTAAAATATTAGAGAACGTGCTTTTGAAATCATTTTTATATATAAATGCGAATTCTATCGTTTTGTCTAACAAACTTCCACCGAAAAATGGTTGAATAAATATTGTAAAGAAAGGAACTTTCATCGCAATTCAAAATCTTCGAAATATCAATTCCAATAAAACATAGGAAAGAAGATTAAATTTTCCTGGAAATTTGAATCTTGCAATTCAAAACTGCCCATGTCCATATCTGAAGCCCTCAGTTTTCAATTCATATATATATACTTCGGATATGCCTTTCTTCCCTTTCTGTTCTCCTGCAGTAAAAGGAAATGCAGTTTTCAGTAAATTTTGGATATTCAGCATAAAATCTTCCCCCAAGTTAGAAGAGTAAGAAAAACCAAAGAAAAAAGACCAGCCTTAAACGATCCTAAAACCACTTTTTTCATACGTGTTCAAATATCAGGAAAGTTTAATAATATAAATTAAAATAATCTGAATCCGTTATTTTAATGCAAATTATTACCACGACAGTGTGTGCCCAGTCCATTTACTGCCAGATGATTGAACATCATCTTTGCCGACTAGCCAAAACACGTTCATAATCTGACAGTTGAAGAGTTAAATAAATATTTACCTTTGTGTTTCTATGGTTCAAGGGAGGCGAAGGTCATGCTGGGCCTGGACATAATTTTTTTTCGAGGGATCCGAACCTCCTCTACTCAGGGAACCAAACCCCGGACAGTAATGAATAGTCAGTCGTTGAGTATTTATTTTTTTTTTAGCATCGATAAGAGTCGCACTTGGATTAACAGCCTTATGAGCGAACGTATCACCAATGAAAGGCCAAATATTTATGACGAACTGGAGAAAAACACATGGCATCCCCTTTTTCAAATAATCCTACATGTTGAGCAAAACAATACATGAAATTTGATTTATTTACTTGCATAATAAATGATGATCAAAATAAAAATGCGAATGTCATTACATGAAAACCACGATGACGCCATTATTGCGTGCAACGTCATTGAAACAAAAGATAACTCACCGTAAAATAAGCTTCTTAAAACAATAAAATTTTCTGAGAATAATTTTTGTTTTCACACAGTCTTTTCTTGCCCTTTTACAATATATATTTCTTTCGTACATTTAGTTTTATTAAGACGAGCTTCGTTACCTTTAAATCTCAAAACAATAAATATCGCAGCAATTTTTTTAATGTCTACATGACTCTTTGAAAACTTGTATTAATTTTCCTCTCGATTTTGTCTTTCGCAATAATGAGTATATCCTCTCACTTATTTCTTAGATTACTTTAGAGCAGCTAGATATATTTTCAGTAAAACATGTGATATTTCATAGAGAAATTGTCAACATATTAAGAGGAAATAGCTACTATAAAAACGTACGTCATTATTTAAATTCGCAGAAACTACAGAGAAAATGCTTATCGCCTGTTGTTTTTATTTAAGTAGTAGTTGACTGACTCCAAGATTAAAGACGCCCCTGTGTCCTATTACAGACATTTAACAAAGAAGTCAACTCTTCATATAAAATCATTCGCTTTATGTTTGAGAATAGATTCAAGGGGAATTCAGTTATGTTATACGTGAAAAGCTCGTCCAGAAAGCAAGCAAGTCATTAAGATGTGGCCATTTTTTTTCCGACACATGCGTGTCAAAGAGCGCTGGACTGAACATGAAAACATGGGTGTATGGACTGAACTTCCCGAATTATATGTAAACATTTTCACACGCGTGATTGTCCATCTGCTTAATACCAAATCTCTACTCATCGGACCAGACTACACGTTTCCAATCATTTTGAATCCAGTGACGGAGTTCATGAACCTAGGGAGATCTATAACCCTATTCTGTGGGAACTATATAGGCCGTCGGCTCTTGCACCCCCATAAAAGAAAGAAAACGTTACTCTGTCCAAATGCTGATGTTACTTGTGGTCCCAATTTTAAAACTTGCTGTTATCTGTTTTAATGTGTTGTGTTAATCGGATATTATGACGCGTACTAGGCCACGCTATCCACAGTTATCTAGCGCGTTTCGTCAGTTTCAGTGACGTCGCCTACTAAATATCTTCCCTGATATCGTGCTGATACTCTATACCCCTGCAATTATTAAACGTAAAAATCCAAATTTCGTGCTAATTTTGGAGATGGAGTGACTCGTCATTCTCTTGCGTGGACTGTAAAAACCGGTGGGAACCCGTGGCGAGATTTAAGGGAAGTTGCTTGAAGCCAATTCACCAAAACCCAAAGTTACCATAAATTTCTTCTTTATTTACTGAATGAGGAAAAATCAGATTTTTGGCGAATTTAAATGGTAAATCAACCGGTTTTGGTGAATTAACGTCATGCAACTTCCCTTAAATCTCGCCACCGGCCACTACTGGTAAAATCTTCGTTTAAAGTCACTTAAATCGTGGTATGCTATTAACTTCATTTCGAATTCTATAGTAGCAAATTTAAAAATAATCAGCCTTTATATGTAATTCAATTACGAAAGGTCCCAATTTACGCTGAGGGCATAATGATATGTTCTAAAAGCAGGAACAATCGTTCCAGCTCTTCTGGCATTTGAATGAAAATAATCATAAAGTTAAATATACATGGTCTTGTTTCAATGATTGAATATTAATGCAAAACTACTTATTTTGAAAATAATTTACTGATAGTCATAAACTTACATGGGTCGTTTACAATTGTTTCGGAGGAAACATGTAAGCCATCGTCAGAAAGGAAATTTAATAAAACCTCTTGATGTCACCCGATCACAGAAATAAACATGTGGCGACACTGGTCCAGAAAACATTGCTTTGTCCTTGCTTTAATTTTTATTTTCCCATGAGAACATAATGGTGACAACAGAAAAGACTATTTAGGGTTTTTTCTGGTCACGGTGTATGTATTTCCCCTAAATGGGTGTACATAACTCGTCTAAATTTATAAGCATCTTTATTTTTGTGAGTTTTTCCGAGCTAAACATTGTACACTGTTTTTCGCTTTTTCAATTAGATTATAAACCTACTTTTTGAAGAATAAGAAAATTGTACGTTATTAATTAAAACAGGAAAATATGAGCCCACATCTTTTCAAAGTCTCCAAACAGGAAAAAGGATCCTTTAATATACTTCCATACACTAATTATAATGGTGAACTAATTTTTTCCTTAAAAAGTAATGAATTAGGAAGAAAAATTCTTAATTCTAGGAAGAAAACCTCTCAGGAAAAAATCCTTAATTTTTTACATGCACCTACAGGGTGCTTTTATATACGTCAGCGCATTTGTCTTGAAATTTAATTCATGGGTTTCGTAATTCTTTAAAAAAGTCGGGTTTAAAAATTACACTTAATGGTTAACTGTCACTTTAATATTTAAGTTTAAAATAAAATGAGTCAATTTGCATGAAATGCAGTAAAGTTCGTTATTTCGTGATAACATACATCCATAATCATTTGTTTCTTCATATTAAAAAAATTAAAAGTAAAAACAATAAAAGCTTTGTTCGAAATATAACATGGTTTTAAAGTTTAAAATAAATATGATTTAAATTTCTTACGTATATTTTATGGTTCGAATTATATAAACATATAATTTTTGTAATAAATAATTTAAAACCCTCTTTAAACGTATTCAGAACGTAGATAGAACTCTCACATACAATCTGGAGGACACTGAATAGGATGAGGGTTGGGGTACCGAAATGTAAGACGAAACTGACCAAGTTGCTACTATCAATTGACCGAGACATCAAGTTCGACTGTAGAGAAATTCAGAGCCCAGCACACTTGCTGATCTGTCCGCAGTTATCGGAGCCATTCTTTCATTACCATGAAATTTCCATTACTATGAAATTTCCATTACTATGAAGCAAGTCTTCCATTGCCATGGAAGACTTGCTTCAGGCCAATGACAAGGCTGTAATGGCGGAAAATTTTTGGAACTGTAAAGTTTGATCTGGACACGGAAAATAAGTAACGTCTTTGTTATACCTATATCTTAATTTGCTTAAAAACAATTTTTGTTTCATTTGCTACTTTTTTTTTAATTCGGTTACCTTGGGCTTTTTTTTGGATTACCATTCCTCTGTGTCCTTTGGTTATTTTACTTATGTTCTTATCAGTTTATTAAATTTTATGATCTAATTTTTCATTGCAGTAACCTTGCCTTTGATGTCTTTTAAGGGAAGTCCGATCTTAAGTTCGTTGACTTAATTACTATCATTGTAGCTTAGCTAAATAAATTTCTAATAACGAAGTGTAAACTTTTATGTAGTCTGGAAAAATATACTCTTAAAAAGGTCAAGAAATTTTATCCAGTTAAGAAACAGTATTTATTAATGTTTTAAATGTTTAGATTAATTCATTAATTCGCCAAAAGTTAATTAAATTGCAATACAACGATAAAGGAATCTAATACGCCTTTTTCGGGAGCCGTGGTGCGTATTCACACGTCGATGGCAAACTAAAAACTGATTATTATTTCAGAAATCTAAACGCAGTTGCATACCATTGCCAGATACAAAAATTGAAATTATAATTATACAATATACGTTGCCAGATACGGAAAGCGAAATTATGTACATATGGAAAACATAGTATAAAATGAAACAGTTTGGCATCTTACCAATTTTAGAAACTATAATTTTTAAATTTGCGTTTCGCGCTATTCTTAGTGGCAACAACCAAAAGAGCCTACAAAGTAAACACGTAGCATCCCTATTGTGGAACCAATTTTTCTGTTTTTCAAATTCCTTTACTTTTTTCTCAAAATTTCCATTAATTCCAATTAGTTTTTCTGTATAATGATGAGTTTCCTTGATGGATTTGTATCCATGCATTCCATAAACGTTTTGTAAGATATTTTCTTTATTACATGTCTCTTTTTATATAAGGTGTTTTTGCAGCACAGATTCTATTTCTATGTGCATCTATATAATCCTATTTCTATGTGCCTTTGTTTCATTTATATACTGTCTAATTATACAATAATTTCTGCCACCCACGTATAGATTATAGCTCAAACTAGAGCTTTATTCGTTTTGGAGAAAAAGAGACGCTTTCCCCATCCTGGATTCGAACCAGGGTCCCTCCGTTTAGCCCGGAGTGTCTTGGACCGCTAGACGAATGAGGACAGGAAACAACGCTCTCTTTCTCCGTATGTAAAGGTGTTAAGGTATTATTACCCTCCGCAGGGATAACACAATTGCCAAATATGGTCAACACAAGAAAGCCTCCGGGGCGAGATTTTTGTGAGTTTTCGTGGGGGAATTTATTATACAATAATTTTTGCCACCCACGTTTTAATTACAGCTCAAACTAGAGCTTATGTTTTTGGAGAAAAAGAGACGCTTTCCCCATCCTGGATTCGAACCAGGGTCCCTCCGTTTAGCGTCTCGCTTTTTCTCCAAAACGAATAAATCTCTAGTTTGAGCTATAAGCTATACGTGGGTGGCAGAAATTATTGTATAATAAATTCCCCCACGAAAACTCACAAAAATCTCGCCCCGGAGGCTTTTCTGTGTTGACCATTATTTGGCAATTGTGTTATCCCTGTGAAGGGTAATAATATCTTACAACTGTCTAATTACTTTTGTTATTTTTTAAACCTTTGTAGTATATGTTGGGGTAGGGATTTTCTTGTTATTATTGTTCAACGCCGACCTAACACTCCTTGTTTCTTTACATTAAAGGGAGGGTACTATTGCGTGAATCTGAAATGCAGTATTTGTTAATGCTATCAAATTAGAGAGTTTACATTTATTTAATTTTGTAGCAAATGTGAGTATTTATTTCTATTTCCAATAATATGAGGTAGCGTGACATCGCCGTATTGAGAGTTGAAAGTAAAGTCAATAGATTCAATTATGTGTATGTATTGGGAATCGCTATTTCCTTTTCTGCTTTCAACGGAAATTTGTCGTGTAATTTTCAATCAGGCCTTTCCGCCTATGCTGTAAAACGATTCTGGTAAACATGCGAGAAGGCTTATTTGATTTTGTATCATTTAAACGCAATAGCATTTAATGTTGAAATACGTAACCTCTTTTAAAGGGTCCTGATATTTTTATAGCCGTTCTACAGCCGGATACTATTGAGATATATCGGGATACAAGTCCAGGCCTAGCCAATCACTTTAATATTTTTATTGTAAGTGCATATACTATATTTTGGTTTCCGAAATATCTCGATATCCAATGGAGTCTCACTACTTCGACCTTCGGATAAATCGACATTCCGGATAAAGCGACTTTTCTTTGGTTTTTATTTAGTCAATTGTATTGTGCTATAATAGAAAGATTACTAATTCGGTATCGCAAAATGGATACCAGCTTGATTCGACATAAATTACTCGTTTCTAGCGAAAACCCTTTTGCTCTAAATTTTCTAAGAACTTGGCGTAATATCAGAAGAAAGAAACTCCAACAATACTTCTCGGATCTATGGCGGTGTTGGTAGAAGCTGTAGAGTTTGGACAGGCATGGGACAATACTAAACAATATTGCTTTAGCTGTCCAATATAACGTAACTCGCATTTTAGAAATCGCTGTTTATATTGCGTCTGACTAACTCCATTAAATCCTTTGTATTAACTTCGGCTAATTGCTCATTAAATTGTGATGGCATAATTAGTATTGTTTTCTCGAAAATAATTATAAGTTCAACTCACCAGCTTGAGAACAGGAACGAATTTTTTCAACTTAACCAACACTAATTGAACGAAGACAGATTAATTCAACTTTTGAAAACTAGAACATTTGAATCTTGCTTGCACGACATGCGGAAAAAAGTTCTCGTAAACCGCGAAACAAACATTTATGTTTAAGCAATACGCTCACTTTAACTTTAAGAAATTGTGTGCATAACGATAGAGTGTGGGATGCAACGAGATCAAAAAATGGCATAGCAAAACAACTTACTTGTTTAAACCCAGCATATTGTTGGTCGACTTTTGATCGTTGCCACTCATTGCAAAACGTTATTTTATACTCCAGTACCTATATTTGAAGGTGGCGCAGATGACTTGCTTAAACTGGCTCGATCTAAAGATGTGTCATAGAAGTTCATGACATCGAGATAGAAGGAGTGGCCGACATAAATTTATAAAATGACGATTCATAATTTAAGCGACATCTGGCAGTAGATAGTGATCTTCGGCGGCGACAATAATAAATGAGGAAGAAATTTTTAAGCTTAATAAAGCCTCCAGAATATGCGAACAATCCTGATGAGAAGGAAGTTTAGAAAATGAATTCGAAATTCAACAAAGAAGCACTATGAACCATGAGTACAATTCGTCAGTTTAACCGAGATCAAGATGCTATATATGCAACACTTGCGCAGTATTGAAGATAGTTTATTTTCATTGCCAGAACAAAATTTCCGTTCGAGACTTCTTGACATATATTTAAAAACGATCTTTACTTTAAAAAGTTTCATGCGTCCATCACAATTTAAAAACCCCATTCATACGCTTCATCGTTAGGGAATTTATCGGGTTTTTTGCCAATGTGGAATGTCCTACATCGGTCAGACAAGGAGAGCTTTGTTCCACCGTCTCAGAGAAAGATCCGAAGATATATTGAACGCGCAGTGTTAAAAAAATCTTCCATCGCGGTGCATTGCCATGAATTCAGCCACAAATTCCTCTTCAACGATGCTAGCATCATCTTTAAACTTCGCTCACCTTTGGAATTGGACTGCGCAGAAGCCTATTTTATTCACAAGTTCAGGAATTACTTAGTTGATGATCTTGGATCCACCCCTGGCTTCAGTGGTGCTTGGAACTCTCTTCTCCAGCCTACACCATCTCTTTTGGCGCAGTATAGCCCAGATGCTCTTGCGCCATAAAACACCCAAACAAACAAACACCATCTCAGTTTTCTTCACCAGACCCTCCTCTTGATTTGGATTCGCCTCCGCAATTATACTGCCTCTTCTTTTACCATAAAGAAAAGTTGGCCTCCACGCTTCTCATAAGAAAAAAGTTGGCCTTCACACAGCTCTCTTTAACACTTTACGATTAATCGTTTCTATTTTTGTTAATTTTTGTGGCAACTTAACAAGCCCGAAATCGGCAACACGCCCTTGCTGTTATTCGACATTTTTACTATCCTAGAAGAAGGACGACCATTAATCGTCCGAAACTATCGTCGATTTTTTAATGTTTACGTTGTATTGTGCTAAAAAACGTTAAATGAACCTTTTACTATCTGTGCACAATGAATGTCATTTCTTCGTCTTTAAGTGAATATATATATATATATATATATATATATATATATATATATATATATATATATATATATATGAAATGTTTCTATTAAAGCAAAAAGTATTTATTAAATTACATTTTATGTTTTAAAATTTTAATTTATTAGAGTATTTTTAAACGTTCCTCTACTTTAAAAACTCGACACCTTCATAACACAACGTAAATCACTTTCCCTTGATGTTTCGACTTATAAAGACTCCACTCAATTTGGATTATAACGATATAGTTCAAGAAATATTTTATTATATTTGGATTCAATAAACGTTTTACTATACACTACGTGACAATGAAAGTGCAACACCAAGAAGGTGTAGGAAGAAAGTAATAAAAATCGGCAAAGAGAGATATCAACGGATAATAAGTGATGTTTATTGCAACATTATATACCTATAGACTAAGCGACAACACCGTCTGGTCTGTAGGTTGTAGGACCACCGCAGGCGGCGATACAGGCAGCAACACATCTAGTTACAAACTCATTTAGATACCCTTGTACTATATTTTATTTATATATTATATATGTTTACTTTATGTATGTATTATATATGTTTATTTTATTTATGTATTATATATGTTTATTTTATCTATATATTATGTATGTTTATTTTCTGTATATATTATGAATTTTCGTTTTATGTATATATCAAATCCATCTTTATTCAGAAGGATACAATTATTTTACATGACGTGGTAATGAATTACATTATATATTACGTATGTTATGCATATATATGTTATATTTATGAACATTTTTTATTAAATATAGCAGGACTATTAATACATCGATATATGTATGTTCCGAACAAAGTAGGAATCTATATAACTGGTACAAGTAATAGTATTAACGAAACACATTGTACAAATAATTTAGGTGGAAATTTACAGATAGCCGCAGTTGTAGCTAAGATAAATTGTTAACAATTTTTTCGGCAAAAAAAGTGTTCCACCATTATTAGAACAAATCACCAGTGAAAGATTGTGTGTTGTTCTGATCGTGATAGACCATTTTTTTCCGCCGAAACGATTTTTAACAACTTCTCTTTTTTATAACTGCGAATATCTATAAATTTTTATTTAAAAAATATACTAAAAACAATTCCATAAAAAAATATCAAAACCCTCTGTGGATCTTATCTGAAAGCTTTCAAAACGAATCCAGGGGGTTACGCCATTGTGTCCAAAGATGAAAAAACTTAAAATAGAAACATCTTTCATAGGAGCAGCTTCGCATATTGCGTGTATGAAATTCCTCGTGGATTGGATCTCTTATAAATTCTATTCATTCCCAGCAGCTTGTTTGTCTATTCAAAAAATCTACCAGCAGGGGTTCCTTCTACTTAGAAACTATTTTAACAGTTCTGTGTCTTATAACGTCAGAAAGGAACAAACTCCACCTTCTTTTCAATGGAGACTAAATCATGCCTCTTTTTTTTTAACAAGACGACGGTATCAAGAATTTGTGACTTATATTAAAACTTTTTCGTTCAGTCTTTTTCATGTGTCAACCATCCGAGTCGATTGGATTGGATTCTGTTTACGAAAAGTTATGGATAAGAGGTTTATATTTATTTATCATCTAACTGCAAAAGCCCTTTAAACGAAGCAAGTCGGAAGTTCTCAAATTGTGAAATTTTTGTAGATCAAATTATTATTTTTAACTCAGACTAATTATTAAGTGACATATTTAAGAGCTAAAACTTATTTCGTGTTAAATGGAACATATAGTTTATTGAAATAAAGCTGTTCTAATTATATAATGATATATTCTTCATTTTCTTATAAATAAAATATTAAAATATGCGTATCCATATAGGTGCGAAAATACGCACATTAAGCAAAAAAAATTTTTTATTTTTATATTACGGGGCGGAAGAGGAGGGTGCAACTTTCACATGTAGGCGTCAAGAAGGGCGGCTGAATAAAAAGTTTGAGAAAAACTGGCGTCACTGGTTAACAAAATAACATAGAATTTCCCCAAAAAATTCGGTAATGACGGTCATAGTGACACTACACTCTAAAAACACACCATCAATGAAACCATCTGCTTCCTTTCTTTTCAGGTCAAGGTAAAATAGAGAGTGAATTAGTGAAAGTCCTAGGTTTGCATACCCACGTGTTTAGAATCCGCATGTGGGGACATCTCGCACGCTGGAGTTCACGTAATTTCGACACGATTTCGTAAATTCTTCTTTATTAAGTAGCTGATTCCACATTTGCTGAGTGTTTTTCAAAATCGAAGATGGCGAATGAAATATGGCGGATGTAGATGACGAACTGTAGGCATCTTTTTTTTCCGATTTCGATAAAAATTTCGGATGTATGGGTTTTGTCGATTTCTCATTTCAAATTTCATAATATTTCTAGAAATTAAAAATGATGACCTAATAATGATTATTACAATAAAAAGACCGTCAAAACTTAGGCAAACATGAAAAATTTAATAATGGAAATAAAAAAGTAACAAAAATATCTCAATTATGATGAAAATGAGTTTTTTCCAAATCTTTTTGGTGTGAAATCATGTACAAAATTTTTTCAGTTGAAGTAAAGGTTCGAAAAATTTTTAAGTTTTTATATGAATGTCGTTTAATGGGTTTCAGTCTTCCTCGCTATTGCTGTCGTAGCAAATCGGAGTTTTGTCAACGAATTCTTCGTCTGCACTTTCGTCAGAATTTGCTTCCGCAGTTACCAGTAATTTTAGAGCTTCTTTATCCATTTGTTTCTTCCGAATAGTTTTTACTTTTCTATAGGCTGAGATGACCGGATCAGAAGATGAGAGAAGATTATTCAACAAATCAGTCATTCCTGATTTTTGGGAGCATTTTCTGATATTATGTTCTCTGTGTCTTTTAACGTCTTTATTCCCTTGTCTCTTGGACGTCTTCGGATAACTGTCCGATCAGTAATGTAGTTGTTTCTATAATTCTTATCCCGTGAATCAAAATTTTATGAACGGAACATGGCATATAGTACCATCCATAGTTTTCAACAAATAATTCCGCAGTTCTTATGGCATATTTATCAAATTTTTCAACATAGACAGCTCTCCCGCGAGAAAGAACTTGTAATATGACGTGAAATCTCTTGATACGAACGATGTTAATACCAGTTATTTCTGCAAAGATTTCGGCTTCTAGGAAAAATCTTCGAGCAGTATTTCCATCGTTTGAGTTAACCCTACCTTCGTGCTTCGGAACATCTACTATGTGGCCTAACCTTTCCCTGAATTCCTTTTGAATCTTTTTTCCCTTTTTTCAATTTGATCCGCACATTCTTTGTTTTCCTGGCATTTTCTGACTTCTAATTTATATATGTGCAACAAACACTCAAAACAGCGAATCCAAACATGTAATGTGGAAAGTCCAAATTTTAACACATTTATATTTATTTCTTTATTTTTGCATTTGTTGATATCGTTCATTTCTTTGAGTGTGGCCTTACATACATAACAAGACATGGAGGACTTGTTTTCACACAACGAATTTCACACTTTTCCACTGATCATGGTTACAGTAAATTTATGATGCACAAAAATGGTTTCTTCACGAAATATAATTGGTGAAAGCTGTAAATCCTCTACTTGTTTTTCTAATTTATTTACAACAAAGTTGATTAATTTATCGATTTCCTTCGCAAACTTCAGTAATATAGGACGACAATATTTGGTGGAAGATGACGCAGAATTTTGCCAAATGTTCATATCGGAACTTTCACAAATATTAATATTCACCAAAGAAGTCAAGAAGATGCTATTGTCTTTGAAATTGTTCACTCCCTATTTTTGTTTATATTCATGTAGGCCTATTGTACCGTCACATCCATATTTACATATTAAAGTAACATTTTTAAAAACTTCATCTGCATCTGGTAAATCATTATCCAAAGTGTCAAAAATCCTCTGAGAAGTGTGATCCAATAAAGATTGGAGATCAATTTCTGCGAATGTTTCTGTCACAGATATATTTTGTGGATAGCATTTTTTTTCCCCTAATATAATCGCTGGCGGGGAAAATTTTTCCTCCGTGTTTATCTGTAATAGCTTTCGCATCTAAATACTGATATTTAGACAATTTTGTGTCGATCACATAAGCAAAAGCCTCGTCTGCTGAAACTTTGATTATAACTTTAGCACTTTTGCAGAGACTTATGCAAGACAATATTTTACAGCTCTCATAGGCGTTGCCGTTGAAGAAACTGCTTCTGGTAAAAGTTGAACAGCATCATTTTTCCTGATTATCTTAATCTCATTTACATTGCATACGCTAATTCACTTTCGGTATTTCAAATTCTCAATTGTTCAGTTTTCCTCTGTTTAGACCGATCGCTAGCTTCTTCAAAAGGAACAATTGGTCTTCCCCTAATATTTGATGTCCGTTTTTAAACTTTCGAAATACATGTTCACTTTACTACGTTTTACAACGAAATGATAGATTTAGCTAAAGACCAGTTTGGGATAACGAAAAAAAATAGTACACAAATTGTTTTCTTCCTAATTTCGACCGGATTCATATTATTCACGTATTTAATCATAGACATGACGTCATAGATCTGTAAAATATTGCATTTTGTTTTTTCAATTTTGGCCAAGGTTTTCGATAAATCGCCCACTGTGCAGTGTGCAAATAACACTTCGTTAGAGGATAACTTTTTCTCTGATTCTCCCATAAAATCTATCGTGTGTCATGAAAAATTGATCTGATAATGTGATAGATATTAATGTGTTAAATTTTGGGAATACTTCAGAGTGGTACATTAGGCCCACTTTTATTTAATATTTACATTAATGATACCCCGAACCTTCCAAGGAATAATTGCCTCGGAGCCCTTTATGTTTCTGGCACAAAGGTAAGTACTTCCTATAAAAATCTCCCAAGATGGCCAAGACGGTATAAATTGCAAATACACTTAAAGAAAATTCATGAAAGAACTTTAAAATGAGACATTAAAAATAACCTCTTGAAAACAGAATTCATTAGGTTTTCCAAAAAAAAAGTAAATGATCTACCATTAAAGTACTCAACCTTGCATACTTTTACTGGGACGACGATTGATTGGTTAGATTTGCAACGACCTTTTCCACTCCTGACTTCTGGGAATACAGCGCTGTCACCTTCGGCGGCCACCCTTCCCAATAATCTCCTTGCACAAACCACCACCACCACTCCTGACTTGAAAGATTCGAATAATGCAAAAAGTCCGCCTCAGCGTAGGTTTTCCCAGTGTTTGTACAAGAGTAGATATTCATATCTTACAGGTATTTGTCATTCCCATTATGGGGTTAGTATTGTAGCGCTGCAATTGAGAACTCATGGGTGCACAAAAGTCTTTGAAAAAAAGTTTATATGATGCGGTCTTGGAGAAAATAATGTATTTTGATATCCAATTGTGAGCTTGAGCCCCTGAGCCGCCTTTCTTTTAAATATAAAATTGAAATCGTGACACAGTCCGTTAACGTGACCTCCGAATCTTCTTATTCATCAACTCGACAGTTCATGTATTCTTCCACTTGAGAGTCGATACTGAACTTGAACTCTCAGAACATCAACATGGTATTCAGTCAAATCCTCTGCGCACGATATAAAGCTGGAGTGGGACGGATAATGGCACACCCTCCGGCTACGTGCGCCGGAATGGACAATCTTGTTTACTAGTTACGTTGACCTAACTAAAGTGGCTATGACAACAGTACAATATCATATAATTAATCCGAACATGAACTGTTTCACTTAGAGACCAAACTTTAGCAGTTACATTCACTTTACCAAACGGGATATCAACTAATCACCGTACACTGTTAGCTAAGTTTTTTTAATTGATAATAAAACTTAACTATGGGTTAACGAACTAAAGTGCACGTTTTCATTAGTAAATTATTCACGGAACAGGCTTTAGTTTAACGTTCAAGTAAATGGTTTAATAATATAAAAGAAAGTACCATGATGTCGACACATCTCGGTCGTCTTTCACGGCGGTTGTCCAGACAAGTAGGGCTTGGTTGACATCTTTGTTTCGTCCGGATGGCAGTCCGGGACTTGCTATTTCTGAAGTCGAAGGAAGAATATCCACTCCTTGAGTTCGGTACATTCACATCCCTCCACTCTTGACTGAATTTCGCTAAAAAACTCTCAGACGCCTGCTGTCCACCTTTTTTTTTTATCCCGGCATTCACTTACCAAACATGTTTGTTTGTTTGTTTTGTGGTTTTACGGCTCAAAGACTACAATGGTCATGCTGCGCCGGGACCTACTGTTTTCCGAGGAATCCGAACCTCTTATGGCCTAGGGAACCAAACCCCGGACTACAGTGAGCAGTGCGGCTTACCAAACATGAAAAACACAACAACATAATGCACGCAGGGGAACGCCTCTCCCTCCTCCGAAGATTAGATGTTCGCACGCGTACAGCTGATGGAGTATTTTCTATTTTGAATGTCCAAATAAATCCAATTTACTTGTGTGTAAAGGGCCGTTACAGGTTTTTATGGCGCAAGAACAACAAAGATCATTCTGTGTTAGGACAACGAGAACAAGTGGCAAGGTACCTGGAGACAAAACTTGGTCGTAAGATGATTTAAACTACACTTTCCATGGTCAATGATTCCACTTCCCATTTAGCTTACTGACTCGTTCATGGGCGAAGCAAGCCAAACATAAAAAATAAACTCTTTATATGTAAAATAATAATAACTTACTCCACTGGTGCTTACGGTATTGTTCCAAAACCAACAGTATTAAAAATTTCTGAATTTTAAAGAAAAGTACTCGAAAAACTTACCCGGGGAAACATGGCCTTTCTTGTCCTTACACCCTAAAGATGCTAACAAACGAATTTTCTTACTAGCTTCTCACTGGTGTGTATATTCCATGGCAAGAGGCAACCACCGTCTCAATTGGTGGCCATCTGCAGCATTACAAGTATTTCCTAGATGCTGTAAAATGCCTTAAATCGTCATAACCGATTTTTTCAAAGCATCTCCTTTCATCCTCAAACTAGCAACTATACATAATACCCAAATCTATAAAATGTGTGATAAAAAGAAGTACTAAAACAAAATTTTCCTTCAGGAAAATCCCCTAATTCAAGGCATTAATCCTTCAATTGTAAAGGAAACACTAAATCGTTGACGCTGCAACTTATGCTAATGGTGCTTAAGAAATACTGTTAGTGTTATCAAAGTGATAATAGCTATTTTACTAATGGTCCAATTTTTGGCTTAACTGGGTAAATTGGTTATTGAGTATATGATGAGTTGATATTAAATTAACTTAAACATCAGCAATTGAAACATTTCTTGATTGGTTTATTATAACTAACATATTTAGTGCGACAGCTTGATTCTCATTCAATGAAGCAAAGTTAAATTAATATTAATTGATTAGTAATCTAGGGCTTAGTATGCCCATTACACTCCAGAGCGATTAAAGCCCATAATTATATTACAACTTGCTTAAGTAGAGGTGATACGTATAATAGTAGTTGTGCCTGTGCTCGAAAATATATAGATCATAGCTTTCAGAACTTAATTTAGAATTACTCGTAGAATAAAGCCGCGATGCTTGAATTTTAAAAGTAATTTCCTCTACATTAACAATTAACAAAACAACGCTACCTACTTCCCTATACATAAATATACTATTACAATGTACACTGCGTGACAGTGAAAATGCAACCGCAAGAAGGAATGGGCAGAAAGTGATAAAAATCGGCAAACGGAGAGAGTAACAGCAATGAACAGTAAGTGTGGAAAGATAAAGATGCGAGAAACTGTGGTTAAAAACATTTCTATTACGTCATCGTTAGAGTTGAGAGAAAAACTCTTATAGTTATAGTTGAATTAGCTTAGTTAGTTTCGGTTGGATTTTGACCCGCAAAAAAGCCACGTGGTGTGGCTCTTGTTTGTTTTTTTCGTGTTTCAGGATTTGATTAGTAGTTTATATGAATGTGGGTGTTCGTAAAATTGTAAATAAAGGTATGTTTACCCGTGTTAAATTTGATGAGTTTTGTTGGCACTTTAGCGGCCATCATCGATTTTTCGAAAGCGGAGTTGAAGAAAGTGATTCGTAGTTACAGATCCCGAACTCAACGAAAAGATGAGTATACTTTGATAATTTCAAACGTATTTCTTTATGTCTTTTAACAGTAAGTGATGTTTATTGCAACATGATACACCTATACACTGAGTGGAAACACCATCTGATCAATAGGTTGTAGAACCACCGCGTGTGGCTATACAGGCAGCAACACATCTGGGTACTGATTCAATGAATGTGCGGGTGGTGACCTGAGAGATGACTGTCCATTTTCTGTCAACCACTTGCCAGAGTTCATCTTATGAACTCAGAGGTGACAGCATTTGTAAGCGACGTCCAATCACGTCCCAGACGTGTTCAACTGGTGAGAGTACAGGTGAAACTTGTGGTTAGGGAAGCACCTGTGTACCTTACGTGTTAGCTGATGCGTGCCATGGACATTTGGGTGTTATCCTGTTGGTGAATGGCATTGGGCACCTCCTGAAGGAAGGGTAGTGTCAACGGTCGCAGCATGGCATCCATGTATCGTTGGGTCGTCACAGTGCCCTCCATGCGCACCAAAGGTGACCTGCTATCTTAAGCAATGGCGTCCCAAGTCATAATGCCAAGTTGTCGCGTGATGTGCTGTCCCGAAGATGCGGCACAATTGTACCTGTCATCAGATCGGCGCCAGGCTCGTACACGGTGACTGTCATTGCTAAAACAGAAGCATGACTTATCTGAGAACAGGACCCTGTGCCATTCCGCCGTTCGCATGGCTCTATCCCGACACCATTGCAAACGGGGGCGTTTGTGCTGTTGGGTCAATGGCAGCCTTTTTAATGGGCAACGTGGGTGTAGGCCATCCGCGATCAATCGGTGGATAATGGTCCTGGTAGATATAGGAGCATCAAGTGAAAGAAAAGGTCGTTGCAAATCTAACCAAGCAATCGTCATCCCAGAAAAAGTATGCAAGGTTGAGTATTTTAATGGTAGACCATTTACTTTTTTTTTTTTGGAAAACCTAATGGATTCTGTTTTCAAGAGGTTATTTTTAATGTCTCATTTTAAAGTTCTTTCATGAATTTTCTTTAAGTGTATTTGAAATTTATACCGTCTTGGCCATCTTGGGAGATTTTTATAGGAAGTACTTACCTTTGTGCCAGAAACATAAAGGGCTGTGAGTCAATTATCCCTTGGAAGGTTCGGGGTATCATTAATGTAAATATTAAATAAAACTGGGCCTAATATACTACTTTGAAGTATTCCCTAAATTTAGTATATTAATATCTATCACATTATCAGGTTAATTTTTCATGCCACACGATAGATTTTATGGGAGAATCAGAAAAAAAGTTATCCTCTAACAAAGTGTTATTTGCACACTGCACAGTGGGCGATTTATCGAAAAACTTGACTAAAATTGAAAAAACAAAATGCAATATTTTACAGATCTGTGACGTCATTTCTATGAGTAAATAGGTGAATAATATAAATCTGGTGAAAATTAGGAAGAAAACAACTTGTGTACTATTTTTTTTCGTTATCCCAAACTGGTCTTTAGCTAAATCTATCATTTCGTTGTAAAACGTAGTAAAGTGAACATGTATTTCGAACGTGCAGAATTTGTTTATTTTTGCGAATTTAAACATTTTTGAAAATGAAGGCTGTGTCGAAAGGTAAGTAAATTAAGCTACTTTTTAATTTCTAAATTTTAATTCAATTTTTTTTAGTTTTTACTGTTGAAAATAAAAGTAGTTAACCTTTTCGAAAAACAATTTTGTTTACCTTAAACTTGAGTTGCAAAACAATGTTAGCAACTGTTAGGAGCAGGACCAGCCAATTTTAATTAATCAACTGTTGCGGAAAAAGGCCCCTACAAGCTTTTTATGCGCATATTTGCGCAAAGCCTGGATTAATAGAAAAATGGGGGACGACGCCGATAAGTGAATGACCCTAAGAAAGCCATTTTTACGTAACAAATTCAAATAAATAATGATGCTTACTCTGCAATTATAATCGATTTTAGCATGCAAAAAATAATGGTTTCAAAATGATTAACAATTTATTTTACAATTGTAAATTTTTATTTATTTGAGAAATCAAGATTTCGCATCAGGTCTTGGTGGATATTATTTTTCAAGGAAAAGAGACAAAGAAAGGGAAGGAAGAAACACGGAGTAACATGATGGCGTACGCAATAAAGAACGTTGTGAGTGTTTTAACGATGAAGCTGAAAAGCGTATGGATCATGTTTTAAGAATGTTCTTCGTGAACTTAAATTTATTTCATCTCGTAACGCTACTAACTTACAATCCTTTCGCAATCTTGTTATAGAAATAAAGACAGGTTTTGTGGCAAATATAAGACCTGGTTAAGCAAATCTTTAGTGATCGCTTTGAGTGAAAAACGGACATCAAACATTAAGGTAAGACCAATTGTTTCTTTTGAAGAAGCTAGCGATCGGTCTAAACAGAGGAAAACTGAACAATTGAGGATGGGAAATACCGAAAGTGAATTAGCGTATGCAATGCAGATGAGATTAAGATCCTCAGGAAAAATGATGCTGTTCAACTTTTTACCAGAAGCAGTTTTTTCAACGGCAACGCCTATGAGAGCTGTAAAATATTGCCGTGCATATACACTCTCCAAAAGTGCTAAAGTTTTAACTAAAGTTTCGGTAGACGAGGCTTTGGCTTATGTGATCGACACAAAATTGTCTAAATATCAGTATTTAGCTACGAAAGCTATTACAGATAAACACGGAGGAAAAGTTTTCCCCGCCAGCGATTATATTAGGAAAGCAAAAGAAAAAAAATGTTATCCACAAAATATATCTGTGACAGAAACATTCGCAGAAATTGATCTTCAATCTTTATTGGATCACACTTCTCAAAGGATTTTTGACACTTTGGATAATGATTTACCAGATGCAGATGAAGCTTTTAAAAATGTTACTTTAATATGTAAATATGGATGTGATGGTACAATAGGCCTACATGAATATAAACAAAAATAGGAAGTGAACAATTTCAAAGACAATAGCATCTTTTGGTTTCCTTGGTGCCTATTAATATTTGTGAAAGTTCCGATATGAACATTTGGCAAAATTCTGCGCCGTCTTCCACCAAATATTGTCGTCCTATATTACTGAATTTTGCGAAGGAAACTGATAAATTAATCAAATCTGTTGTAAATAAATTAGAAAAACAGATCGGGGATTTACAGCTTTCACATTTTCATTGTCAGCTTTTTTAAACCAATACAATGCATTTGACTCATAAGAAACTCCCCTGTGATTGGATTATACTACCCTGTATTCCTGAGGGTTTTTTGCGTCCAAATGCTAACTCCGTCCTGGATTTATTACTAGAAGACAAAATACGACCACAATAAATACAGGGACATGTATATGGGTTTCTTTGGATTCTAAAGTTTGCCTATAGCGCCAAGAGGCCATAAAAAGTGTCTGGGAATTCCTTTGTGCTGCCAATATCATACATGTAAAAGTATACATCATATCAGGATTTCAATATTTGTGTATTAAAAATAATAAGTGATGTACATAAATAATCAACAAAACCTGGGAAGCATATATATATATAGTGAAGTAAGCTCACCACCTTTGCAAGCGTAGACATGACCAGGTGGCAAAAGTCATTCACCAGAAGTTAGCCATCAGAACTGGTTTAATAAAAATTAAACTACCCTCCTACAAGTACATATGCCAGAAAGTACGTTAGAAAATAAAATACGTAAGCTGTACTGGGATAGGACAATAATAACCAACAAGATACCACCACACAACCGCCCAGATATAACCCCAATTAATAAAATTAGCAAAGCCGCAAATATTATAGATATAGCAATACCAAATTCAAACAACATACAAAGCACATATACAACAAAAATCACCAAATATCAGGGCCTTAGATTCGAGATTAAATACATTCGATGACCTTTTTTTTAATTTTTTTCTATCGCAAAACGTAGTTTTGAAAAAAATTGAAGAATAACGAAGCCGGAGAAGTCAGCTGTGGAGTAATCAGAGAGGGTTTGATGGGGCGAGGTCTAATCAGTTGTGCGAACGCCCGATCGATACTGCGAATAAAATTCTTAGTAGCGATGCATTTCAAAACTTCTAATTCCTGGGCCAGTAACGCAGGAGTTGAGCAGAGTTGCATAGCCCGAAAAACAAAGGTGTAAAATGCCGCCATCTTTTGCTAAACAAGATGGCAAGATTTGTTTATCTCCCGATGAAGACCAGCACCTGACTGGTCGAAATGCTACTAAGTGTTTTATAAATATTATATGCAATAAATACGTTGTGAACTGTATTTTTATTTGTAATTTCTATTTTGCATAATGCGTCAGTAATCATATTTTCATTTTTCCGGTTGTCAGTGAAATTGATATCAACAAAAAATGATCTTATATATACTCTAGATATAAAATAATCTAATGTATTTTTGGTGAATAAATCTGTCTGTAATAAAAGATGATTTACGGTGTTCACCAAAGAGTCCAAAAAATGCACTATATTGTGATCGTTTTGTAATAATCGAAAAAAAAAATTCTTTAGATTCTACATTTTGCGTATATATATATGAATACATATTTTATTTGTATAATTAATAATTAAGCAATACAAATTTCTTAAGATTGATTCCATTTCAATTTACAAATTTCATTTTATGGGAGCGTTGAAATCCAACTTTGCACAAAAGCGCTTCTTACCCACGCGGCTTTTCCCCCCATAATAAAGTATTTCGGTGTGTTGTTGGATCTTTACGCAACATTTTACCCATTAAAGTTTTTTTTACCCCTCATCTTCTTTTAAGGTAAGAAGAATATTTTATATAACAAATTGTAATTTTTAGATCGTAAATTTTGTAAACTTAGATTTCTCCACATACATATGTATTAGCCAATATCATTAGCCTAACTTGTATCCCATTTTTTGAAGTTATAGGAAATGCAATTTGTCTCGCAGATGAGAGATTACGTTTAAAAAATTTTTATTAAACGTATGTTACGTGAGCAGTGCATCTAAAAATATGCCATCTCATTACGTTTTTTTTTTAAGTGTTTCCTAATCTCTTGATTCCAATTTCCAAAATAGGTGCCCGCGGCAACAATTTTGTCTCGTTAGCCGCAAAACTCCAATTAATGACGAATGTTATTAAACAAACATCATTAAATGGCTCATTTACCTATATAAGCATTAATTATTAATTTGTTATCGTGGTTTCCAATCAAAAAAACTACATTTGCCCTTTAGTCAAACCGTGTACGTGTCATTATTTTAGATTTAATGAGCACAAATATGTTTTCAAATATATATATATTACACATTACACACCACTGATGTAAACTAAAATTTTACCCTTCCCTTCTCATTAGAGTGTCACAAAAAGCCAATTAATATAAATGTGATTGCATTGCTTTAGAAAGATTTTGTTTTTCAATTACATTCGGCTTGTGATGTTGATGTCTGCTCGTTATATTACATAAATAATTGAATATTTCGAGTCACTTGCGCTTTTTAATTCCTCAACAGCCTCCTTAATTAATAAGGAATATTATATTTACTTAATCCTGAATTTTTTAATTAATATTTTGTCCTTTTCAATTTTTAGAGGATTATTTTCAGACTTCTGTTCATAATTATCTCTAAGAAGTAAACAATATTATTAAACTGTGTTTATTAGCTAAAAATATGTTTTTATTTTAATAAATAAGCACAAAATAACGTTTTATATTCGTTATGCATTTATTTTTATTTTTAAATAAGGCTAATACCTTCTTTAAATATGGGAATCCTCTAATAACTAAACACATTCTTTATTCTCAAACATACAACTTAATATTTATAGAAAGAGTTTTTGCATTAATGAATATAATATAAAAGGCAAATTATTAATAAATACATGTGTAAAATAATTTGTAGTGGTAACGATTCACTTTCTGAATTAATTAAATAAATGAAACGATCATACTTTTAAATAAATCCGAATGAAGCACTTTATTAATTAAATGTCCTTTCCGAAACTGAATTATACGAGGTACTTTTATTTTAATCGGAAAAAAGCGACCTGAGCTTTCTCTTCAAAATTGGACCTTAAATATATTAAAATTAATAGGTTTGGTTAAGTTATTATACTAAATATTCAAAACGGCAAATACAGATATAATCGCGAGTAATACCTGCATAATCTTCAATTCTAATGTTCAGTAGCTTAGTAAAGGCTTACTGCTTCATAGTAATCTATGCTTTCACTAAATTTATTTAACTAATCAGTTTCGATTGACGTAATTTTTATCCTGAGTAAAAAAAAATTTCACAGTTCAATAATTAACTTTTAAATTCACGAAAAAAAATTATCGAGATGATAAGAATTTTATTCACATAAAGTCAAGCACCTATTCGGAAGAGATAATAGATTTCCTCAAGCATCGACGCATAATGAATGAAACATAATGAACCAGTAAGCTCACTCAAGTCAAATCTGAATGTTACATTAAGAAAAAAAGAAGTTTAAAGTGTTCTTATCTTTTTCGCATATCTCAAACCATTTATTTTCCATATGTTTTTCTTGTAATCGCGGGATACTGATTTTTAACATTTTATTAGATATTAATTACCTCAATTTCAGTTACCTATGTGGGAACCCAGAGGCGCAACGAGGGTTAAATATAGCGTGAACTGGTGGGGGGGGGGGACCAAAAATCCAAAATTGGGTAAAAAAATACTATTTTGCCTCTGTTCTAAAAACACTAGGGGCATGTTCTCCCTTTGCCCCAGCATGATTACGCCCATGTGAGAAAGCACAAAGTAATCATCATAATGTGACAAAGCATATTGTGTAGTCCAATATTCTTTGTCATGGCTTAACAAACACTGTTTAAACTCGTAAATTGTGGCATAAAATGTGTTAGATATATGGGGATGCAATTAAATAACGGTCCTTGGTTTGACATCAAATAAATGTCATGAGGTAAGCTAATAAAGATTGAATATCCCTAATTTGAAATACTTCGGATCGAGAATATTTCAGGGTTTCCGGATTTCTTAATGTATAATATGGCTTCTAAATTCCCATGCACTCAATTGCCACAAATAAAGCCCTGATAGAGTTGCCACTCTTTCATTTTTTTTTTCTAACTTGGCAAGTTTATGTATTGATTTTGTTCTTTAACCGTATTTGTGTACTGATGAATGAATGAAATGAAAGATGAAATGAATACTTCACGGAAAAGTCATCCACTCAGAGTGAGTTGTTTAAATCCATATCATTTGTGACTGTAGTGGCCAATGCATTAAATATTTAAAACTAAACGCAAAGTTTTCCATGCGGATATTTTTTAATGGTGAATAATTCGATGACGTTTCGAACCAGACATGTATTAGTCTCCATCAGGGAAACATTTTAAACAAAATGGGGTATTGCCATCCGTCGTAAGTTATTTTCCTTGAATATTTTAAAATCCTTATTTTTTATATTACCTCTGGTAGTAAGTTCCAAACTTTAGATCTTTCGTAGTCGATAATGTCTCTTATCGAATCTCAGTCTCTATTTCCAATTTTCTTTCCGATTTCTATTACTTTTACATATTTCTGTATAGCTATACTTTCATACATTTTGTTCAACATATAGTATTTATTAAGAGTAGCCATTGGTACAATTCCTAGTTTTTCTCCAAATTTCTGAATAGAAAAATCCCCCTTAAAATAGACATCTCTGTATTACATATAAAAAGGTATGCTTCACAAATATAATGTGGAAGAAATAATGACACAAAATTAATTGATGAAGTTAATTAATATAAAACATGTTTCGATGTCACGTCGTTTTCATCACTAGAATATGATGACTTCTGGCAGAAAGCGCCCTGTTTTCTTTGTAATCAAGTTTCCCGTACTATATAGAATCCGATGAGTTTAACAATACTTGGCATGTCATGTGCTCTTGAGTGCGTGCTTGCAAGCACGAGAAGCCTGTACATAGATTGCTTGAAAGTACTTTGTAGTGTTGTAAGGAAGAAACACAACTTCTGCATTTTCTCCCAATTTATGAATGCTCCTGGTATTATCCACTGCATTCTAACTCTATATTTGCCTCTCTTTGTCGGTTAGAAAAATTCAGTTAACTCTTTTTCTTCTTTAACTCTTTTTCGTTTATTTATTTCTTACATGAAGCGTTGAAAATGAAATACTTGCTATAAATTGTTACAATAATATAGCTATTACCTATACATCATTCTCATCTACATCATCGCATTTTAAATACAATACTAGTACAGAATTAAAGAGCGTTTACACGTGTAAGGATTGGTACTTGTAGTCGATCACGTGTTAAGTAACATCATGCAATTAACACGTGAAAACAGGCAAAATGTTCTACCGTTTGTCAACTATTGATAAAAACGTTTGCAAGTCAAGTAGGAAGAATGTCAACTTTCTGCGGATAGTTGATTTGTTCCGTCACTTTCTTCACCGCTTCCAGTAGCTTGCATTACTAAAAGACGATTTGTTTTGGCTCTATAATCTCTAGCACGCGCTATATACACTAATTTTTGTCGATCGTTCGTGACATCTGTTTCATTTGTTTTACGTGTTTTTCCCATCTTATGGAATCCGCCGTGTTGTTCCAATGTTTTCATGGCTAAAAATTCCCCCTCTCCAATTAATTACCAACTTTCTAGAAGTATATGGAAACTTTCCGTGTCCGTGGAGCCACAAAACCCCATCCTATAATAGTCCTATATATAATTTTAACAGTTCTACTGATGCAATTTGCATTGCAATATTAATACTAGCCCGATGTGGTCAGTTGACGCCATTTTGTTTTATATGCTATAGTTCAAAGCTGAATGTTGTATGAAAACACAGATCTAGCACTAGCATAGGTATCACTAGTGACTGACGTCATGAACTGAATGGTACTAATCTTTGCAGGCGTAGATTAGCTTTAGAAAATATTTAACTGACGAAATATAGGTAAAATGTGTCTGTCTTAAAAATATACGGACAGTAAATTTTATGGGATAAATGTCAAAAAATTAAATTCACTAAATTGAAACTTTGCATGAATAAGTATTTCATATATAAGAAACATTTAAAAAAGTCTAAGAAAATATTTGATACAGGGTAATGGAAACTAAAAAAAATGGAAAAAACATAAGGAAAGGATGAGTGATTCACAATTAGTTGTGTATCATCTTTGGAATCAGATTGTAATCTTTAGGTCCCAGGTATGTTATATCCTTGCTAATATTTTCTTGGGACCTTTCATTGTAGAGTCTAATATGATGTACTTTTAGTATATATTGTCTGTATTATCACTGTAGTTACACAGTATATTGTTATTATGACTTTAGAAATGAAGAATAAATAAAACAGTGATTATATTACAAATCCATATACGTAAATAAACTTCAAATTGCTTTTGATACAAAAATTAGCAAAAAAAGTAAAGTTATAAAATATATGCGTCTCAAAAGTATATTAGTAGTAACGTAAAATTGGTTTAAAGGCATGAAAGTAAAAAATTTGCATATTTTAATTCCAAGTATCTGACGTAATCGTTAAATTCCTGTAAGAGGACGCGGAGAAGTAACCATTCGTTCAGACATTACAATTCCACACAACGTGAAGTTTACTGCAGCCGATGTAGCTAAAATATGAGAACTAAAATCAAGTGATTCTACAATCATAAATATTGCAAAGAAAATGAGACTCAACCGATCTAGTATTTGCCAAATATTGTCAAAAGTTGATAATGCAAATATAAAACTGTGCTCCGGAGAACTTAAAGTGACCACGGCTTGAGAGGATAGGTCAATTTTATTTTTAGTATCAAGCCAGAAATTACCTTTACGCCAAATTTCTTGTATCATAGCAAGCTCAATGTCGACAGGTATGGTTCACCGTCGCTTAAAGTCGAGTGAATGGTATGGGATTCGCAGATTTCGTCGAAAACCTTTGCTAAAGCAACATCATAGCATACTCGGCTGCCGTGAACTGAAGCACATATGCATTGGGAAAGACAAATGGATCAATGTTAAATTTAGTGACGAAAAAAATTCAACCTCGATGGTACCGATGACCGGGCATGATTTAAGACGCCAGCCTTTCACATTTTACAGCCAGAATCAAGAAAGTGGCTCCGTTATTATGATGTGGGGGTGCATTTGGTTTCAACGATACGACAGATATTGCTTTTCTATGGAGTCGCCATATTTCAGAGACTTATCAGCACATTCTTAAAAGTATCCTACTATCAATTAAGAAGATAGTTGGGTATTTTAACAAGACAATGCTCCTATACATAGATCCAGGTCTACTCATACATGGTTTACATCTAACCAAGTGCATATACTAGATTGGCCCTCGATAAGCCCTGTCTTAAATTCAGTGGAAAAAGTATGGACACAATTATCACGTGACATGTATTCAAATGGTCGTTAGTCTTCAACTTTTGTCGAACTAAAGCAGCAAATTGAAAGCAGATGATTTTCCTTTGATCTCATATATCTTCAAAATTTAATTAACGATATACCTGATCGAATATTCTAAACGATTGGCAGCAATAATTTAACTATAAAAATTTGAAGCCCTGCATTTTAATAGAATTTTCATGTCCATATACTCTTGAAACGGGAAATTTTTGTAATTTCTTTTTTAAAGCTACTTTTTTCTACAAGATTTGGTGTTGAAGTATTGTATACTTATTCTAGTTACATGTTATTTGATGCATACAAAGTTGTATATTTGTAAAACTTTTTTTCAGTTTTTATTTTAAATTAGTTAATATCCATATACTCTCGAGACGCACTATATATATATATCATCATCATCATATTCAACCATTATCTATCCACTGCTGGATGAAGGTCTCTCCAAATGCTTTCCACACAAGTCTATCCTGAGCAATTCGCTTCCACGTCACCCCAACCTGTTTTCTTATTTCATCCACCCATCTAGTTTGAGGACGTTTTCTAGGTCTTCGGTGGTCTCTTGGAATCCAGTTCAGAATTTCTGTTGTCCATCGTTGATCAGTTCTTCTTGCAATATGCCCAGCCCATCGCCATTTCAGCCCTTTTACTTTAACAATGATGTCCTCTACTCTAGTTTGCTCTCTCACCCAAGTGTTTCTTTTTCGATCTCTCCTAGTTATTCCAAGCATGCACCTCTCCATGCTCCTTTGCGTTGTCTGTAACTTTCGTATTGCTCCAACTGTTAGACTCCATGTCTCTGATCCATAAGAGAGGACTGGCAATACACACTGGTTGAAGACCTTTCTTTTTAGACACAAAGGCAATTTCCCCTTCAGGATAAAACTGTTTCTTCCAAATGCACTCCAGCCAAGTTTAATACGTCTGTTGAGTTCTTTCATAATGTTGCCATCCATTGAAATCAGCTGGCCAAGGTAAATATATGAATCAGCAATTTCTAGCTCAATGTTGTCAACTTGTATTTTTGTTTCCTCTACGAAATTATTGAACATGATCTTAGTTTTTTGTAGGTTCATCTTGAGTCCAACTTCTTCACTTCTAGTTGAGAGCTCCTGTACCATGTCTTGGAGTTCTAATGGGTTCGTTGAAAAAATAACAATGTCATCAGCAAACCGCAGATGATTTAAATATTCACCATTTATTTTTATTCCCTTGTTATTCCAATTTATCAGCTGAAAAATCATCTGTAAAGCAGAAGTAAAAAGTTTTGGAGAAATGGTATCTCCCTGCCTCACCCCTTTGCCAAGTTTGATAGTTTTGGTATCTTTATGTAACCGAAATTTTGCACTTGCATTTTTATACACACGTTTCACCATGTCAATGTACACATCCTCAATGTCTGTTGATCTTAAAGAGTTGATGACTGCTGATGTTTTAATAGAGTCAAAGGCCTTCTCATAGTCAATAAATGCAACACACAATGGAAGTTCATATTCATGTGTTCTTTCAATTAATTCTCTTAATACTTGAATATGGTCCACTGTACTGAATCCACTTCGAAATCCAGCTTGTTCTCTTGGTTGAGCTGCATCTAATTTTTTCTGCAGGCGATGTGTTAGCACTTTTGTGAAGATTTTATAAATAGCAGGTAACAAGCTAATTGGTCGGTAATTTTTCAAATCCTCTTTATCACCTTTTTTATGCAAAAGAATTACTGTTGCAGAATCCCATTGGTTTGGTATGTTACCGCTGTTAAGACATTTGGTAAAGAATTTTGCAAGTATGTCTTCTACATATTCTCCAGCTTCTTTTAGGATATCTAATGTAATGCCATCATCGCCAGGGGCTCTTCCTTTCTTCATATTTTTTATTGCAAATGAAACTTCTTCTTTTAAGATTTTAGGAGCTGTTCCTTCGACTATTTCAATGTCTTCGTTTAATCCACTGTTACTTTCGTATAGATTTTTGTAGAATTCTTCAACTCTTCTAAGTATTTCTTCCCTATTTCTTGTTACGGTGCCATCCTCTCCTTTTAATGCAATGATGTGTTTCTTCCCAATAGACAAACTCCCTTTAACAACCCTAAGGCTCTTGTTGCTTTCAATGGCCTTCCTTACTAACTCACAATTGAATTTTCTTATATCTTCTTTCATGTTTTTGCATATATATATATTCGTCTAAGCTAAAATCTCTTTTTTTTTTTTTTAATATTTGCAGAGCTCAATAAATCCTATATCAGGATTACGTAATACCAAAATTGCGTAAAAACAAAAATCTGAGTGTGACATTACAAGGGTACAGATAAGAATTGTAGCTGTTTTTGGTTTAAAAGCAAGCAGAGTTTCGAAATTTCCGACGCATCCATCTTGTTATCCAACTTTTAACGTAAATAGCCATCTATTAGCGTCATGACATCTTCAAATATGGGTTCTAGGAATTTATAAATAGAAGTATGAACAAATTGGGTGACTGTAGCACGTCTCACCAGCTTTCTATGATGACAAAATATTTGCTTTTATTTTGTCACCAGCTTTCTATGATGACAAAATAAAAGCAAATAATCCGTAGCATTTCTTGGCAGGTTTTCTTGTAACAGCTGCGACAGAAATTCCAGAACCTTCTTAGTTGCTTAAGGTTTGTTTAGGATTACCAAGGAAAGGCGATATATTCTCCCGAAATTCGCATAATCATATTAGACCTACAAAACTCTTGGTGTCTAGCACGAAATCCCAGCATGAAACCTACGGACATTAATGAGCTTACCACTGTCCCCTCTTCGAGAAATTTTAGCTGTGAACTTGATATTATTTAATATATATATATACAGGGTTCCTAAGAAAGTCGAAATGTGGCCAATAACTTTTGAACCAAGACAGATATTGCAAAGAAAGTTAGATATTAGTTAGTAAAATGACTATGCACTATCAGATGAGATGAACAGCAGCGCCCCTGGTGGCGAATTGAGGAAGTTAAAAATTTTATTTCGAAAAATAATAAAGATAGAGAAATATTTTCAATTAGAAAGTTGTAGAGCATCCTACAGTTAGTAAGCAAAACATACGGCTTACATGCACTATGTACACGTACTGCCACAAAGTAAGGTGTTCCGAATGTTTCAGTACATCGCTTTCAGTTAATGCTTTCTGATAGTTTAAAAGTTGAATTGAAGTTCCTATAGGAGAGTCGTCATGTTTCGTTTCCATTAAGAACTTCAATTTAACCTCTAAAAGGCTAGAAAGTGGAACACCTTACTTTGTGGCAGTACATGTACTTAGTGCATGTGAGCCATATGTCTTTTCTTACCAACTAAAGGATTCCCTACAACCTCCTATTTAAAAATATTTTACTATCCTCATTATTTTTCGAAATAAAATTTTTCACGTCCTTAATTCGCTACCAAGAGCGCTGCTATTCATCTCATCTGATAGTGCATACGCATTTTAATTTACCAGTACTTAATTTTCGTTGCAAAATCTGGCTTGTTTCAAAAAATTATTAGCCACATTCGGACTTTCCGAGGAACCCTGTATATATAATATATACGCAATATCATATACAGGGTCTTTATAATTAAAGTTCCACTTTGAAATGGCCATAAAATGAAAACTACTGGACCAAATGTTACCAAACTTGGTAATAGCTTACAGGAGGTCATGGGATTTTATTTTCCGCAAAAAAAAAATAAATAAAAAAGAAAATAAAAATAAATAAAATAAATAAAGTAAAAAAATTAAAAATAAAAGTTCAAAAATCACCACCACCGGGAATGGCACTGTAATCAATATTGTTAAACGAAATAAAAAAAATGAAGACATTGGTTTAAAACGTTTTTAATCGTTTCTAAAACGAAACCCTTTGTGGGGTTATGCAAATTGTTTATGGTGATAACATAAACAATTTGGCGGAATTGAAAGATGCGATACACCGACATGTCCGCAACATTCCTCCTGATATGCTAAGAGCTGCTGTTGAGAACGCAGTAATGCGATTTAACTTGCTTTCAGAAAATGGTGGACGCCACATTCAACATGCTTTGTAACACGTTTTAGAAACGATTAAAAACGTTTTAAAACGATGTCTTCATGTCTTATTTCGTTTAACAATATTGCATACAGTGCCATTCCTGCTGGTGGTGATTTTTTAACTTTTCCTTCTTTCTTCTTACTTACTTACTTGCTTGCTTGCTTGCTTTGCTTCATATTTATTTATTTATTTATTTTCGTTCATGCTAGCATTTAATAAAATATACATAGTACTTAATCTGTGACTAAACTTTTGGAACAGACATTTTTATTTTAAAAAATGTATTAAATAAATATTAGTGGCTCTAAATTTATAATACAATGCGGTATAATAATGTAATATAACGGGATTTTGCCAGTTACCGCTATTGTGTTTGTTTTGTAAATAATAATAAGGCTAAACACCGCAGTGTCCTAAATGTAAAAAAAATAGTAGACAGCCGAGACTCGTCAAGTCATTCTTTCATCGGCATTTTTCTCCATCTCCAGCCAAGAAACTAAATACAATGATAATTAGGATATCTGTAAATGTATGTGTAACTTGGCTCAATAAATATTATATATGGAAGCAGCATGGTTTACACAACATATGTATTTAATATTTTTT
>QLNU02014802.1:5247105-5273489 GCA_006491805.2 Dysdera silvatica | reverse complement strand
GATGGAAATATCGATAACTGGAAATTCCAAATGTCTGATTTAATGTTTGAAGAAACTTTTATACTTAAGGTTAGAAAGAAAAATATTATAAAGAATCCATTTTTTACACGAAACGAGCCGCGAGTAAATTGTAGTCATTTGGTCATTTAAGTCAATAAATCGGACCTTAAATAAGATATTAAATTGTTTTCAAGGTCCATTTTACTTACATTTAAAGCGACACCCAGCATAATTCATTTTAGATACATGAATGCATTTACTCTTTAAATGGTTTCAATCAGGGCTGGCGTCAAGGAGGAGAATAGGGAATTCTTGAACGGCAGCTTTTGGTAAAATGGGTTTATAATAAAAAAATTGTCATTTTCTGGCTGCAAAACACGTGTTTGAGCCAAGCGGCATAATACCTAGCGCCTGCCCTGTTTTCAATTACTTTAAATGCGAAACCGATTTCCAAATACAATATGCATTTACCAAGATTCATTATGCAATCTTCAGCAGTATTTCATATTTAACATACCAGTTCCCTCTTTGTTATATACGTCTTAAACCAGAGTTATCCAAACTTCTTTGGGCAACAGGCCACTTAAAATTTTTTCACGAATCTTGCGGGCCAGCGGTTTCAGCGAAATTCTCGACTTATTGAAAATCTCCCTTCAACGTTTTTTCCGGTAATTCGTTTGCTCACTGCGATATGAAAAGTGATCATCCATGCTATCCTCGTGGTTTAACCTCATTTTTAAAAAAAAAAATCGCAAATTTTTGTTTTTGAATTTTTTTAATTTTGAACAGTTGCCGGAGGGTCGGATTGTAGCCCGCAGGCCATATGTTGGACAACTCTGTCTTAAACGCTTGGAGTCGAAAAATTATTTGTTTTTAATGCATTTGTATTGTTTGTTTGTGGTTTTACGGCTCAAAGACTACAGTGGTCATGCTGCGCCGGGACCTACTGTTTTCCGAGGAATCCGAACCTCTTAAGGCCTAGGGAACCAAACCCCGGACTACAGTGAGCAGTGCGATCTTTATGAGATCTCTGAGTAAGCGTTCTTTTTGCACTGCTGGGAGTCGAACCCGGATTAGCCGCGCAATAGGAGAACGCGTTACCACACTGCGCCACCGCAGGGCCGCATTCGTATTTCCATCGCAATGTTTTCATATGTATATACAGACTCTCTTGAATCATGAGCTGAGAAAGGGAAGAAAAGGCAAAACAATCACAACCGGTCTTACCAGCAAATTAAGTAAGTACCTTATCAATATCTAAACTGTGCTTTTATAATGGATAAATAATATAGTTCATCTGTTTGCATATTTTATGAACGATAATGTGACATGGTTCGTCTGAAGTGGGATCCATGGTTTGACATGGCCTCGATATATTCGAAGTTGAACACGCTCCAGTCACTGGTGGATACAGGGGGCGATGGGGCGACGGCCCCCCTCTTGATCCGTGATTACATCATGGAAAATGAAATGAAAAGTACCGGACACTTGGCTAAAAATAGGAATCGGAAACAAATTGCCCCCCACCATTTGAAAGATTTCTAAATTCGCTCTAAGGTCCGGCGGATCCAACGGTACTGGGCATAATCACTAAACCACCAGAAAGCGAATAAATTAGATGGAGGAGAAATTTTAACCTAATAAATAACAAATTGTTATTACAATAATGATACACATTTCTAATATCTTTCAATAATATATCATGGTTTGTATACTTTACATACTATAAAATCAGTGCAAATTAGAGATAAAAAAACTCGGGAATATTGCCATAATACGTGCCTCCGGTATTCTAAAGCGATAAAATTTCCTTGCCTTTCCTTTTCATCATGCTTGTCATGCGATGTTGTAAAAAAACTATCCAAGGATTATTTAGAAAATGCTAGAAACAGAATATTCAATCAGATGATGCGTTAAGCTTGCTCGACCAGATCCAACATACATGGACTGAGAATTACAAATTCAGAAAACGTATGGACTTGTCGAAAAGTAACGCCTGTCCCAATCAATATCAATTGTAACATCAGACCAAGATTATACACTATCCCGACAATAACGAAACTACAAAAATAGCTACACAGTATTTGAATTTTCTTTCATGTACCTTACATACGCAAGAAAAAAATTCTCATACCTAGATGGAGAGAATTAAGCCAATTTAAAGAAAATATTAAGTGGCCCGAATGTCACAACCAGCTTGAAATCAAATGCGTCAACCAAAAACGGGTAAAATCATGAACCATAGCAATTAATACATTCTTTTGCAAAAAAAATGAAGCACTACGAAGAAGTTACCTGTTTTTATTGAAATTAAATGTACATCCAGCACATACGCAGGTAAGGAAATGATAAAAATATTCAGGGCCGTAGGATCCATTAAATCCATAGAAATTGCACATTGAATGTTCAAATCAATACTTGGTGAACACCCCCATCCTGGCGAAGATGCAAACGTCTAGGTAAGAAGTGGTAAAGGTCCCTAATCGCTTTATAACTTTGAGGATCTGTACGCGTGAATCGATATCGTTATTGTTTCTTGTTGAATACGAGAAATCCCTTGCTTTGTCTTCCGGAAAGAGAGCCCCGTTACTAGCATCGCTACTGCTCTCTTTCCATTTCCCAAGCAAATCGTTTGTATGGTCTCCTGATGTACATAATAATAAGGAATAAAGTATTACTTACTTAATATAATCCTGCGACATTCTGCCAGGCATTCCGCACTTGTTGCTCAGATCTGCGATATTTTGCGGTGCCCGAATCTAGCGGCCTGCCATGTCCCTTACATGTTCGATTGGCGAAAAGTCTGGTGACCTTTCTGGCCAAGGAAGAGTATCAACATCACGGAGGTAGCTTACAAATATGCGACAGTATGGGGCCTGGAATTATCTTCTTAGAAAATGGCTGCAGGCTGCCGTGTCGTGAAGAGTAACACAAACGGCCAAAGAACATCATCAACGTATCGTTGACCTGTTAGGCCGAGTCCACACTTGCAACAGAACACCGTATCGTAACACCGTCACGTATCAAGTCTGGACCGCACTCAGTAACAGAACATCGTAACATTTCCACGTCCCACAAGTTGTCAGGTTTTCCTCGTCGCATCAAAGGAATGTTAGAGGGTTACGTTGCACCCCATATTCGTATATTTAGATCGGTTTACAAACAATAGCGTTTTGTTAGTGTAGACTGGATATCAGTATGAACTGGCAGGACGCAGTGATATTACGCACTGGTGATACGCGACGATGTTCGCCCCGTAACATCATCGCATCATAACACGGGATGTTCTGCTACGATGTTCCGTTGCATGTCTGTATGCACCCACCTTAAAGTTATACACAGAATGACTAGTGCCAGGGGGGGTATCCATGATTCTCAGGGAGTGTCTTAGTCGTCGTGATGGTATGATTGGCATGATTGACTGTAAAGAAGGTAAATATTTTGAAGAATCGTAAAGATGAGGTTCTTCGTCTGTTGAGCCCACTGGGTTCCACTGACAGCCGCCATAAGCCGCTGTCCCCTCTGGTTCGAGCATAAAGGTTGGTTTAATTCGATCAATAAAGATTTTTGATATCGAAATCAATGGAACTGTCAAGAGAATCTCCATTGATCGAATTAAACCAACCTTTATGCTCGAACCAGAGGGGACAGCAGTTTATGGCAGCAATGGACACCATTGAAGGACACCAGTGAAGCCAACACGACAGAGACCTCAATGCTAATGGGGACCACGAGATCGGGTCGGTGAGTGCATTTTTCCACCCGATATGTCACCATATGTTCAATTTAAACGTTGTCTCTGGGAGGGGAGTGTGTAGCGGCACACTTTCCGTCATAGGGTGCAACACTCAGAAGCTAGAACCAAAACTTTTTCGAACTAAAACCGACACAATAGAATGATTAAAAAGGTTAGATGTCCTGGTGCCTCAGAAGCGATAAGTACGCGATAAGTGGATCACGTCCTGGTCACCACTTATCTCGTACTTATCGCGTCGGCGGTACCAGAACATCTAATCTTTTTAATTATTCTATTGCGTCAGTTTTAGTTTGACTTTGAGTTCGAAAATGTTTTGGTTCTTGCTTCAGAGTGTTGCCACCATACGACGGAAAACGTGCCGCTACACTAAAGGCTTAAACCTTAGATATATATAATTATATTGATAACCCTTATATATTATTATTATATTACTAACCCTTATATATTTTTATATTTCTAACACTTATACATTATTATATTGCTAACCCTTATATATTATTATATTGCTAATCCTTGCATATTTTTGCTATATTGCTAACACTTATACGTATATTATTATTATATTCCTAACCAAAACATCATGCTAACTCTAAGGGGCCTCTCAGTTCCCTTCGATCCACAAAAATATTTGGAGGGGCCCCTACCCTCCCAAAGATAGAACATATAAAATATATTAATTATTATTGTTCATAGTTTTCCTTCCTCTGTAAAAATGAAACTAGATTTCATTTGGAAAAAATAGTTATACATTCTGCATTTCACCAACATAGGTTTGCAGTGTTATAATAATTATCAAGCAATTGAAATAAATAGAAAAATTTTATTTATTTTCTATTTAAATCTTCGAGCCATTTCTTTAATAAAATTATATAAGTGAGAGCAGATCCCTCCTTCCTCTTGAGAGCAAAAGCCAAGCTTAAAAAGTAGATAGGATTGGGGCTAACATGGGGCCCCCTAAATATAAATATTGCAAAGCACAAATAATATTGCAATTTTTATTAATATTATAATATATAAATTATTAACAAGATTATGTTAATATTTATGATAATCAATACCTATATATTATATAAATATTTATATTTATGTAAATATTTATATTATATAAATTATGATAATCAATTTAAAAAATGAAATTCGTGATTCATTTATTATATTAATTTACCTTTATTTGTATCCATGATATCAACATAATCATTTGTAATCTATGAAATATTTTACAAACGTTTTATATTTCATTTCCATTGAGTGTCCATCCTCTTTTAATATCCTTATTTTATTTCTGTTTGGCTCTTCTGCTAACTCGGATAACTAACTGCCTGCAGCAGCCTTCTGATTGATCTCGTAACATTGATAATTCCGCTCAGCTGTCAAATAATCGGGATATTTTTGGGGCATTTGGGACTTCTTCCTCAGGTTTAGCTTTTCTTTGAACGTCCTTTCAAACGCTAAAGGTCTCTGTAAAAAAGTAATTACACTGATCACTTTCTTCCAATCATTATCAGCAATTCATTTGCAACTCAAAGTGGGTACGACTTTTATTTTTAAATGTAACACTCACCAGATAAATTCGCTTCTAATGAAAGTGTAGGCAATTAAGGTCGTGCTCAAAAAGGGATTTTAGGGAATAATTTAATAATTAATCCCATTTGGACGATGTTATTAGCCATAAAATAAAATTGCTTATAAAAATAACTTTACTTCTATCAAAAATCTCCATTTTTCATCAAAACATCGTAGTTTTTTATTCTTGTGCACGTCCGTATACAATATTTAATAGAAAACTTTCGTTTGACGCTCGATATTTCCAAATTTATTGCATATCGTCCTATAATTTTAAATCTGCCGCCTCCCTTTGGGTAGACCTTTTTAATTTAAATGCAATTTAATTAATTAGCCAATGAAGTTCAAACACTTACTATAATATTTATAACTAAATGGTGGAAATTTATAAGACAAAATCATATTCTTTTTTTTCTTTTTACATAGATTATTTTAAATTAATTTCATTGATGAAAATTTCCCAGAACATGACGGCGAAAGTAGTATAATCTTTGTACATTGACTTAAGTAGCCTCTTAGATTTTAAATGTTTAAAATTAAACAGGGACTTACCACATAGGCACACAGGTGATTTTTTATGGGAGGGAGAAGATTCTTATAGAAAAGTTCAATGTTTATAATAATAATAATAATAGACCAATCACAAAAAAGAATAATAGAAAACACTACACGATCTACTAGATATTACCCCAATTTATAAAATTAGTAAAACCGCAAGTATTATAAATATAGCAATCCCAAACACAAACAACTTATAAACTACATATACAATAAAAAATTACCAAATATCAAGACCTTAAATTTGAAATTGAAGACTTGTGGCATATGTAAATAGCTGGCATTTTACCTGTCATTTTGTCAGACATTGTTCTAATACTAACCACATAGAAGCTTGAAAACACTTAAAATCTACCCCCAACACCTCACTGAGTTACAAAATGACACAATTTTAAACATATGCCAAACAGTCAGCAAACATGCCAAGTTCCTAGGCATGATACGCGAAAAATCTACAGAAGGAAGTCTTCAACACTTGACACCTCCCGTTTCAAGTCTGTACCGACAAGGGCGGGAACGCATGCAAATTAATAGTAGTAATAAAAGGAAAGGTGAAATGAATTACGATGAAAAAGGTGATAAAAAATAAGCAGTGCATGGGAATATAAAGAGTTTAAGGCCTAGAGAACCTTATTTGTGAGAAGGGCTTAAAAACTATAACAAGGAATGTGTTGGTAGAAATAAATGTTTCAAAGTGTTTATACAAATACCTTAAGGTATTATACTATAATTTTTGCCACCCACGTTTTAATTACAGCTCAAACTAGAGCTTGTGTAATTTTGGAGAAAAAGAGACGCTTTCCCCATCCTGGATTCGAACCAGGGTCCCTCCGTTTAGCCCGGAGTGTCTTGGACCGCTAGACGAATGAGGAATGATCCCCAGTGGAGGGTAATACACCTTAACACTCCAAGGTACATGGGTAAAAGGATCAGATTTTCGTCATAAGAATTAGTATAGTTGGCCAAACTTAATATGGCGACTGTAACATTTTATATCGTAAATACTTTTTGACGACAAAGAACGCAGATTCGCGATATTAATACCTCATGATGATGAATCCGGCACCATTTTGTCACGAAACACCCGATTTTCAAATCGGTGGAAAATGATAGCGAAAACACCCTTGGGACAGGCTTGGAAGATGCTTTACTTAAGAAGAAAGGGATTGACGCCTCTTTCAAAAAGATACGAAATTGCTTCAGGGATAACTGGAGCAGTTCGGCGATGACAGCAGGACGACCCTTTTAAGTTAGGGTGGGTACAGACATGCAACAAAACATCGTCGCGAAACATCTTGTGTTACGCGAAGATGTTACGATGGGAACATTGCTCCGTCCCATCAGTTCATGTCGATATCCAGTCTACACTGACAAAATGCTGTTGTTCGCAAACCGGTCTAAATACACGAAAATGGGGTGCAACGTAGCCCCGTAACATTCCTTTGATGGGAAAAATCCAGCAATCGGTGGGACGAGGAAATATTACGATGTTCTGTTGCGGAGTGGGGTCCAGATTGGATACGCGACGATGTTACGATACGGTGTTCTGTAGCATGTGTGAACGCGATCTTACGTAGCCATGAGCAATTAGCTGTCCGTGAGAAAATGAGGAGCTAAAGAAAAGACCACCTTGCGATTCCTGGAAACGTAGATGACTCTATGCTGACGTAACCGGAAGGTAGTCCGAGAATTAGAAGTGGGGAGATCTCGATCGGACTCTGGCGGGATAGAATCGCAATTAGAGGTTCTCTATGATATTTAGATGAGTTTGATAACTCGCCAGTGACCAGCCAGCCTCCGATCTTGCGATTACACCATGCGTTCTTGACTATTCGATGTGATGACGATGAGAACAGCAAATGCCGTGATTCCGATGTTAATTCTGCTACGAAACGTAAGCCCTTCTTTTGTCTTTCATCCTAATCTTGCCAGGTCTAAATTCTAAAATATCGAGGCAGTTAACTTGCTTTGTATTATAGTAATAGGCTATCTCATATTTGTGTTTTTGGTAGATAATAAATTAATGTATGCTTTCTTATGCAACTTCATTTTTTCATTTAATTCTATGAGTCAATTATTAAATGTGAATGCGTGCCCTTCGTTCAATCAGAGGGTCACGACATTATTTGGCGTCCGCGACAGGACTCGAACCTGCAATCTTCTGATTCGAAGTATACCACTGAACTTTTTTAATCGCCCTATGAGCTTTATTAACAAAAGAAATTATCGGTTTTGCTAGTTGAGATCTAAATTTTTTTATTAAAGTTTTCTGCTTCGTCCAAGGAAAACAACTAAACTGATTGATGAAAAACGCTACTACGTTATTGACATTTCTGGTTAAATGAAAATCCCGATGGGGTTCGATCCAGTGCTGAAGTATTTCAGGCTACCATTCCAAGAGATAATGTTTTGTCAGCAATTTTTGGCTCTGATTTAGTTCTCAACTCTATTGAATAACTCAGTTCACGCTGACATTGGTGATGTTCCACCATATTTATTTATGTCAGAGAAACTGCAATCTGTCTGAAAGTGGAGGTACTGAGGAAAATGGGGAGGGGAGGGGTATGAGGGAGGGAGGAAGGAAAGGAAGGAAGGAAGGAAGGAAGGAAGGAAGGAAGGAAGGAAGGAAGGAAGGAGTATATAAATATGTTTTAGCGCACGCACACTTAATTAAAGCTTACTCTATTGGCATTCATAATACAGTAAACTGGAGCATTATTTTCCATTCATACTTTCCTCTTTGGTTGTCTTCTATTATTAATCTTTTATTCATTTCTTAATTATTCTCATTCTATTTCCCTTATTTTCCTCTTTTCCACAATCTTGATTTTTACCATCCGTTTCCTGAACTGTATAAGATACTATCATTAATAATTTATGAGATTAATTATGCTCCCTCCGTCCCAAAATAACTGTCCCTTTTCCTTAAAAAATATCTGTCCCATTTCTCTTGTCCCAAAATATCTGTCCCATTTCTCTTGGCCCAAAATATCTGCCCCATTTTACTTAATTGTTTCAAAACCTCTGTACCATTCCTATGAGACTGGCCCACAATTAATAATGACTTCTAGAATGTCATTTTCATAAAATAGAACAAATAGTACAGTACTATAATGAGAATATTAAAAAATAGAAGTCAAAGTATAATGAGCAAACTTTTATTAGGCAGTCGTTTTTAAATTAGTAATTTCATAATCAGTGGACTTGCAGGCACGCAACCTTTTCTCGCTGCTGCCTCCTTCCGCACTTCGGAGAATTAAATTTGAAAACAAATAAAATTGAAAGGAGTGAATAAAAAATATACTTGAAGTATGTAGGTAAACCTGTTACTGGAGTAAGTCCTGTGTAACTGAAGTGCTCGTACTTGGGATACTTTGTATGGAGCTTACCACCTGGTTAACCAAGTCTTTTCCAACCCCAATGCTCTGGGATAGAAGTCCAACCTTTTCCAGTTGATCTTTTTTCATATGAGGGATTGAGTAATTTATTACCACCGCTATCTTCCGTGCAAGTAATCATACATTTTGAAGAGTAAAGCAAATTTCTATTGGTGACTGTCGTCGCCTTAATAGAAATGACATTCATTATTAGACAGATGATTTCATTGTTAAGACAGCATATGAAGACGATTCGTGAAAAGAGTGTAGACTGCCCATGTAATATCTGTGGCAAGGTTTTTATTTGGTCATCCAATCGTATGCGACACATGGCAACTCCATGTGAAGCGAAAAGCAGAGAACTTGGAAAATTCCCCAACCAAGTTGATGAAGGTGTGTATTTTTCTCGAGTAGAATTATTTTCTATATCTAAGAATTTTTTACTGGTCTAAGATTTTTAATATATATTTTCGAAAGCTTAAAAATTCATTTTCCCTAATGCATGTTTTATTTTCTCTTTATAAATCGATGATGAGTTTTCAATCCCAGGGTCATCGCATTATGTTATAAACCTCTCTGAGAAGGTAACTATTTTCCCAACATATTTAATAACATAATATTTTCTTTCTGGTGAAATTATTTTTATCTCTTTTAAAATATTTAATGAATAAAGTTTTAAGCTTCTGATCAAATAATGTTTCGATCATTTAAATTTACAGTGATATGATGTTTCAGAATGTAGATATATAGTGATTTTTTCTTTATAGGCTTTTACCAGTAAAGTGCCAAGAAAAGTACCCCTTGTTGAAAGTGTAAGTTAATTTTCCTTTTTCTGTTTGAAGAAAAATGTCTCTATGTAATATACATTAACCCTTTTCTTTTTCTAAGAATTCACATGTGGCAGTTGTGGGAAATGTTCACCCATCAACGCAGCTTAACACGTCATGCCAAACTTCATATGGAGGAAATGAAACACACCTGCAACGAATGTGGCAGATACTTTGCAAGACAAAGTAACCTCGCTCAACATCCACTATCTTGCCGAAAGAAGGATAATTGGTGTCACTCTAATTCAAAACCGAGAGTAATTGGTGATAAAAATGCCCTCAACACCTTCACAACTCATCTTCTCACTCCCACCGATGAGGAGGTTCAAGACCTGCTCGTCCTTGAGAATGCTATGAGAGAGTTTACCATTGAAAAGCTCAACCTTTCACTTGCTTCCGGGGAGCGGGTGAAATGGTATATGGGCTTAAATATTCGTTTCATGCGTGTTGGTAGTGATGGGGAGACTCAATACACCGCGCCTCACTTTCGTAGTCTTAATGTCATAGAGCTAACTTGGGGTGGGGGGTGGGGGGGCTCTTAACCTCCATACTGATGCTGCTACTGTGACGATTCGAACCACTTTTTATGAATTCATGGAGAGAGATAAGGGTTGGGTATTAGATATTATCATCAACTGTGAAGTCAGAGTATGTAAATACCAACCCTTTGCAGCATCTAACTATATCCCACTCCCCAAAAAGTTGCAAAGTAAAACAGCCATTATTAAATGCCAATGATTGATGATTAGATGCCATGATTAAAAGCCAATTCATAAAAAGTGGTTCGAATCGTCACAGTAGCAGCATCAGTATGGAGGTTAAGAGCCCCCCCACCCCCCACCCCAAGTTAGCTCTATGACATTAAGACTACGAAAGTGAGGCGCGGTGTATTGAGTCTCCCCATCACTACCAACACGCATGAGACGAATATTTAAGGCCATATACCATTTCACCCGCTCCCCGGAAGCAAGTGAAAGGTTGAGCTTTTCAATGGTAAACTCTCTCATAGCATTCTCAAGGACGAGCAGGTCTTGAACCTCCTCATCGGTGGGAGTGAGAAGATGAGTTGTGAAGGTGTTGAGGGCATTTTTATCACCAATTACTCTCGGTTTTGAATTAGAGTGACACCAATTATCCTTCTTTCGGCAAGATAGTGGATGTTGAGCGAGGTTACTTTGTCTTGCAAAGTATCTGCCACATTCGTTGCAGGTGTGTTTCATTTCCTCCATATGAAGTTTGGCATGACGTGTTAAGCTGCGTTGATGGGTGAACATTTCCCACAACTGCCACATGTGAATTCTTAGAAAAAGAAAAGGGTTAATGTATATTACATAGAGACATTTTTCTTCAAACAGAAAAAGGAAAATTAACTTACACTTTCAACAAGGGGTACTTTTCTTGGCACTTTACTGGTAAAAGCCTATAAAGAAAAAATCACTATATATCTACATTCTGAAACATCATATCACTGTAAATTTAAATGATCGAAACATTATTTGATCAGAAGCTTAAAACTTTATTCATTAAATATTTTAAAAGAGATAAAAATAATTTCACCAGAAAGAAAATATTATGTTATTAAATATGTTGGGAAAATAGTTACCTTCTCAGAGAGGTTTATAACATAATGCGATGACCCTGGGATTGAAAACTCATCATCGATTTATAAAGAGAAAATAAAACATGCATTAGGGAAAATGAATTTTTAAGCTTTCGAAAATATATATTAAAAATCTTAGACCAGTAAAAAATTCTTAGATATAGAAAATAATTCTACTCGAGAAAAATACACACCTTCATCAACTTGGTTGGGGAATTTTCCAAGTTCTCTGCTTTTCGCTTCACATGGAGTTGCCATGTGTCGCATACGATTAGATGACCAAATAAAAACCTTGCCACAGATATTACATGGGCAGTCTACACTCTTTTCACGAATCGTCTTCATATGCCGATTCAAGCCCTTCTTTTGAATGAAAGAGCTATCACAAATTGGACAGATGTACTTAGATTGTATACCTCTGACCTTATGCATAGTTACTGGTAAACTGAGCTGAACTGTGAAAACACCTATTATATACTACTCATCAGCGATAGTTGCGGTTATAACTGTGGTTACAGTTATGATGGATCTGTTACGGTTGTGGTTATGATGCATCTGCCACAGCACTATTTTTATACACACACACACACACATCCATAGCAAAGCTAAGTCTATCGGAGGCATATAGCTACCGCTAGACTAGTATAATAGGGTAGCATAGTTAGGGGTGGTGACGTAGCCTCCTCCCCCCCCTCCTCCCATGAAATAATATTATAAGATTAGTTTAAAGGGAAAAATCGATATGTAAATTCTAAAATACATTTTAGAGTGATGAATATCTAACAAGATGTTTTTTAAAGTAAGTTATTTAAAACGAGAGATGGGGGAAATAACAAAAGTGAACTTACTTGATCGTTGGTCATTGAAATATGGTAAATTGAAGAAAACGTTATACGATAGAAATGGTGAGTTAGAACCGTTTCTTACCGTCTGTAAGAACCGTAGAAAGTGTGGATTGGAGCTTGCCATAGATAGTCATAGTGATACTAATGAGTAGTCAAAACTAGCTACGTGAAAAATAGTTAGATAGCTATTTTTAAAGGTATCGGGGTGTATGTGAGATCACATCGTTGTGGGGAAATTTGAGCTAGAAAAGAACACACAAGGAAATTGTGTTAGAACCTGTTCTGTATCTCTTCGAACCCCGTCTTGGAGGTGGGGGATCCCCTATTGATTTGCTGACAAAATGTCTTCAATCAAACCTAACGTGAAAACTCACATTAGACTTGGTTGGAAAGCGCTGATAATTGTCAGGACGAAAGTGAGAGCTGGGGTTGAAATAGAATCATCAATCATAGAGATAAAGTAAGAATTTGAATGTGATTGAAATTATCTAATTACAAACTTGTAATTATTTAAAAATCATAATAAGACAATAACGTTTAGCCGCTTTTGCCATATAATTAATCTCAAAATTTTAAAATTAATCTGGCGGATTTAATTCTATGTTGAATTTAATTATATTAGACAACGTGTAATCATGAGTTTAACATTCGTGAACTTCAAGAAAAATTAATTTAAACAGAATTAAAAAATTAAACAAATATTGAAAACTAAAAGGCGTCAAAATCTGCAAACCGGTCGGACCACCCTTCCGCGCCACCGCATCGCCCTGGGGCCGTGGAGGGGGGGGGGCAAGACGGCTCGGGACCTCCGAGGCGCCTTACACCTGCAGCAGAACTATCAATTTCCCCCTACTACCAAGTGAACTGAAACACGCATCGTGAACTGAAACAAGCGTCCATCTCCTTTATGACCATCACATGCTCTTCTCGTAAGCAGAAAATATTACTGAAGCTTATATCAAACATTACTTCAACAAAGCAGGTTTTCTCTTGTCAGAAAATGAAAAACATTCTACTAATTATAAAAAGCACAATTATGATCAACGGAATGATATTTTAGGTAGATTGATTAGTTTTAAAAAGTCTATAGACAAAGATGAAAAAGTAGTAACGTCGGAATACGCTGATATTCAAGAAATAAACAGCGAAATTCACACTGGATGACAATAATCGTGAAGATAAGGATAACAAAGAAGTTTTAACGAAAGATCTCCCGACTTTCGCGAAAACAATGGAGTCTTTGGACCTCTTCATAACTACAATTAACTTGCTGACACATGAAATACTACACATTTTTGCTTCAACGAAATTCAAAAGGCCATTTACTATGACAGGCAACGGCGTAAACAATCCTCTATTTTACATTACATTAAAAAACTAAAAAATACAGTACACAAATAAAAGTTTGAGATTACTTTGCATTTTTTAGTCATTTTAGCTTTCAAGTGTTAAATATAACTAAGTAAATGAAATCACTCTTCTTTTCTCATTCTATTTGCTATATCCTTACGTTATATTGCATTTTGAACTTAATGTTGGCTTGAATTTTCCTAACTTTTATTTATGCACCTCTCTTGTCTGTGCTTCGTTTCGCCGACGTACAATTGAGAATTTACTGTAGTTTACATGGACACTTAAGATAAAATGAAAATTGGGAGAGCAGGATTAAAATTCAACTTATAATTTTATATAGTAATTCATCTTTGGTCACGTCTTGAATAAAAAAATCAATATGTCCACTCACTAGTAGAAACACGGAAACTTTTAAATTATAATTGCATTTTCAAAGCAAAAATATTTCAAAAATTATTTAAAGCAGCAAACTTAAAGTATTTAGATCAAAATCAGGCGGATTTTGTTCTACGTAGACATTATAAACAACATACATTTTTCAAAAATCCTGATATAGTAAATAGTATTTTGTTTCCTCTAATTAACTACAAACTTCAAATGAAAAATAACATACTGGGTTAGAAATTCCAATATCCAAATTAATTTTCTCATCTTTTACCTCTTAGTAATTTGTTGCTTCCAAAATGTGAAATTTTCTTTCTTGAAAATAAAACCAAAAACAACATTTTTTTTTCTCCTAATCTAAAATACAACTTGCTATTTATTGAACAAATTCTTGCCAAAAGATAAATGTGACATCTATCTGATTTTTCTAACAACGTTGCTTTCATCTTAACGTCAACAATGGAGCATTCCATAATTCATCGCGGGAGACTGTGTCCTGGTCTCAATCACTTTAATTAACGTGAACCTCCTTCCCTCCTGCCCCTGACGTCATCGCTAGTTGTGTAGGCCTTATGGTCCATCAACCACCGCTTTAGTTTCCCATCGTGCCTTACACTCAGGAATGCCTCTCCAGTCATAATACGAGATGGCAGATATTGTTATTCGAAGGGTCGTCTTTTAGCGGGATGAATTTACCTCATTAAAGATGCAAGGCTTGCAGATCAGTCAACAATCGCTTATGTCGCCCACGCTCTAAGGAATGGATATAGTCTCCTCTTTGAATTATAAGAAATGCATACAAAAATGGTTGTTGCATCATGGCGAGAGAAAAAAAAAGTGAATAGCTATTTAATAATGAGCTTTTGGTACAATGAACAAAAAAAAAATCCGACCACCCGATTTTTCTTGAGAACTATTGAAAGTAGAACAAAAATTCCAACGCCACTTTATCTAGAATGACTAATTCTATAAAAATATGGTAATAAAAAAATATTTGGAGGGCCGTCTTCATATTTAATTTAACGTCAATTTTAAAATTTCCAATGGTAACACCCACCTTTTAATTTATTTTTAAATTTTATACATAAAATTATATGAATATTCCAAATTTTATAACTTCTGAATGAATGGTTGCTGAGCTATAAATATTTGAATTTCGCATCTCCTAATGTTAAATTTACTATCCACTTTTTAAGCGATATCTTTTGAAATAAGTAACGAATGATTCTAATTATTTTTGCACGTCATAGAGCTCAATTATCCAAAGGGATTTTGTATGAACTTTCTGATTGGTCAAAGTTATAAATATTAATTATTAATTCTGAAATTAATATTTCAAACAAATGTGAATTGAAAGAGGGGTTAATATTTTACGCCATTCGATTCAGCGGCACTATAAACGTAAATATGCAAAATTGGAGTGCAATTGCGTTATTAATTTCGTTATTAAAGGTTCTTTAAAAAATTAACAATTAGTGGGCTGTCTCCACATACAAAATGTTTTGACTGAAGTGACTTTTGTGTTTTAAGAATAACTTTGCATTTATTTAATTTATGCGAAAATGTTAAAGAAATTTTCGTTGTTTAATTTTAGTTATGAAAAAAATTATTTGGAATATATATAATCAAGAAAGTAATAAGCTTATAAACGTAGCATCATTTGCATATATATATATTTATGATGTTACAAGTTTACTTAAAATTAGTTGTAGTTCTTGAAACGCTAAAACCATAATTTGATGATTTAAACTACCTATAGTTAAATAACATTAAAATGAAAATTAAAGCAAGATATTTAGTAAAGACATCATCTTTTTATTAGAACTATAACAAAAATATTAAAAAAACATACCATACTGTTATAATATTTTAAAAATTTTAAAAATTTTTTATATTACATAAATGGATAATACCAAAGTCCGATGGCAAGAACTTTTAGTATATTAATAGTTTTAAAACTACAGTTCAACATTTTCAGTTTATCTTGTACAAGATTGAGGAATTTAAAAAAATAGGACTTGCTAATCAAAAACATTTTCTATTTATTCAATTCAACAACTAACAGTAACTCAACAAAATTCAATTAACAGAAACTAAGTCTTAAAAATCAAAACACTACAATATGAAATGTATGGATAGTCCCCTAACACACATCATCGATTATCTTTGTTATTTATTACCCAAATTCCATGAAATTTGAAATTTAGCATAAATTGGTTACAGAGAAGTTTTCTATGAAATAAAAAAGTGGGTGTTGCCAATAAAAATTTTAAAGTTGACGTTAAATTAAATATGAAGACGGCCCCCAAATATTTTTCATTACCATATTTTTATAGAATTAGCCATTGTAGATAAAGTGGCGTTGAAATTTTTGTTTAACGTTCAATATTTCTCGAGAAAGTCGAGTGGTCGGATTTTTGTTTTTTTGTTTTTTTACCACTGTACATTGCATTATTAATATTTCATGAGTAAAGAGCTATTTACGTTTGCTAAACTAAAGCCTTGATATATTCACATCAAAATTCATACGAACGCATTTTTTATGAGTTTGTACGTCATTTTGCAATGATTTCGACATAAGTGATTTCTGCCTTCTTCATCATCGGGATAATAATCTTCGTTAATATCTGTCAAGACAGTTGTAGAATGACGTATCAGCTCGCAAAATAACTGCGTTTGTGTGAATTTCGATTTAAGTATATTGTTGCACAGTGCTTTGCTGCTTTGTTTATTTATATGCAAATCTTAATATCGTTCTTGCAAGCTTCAATTGATTTAAATAGGTAAACAGATTCTATTTGAACTTTGCGGTTATTAATGTTATTGTCCTGATTTTTTCCAGCAATTTCATATATAAAAGAGACAGGGACACTCCGCCGTCATTACTCCTGATGAAGGACTGCTGTTGACGCGTCCGAAAGCTTGGGTGATAATCTTTTATATGCAAATTTCTTCCCTAATACTTTTTATTTTACTCCGATACAGCACCTACCATATGAGCTCATTGGTCGGTGTTTTCACATAAAGGGCATATTGGACTGGCATAGGCCCTGGAGGAAATAAACCAAAGTGTCAATTTTATAATGCGCACTGGAGAGAAAATGTACGAATTTTGATAGAGAGTATTAAGTTCAACGTCCACGTGTTTTGGTTTAAACTAGAGCTGCTTTGCCCCAAAAGGTCGGAAATGATAAAAAAAAAAAAAAGCCACAGAATGGCTTCGGAAACAACTTTATGCAGCTTTGCTTCCTGATATTCGACCAAATGAACTACTGTTGAAGACAAATGGCCTACCTCTAACTTCACATTTACGTTCACGCAGGACAACATTAAATATTAGCTTTAGACATAGTTTTTTTAGATGCTCGACCGTCCACAATCTTGGGACCATGCAAAGCAGATAGAAATAAATGAAAATCTAGACAGGGGCCCTTTCAGTCAATGGCCCTAAGCAACCGCCTATGCTCGCTTGTTGCTAGAGTCAGCTCTACGTTCGAAAATTCAACAACCTACGTATTAACGGGAACTAAACAACTTACGTATTAAAGGGAAGAATCGGGAATGAATTTCAATACAGGGACTGAAATTGAACGCCATGTATTAATTATGGCTAATACTAAATCATTATTAACTTAAAAAGTTGAAAAGAAGAAGAAATCCTCCCCTTTGATGCATCCCATTAAATTAACGATGTAAGTACGAAGATAGGACCACTCACTGTCTATACTCAGTAATTCATTTGGCGGAACATCTGGAAAAAAAAAACCCTGAACAACATCGTTGGCTAAAGGCTAGTCTGAAATGTATTATTATTATTATTATTATTATTAGTTCTTTTTCTTTTTTTTCTCCAGCACTATGAATCAACAGAACTCTAATATGAGACATAATACGTAGATATTTAACTCAATTCCTCATTTAAGTGTATTTTTATAACAAGAAAACGTGGTCGCAAATTGTGCGTTTATATATAGAAAATATGGACTTATATACAGGCCTACGTGCATTTAACTTCTTGAATTGAACTAGACATTGGACTGAACTAATGAGCTTGAAATTGAATAGAAACTCTGATTCTTTCACAAAATAACTGAATCGGTCATTTTGAAAAGGGGTCAACTCAATAGGAAAACAATGAAACATGACCCCTTTTCCAAATTTCCGATTCAACTGTTGTTGAATTTAACGCTTGTTGCTATTAAATTAAAAATAAATTACCGTGGAAAAGGTTATTACATTTTTCGTAGTTATAAAATTTGGCGAAAATTTTGGCGTTTAAAAGTGGAGCAAGAAAAAAAATTAAGGAACAAAATGGCGATTTTTATGCGAGTTTTAATCCGGTGAAAGCCTTTAACACATTAAAATCCCCATCACCCCAGTCTAATTACTCTAATAATACAAACGGACTTCCTTCAATAAACTCTTGATTTATTAGACCTTGATCTTCATAAAAAATCATCATATTCTTGCCTTATCTCTACATTTTCTTAACTACTGTATATCCACCGTATTATAAACCGAAAAGCCGCGATTCCTCATTACTCCCAAAACATATAAGTACGGTTGGTTGTATTGTCCTTCAGGCATGGAATACCTTGGTTCCAGATTTTCAGTCTCTCGATGAACTCACAAGCCTTATTCAAAAAGTATCTCCGTAGACATCTATTGGGTTAGAGATGATCTTTGCTCATAAGCGCCGACTTGAAAAGTATTGGGGCTTCCGAGAATTTTAAATCGAATAACCGGCACACATTTCAAAGGATTCAAGTATAATTTAAATTTCATTATCAGATTATCTGGTACAATAAGACACCTGAAATGTTAAAATGAAGCAAATTATAGTTAATTATAGAAAAATATTTTTTCTCTAGATAATTATTTATTTAATTTATTTTACTTTTGCAGGCGCAGCATTATTATATACAACATATAGGTATTGTTGAATTTCCAACTGAAAATCAACAATTCACAACAATCAACAATTCATTACTATACTGCACTAGCATGCGCAGATGGGTTGTTGATCGAGATTATAAGCCCAATCGCGATGCAATGTTTTATATATATATATATGAATGTATAGAGTTGTAGCTCTGTAACCCCCCTCTTATGTACTTTCTACGTTCTACGCTAATGAATGTAGGAAAACGGTGAATTAGGTATTAAGATGTCAACCAAAACTTGAAAGGTTAACAAGACAATTAAAACAAGCGAGTAAATTAAAAAAGGAAAGAAAAATGGGTATTTGAAGTAGCAAACATTACTTCACTGAAGTAGCATACTTCATACATACGTATGCATACATCATACTTCACGTATACATACTTCATTGAAGTAGCAAAAAAATATAAAATTTATTTGTAAGTTCTTTTGCTAATTTTAAAAATGCCAACATTTTTTTTTTTTTTCCTTCAAATTATTTCTGAATTACAATTTTGTTTTCAGTACTTTAAAGAATCCAATTTACCCTTGGAAAATGGTGTAATCCTTAAAAATAAAAAAGTTTAGCGTTGCGGTTATAATAACATGACAGAGATAACTGAAAAATTAATATTAAAATTTGAAATCTAGATTGCACTCAATTTTTACTACACGAAAAATGGTTTAATAGGAACTTAGCATTGTTTACCTTATTTTTTCTAAGTCAAAGAAATGTTTTCCTTCAGAAATCATTTTCTTGGATGAATTCATTCGCAACTTCATCTTCTATGATGTTTGCGGCTATTTCACGGTGTGCGTGTGTAGCATATCCAGGGCGTTTCAGAGAAAATGCGAGGCGCGGGGCAACTATTATTTTAGAGGCCCTTCAAATTTGATATACATACACATCTAACATATATTGAGGCCCGGGCAGCCACCTCCTCCTTCCCCTTCTGATAGCTCTTAAAAATAGCAATGTCATTAAGGCGAGTTTGTGCCATGGTTGACTTGGTATACGATTATACAATAATTTTTGCCACCCACGTATTAATTAGCTCAAACTAGAGCTTATTTGTTTTGGAGAAAAAGAGACGCTTTCCCCATCCTGGATTCGAACCAGGGTCCCTCCGTTTAGCCCGGAGTGTCTTGGACCGCTAGACGAATGAGGTTCTTGGTATACGATTGAAAATGAGGAAATTGGTATACGATTTAACACGTCAAAGGCTTGAAAAATTATTTTTCCGCTATACAGGTTGACACTGGTATTCTAAAAATTATACGAGTGAATTTCACGAACTGCTGTAGCATATCAACTAGTAATACATCCTTTTTGAAGACATTCACGACTCTTGTCAAAATCAGTGTTGATGAGATTTCGCGACCGCGAAATGTCGAAGAACATAGATCTATGTAATAATAGTCGTTCCTGATGTATGTCATCTGCATAAAATTTAATTACCTCTTTGTCTTCTTCATTCGTTGATTTTCCAATGACAAATTCTTCTACCACAATCCGGAGGACAGAAAGATGGCATGTGTTCCAACAGCTACCACCGTAAGTCGAATCTGTGTTAGTGGCAAGGTAGAAGAATTCATTACCACGAACGCGCTGTGGGGGGAGCCCATGAACCTACATTTTTCCGAAAAATTCAAATCCCCCAAGGCCTAGGAAGCCAACATCCGAACTTCAGTGAACAGTTAGTCGGTAACTTGTTTTGTTTTGCTTTTTCTCTTTTGGGAATCAAACCACGATTAACGGTACGCTGGGTCAGCGGTAGGGACACTTTTCTTGCAAAAGGGGGGGGGCATAAAGTTAGCTGTAATCTAAGAGGACCTTACGTTTTTATTGTGTTAGTCTAATAGGGAGGATTATTTCGTTGAATTTTCAATTACTCTTTTGTATTTTAGATACGTTCTCTTTTAAATTATAATAAAAGAAACGATAAAACCATATTCAGAAATATAATGAATTTGTTCTGCAAACGTTGGATTCTTTTAAAAGGCCGTACATTTCCAAAAGGTTTAATCATGATTTAATGTTCACCATTTTGTTTCCCCGCATATACGCTTTTCCCATCCAGAATCCAGATGGACCGACTCATCAGCGGTTCACTCTGTTCCCGACGATGGAAAAGACATTGGCTGCAGGCGACGATTGAGTTTAGTGTACAACACGGTACGGTGCAAGGATAACTTAATTGTATTTCTTCAAACTCCTTGACAGACATTCCCTGCTTATAAGTACCCCTACTGGACATGATGATTACGACCCTCCGAGTGTGACACCACGAACCCTTGAGTGGAACAGCAAATCATCAATTAGTGTTAAAGGGGTAACCAATGAACATTTGCGTATGAAAAGGGTGAACAGCCAATAAGAGTGATTGCGAGTGTAGAGACGATGAGGCGAACACCAATAAAAGACATTCTTTCGGTAGGACTCTTAGCGAGATGGTCACGCTGCCCATGATGTACATTCATAATGTCTTATAATAATAATGTCAATTCTTAATCGTAACAATTTAAGTTATTTTGCTATGTGATTGTAAATAAATTGTTTAACGTAGAGACATGCTGTCTACATGGTTCATCTGTATCTTGGTATTTCTGACTCAATTGAGATAAGGTTCCAGGGTAACAATCCACGTGAGTTGTCGCAGGAGCTAAAACCCTTCTGATATAACTTATAATCTATCGGTGATATTATGGAGTCTATCACCGCTCCATCGTTCTGCAATCCGTCATAGAACGATAACCAAATCTATAAATGTAGAAACCGCAATTGGTAACCCTACAGCTCTACCACTAAAGTAAACTGTCCAAAAGTAACTTTAATTTTGAAAAATAATGACGTTCACATTCGGGTGATCAGTTTTGCTGTTTTACCAGCGTTTAAGCCATTAATTTACCAGTGTTGGAAATTTAAGTGTAAATTTTATTCTTGGTAGTTTGTACGTATTTCATTTTTACTGCTTATATTAGCTCAACTTCGTTTTAGTAGTTCATTTTTAAAGTTCACATTATGAACTTGGAAAAAAACGCAGTTGATATAAAAGTTCAATTTTGTGGGCTGACAGTATTGGTTTAATTCTTTTATAGTTGTCAAGCTCAGGATTATATTAGGTAGTGATCAAAGCCCACGTTTCGGCTCAAACTAGAGCTTTGAAATTGTCGAAGAAAAAGAGACATCGCCCCAACTATGGTCAAACTAGGGTCCCTCCGTTAGACCCGGAGTTCCTTTAGACCCTAGGCCACCGAGGCACAGGGACGACACTTCCTTTTTCCTTGTGTAAATTTGTAAGATATTATTACGTTTCTCAGGGTTAACGCATTTGCCAAATAAGGGTCAACACACAAATACTCCGGGTCATGTTTTTGTAATTTTTTCGTGGGGAATTTTTATAGATAGTAATCTCCCACACCCACGCTCAGAGTTATGAGTTCGTAAACAAAGCGGTCATGTTTACCATTTCCATGGAGATGCAAACTGTGTTATGTTGAAAATATAATTTTAAAAATGAATCGCTGAGAAAGACAATAAACAATTTAAAATACAGCCACACATAAAATGTAATTACGAACACAGAAGAACTAGTAATATTGAGAATTAAACGTCTTCTTGCCTATGAAAATATATAGGACAACATCATAAATGCATTAAACCGTTAGTCGTTCGCACCGTCATTTTGTAAAATATTCTGGAGTAATAACGCCACGTTAAAGTTCAACCATTTCTCATGAGTAAATTAAAAAGAAAAAGAAAAGAAATTTCAATAGATATGACTTAACAAAACATACTGACCGAGATTATTCTCACTAGCGATTCTGGACGTCCGTAAATCTTGAGAGAGCGGTGAGCACGCAATCACCCCTCCAACATGGTCGAAAGGGACCGATTTGGAGGTGGAGGAGTTCCATTCGGGGGGACATAATGCTTGATGGCCGTACGAAGTTCCACATCTTCCAAGGAGGTTCAGTCGCTGGTGACCACTAGTGTACCGAAGTTCTTTCCTAATGTCCATCTTTTCCGGGGTGCTGTGGGCCCTGAATTCCTTTTCATGGATGACAACGCTACATTTCATCATAGAGCGGCTGTCGCTGAGCTGTCAGAGAGTGAAGATATTCATCGTATGGAATGGCCCGCACGGTCTCCGGACCTGAATCTAATAGAACACGTGTGGGATGGTTCTCGAGAGACGCTTGGCAGTACGTTGCGATCAGCCAGTAACGATTCCGCAGCTGCGATTTGCTCTACAAGAGGAATGGGCTATGATGCCTCAAGAGCTTGTCAACAACCTCTTACTGAACATGAACAGATGGTGTACATCCTGCATCGCAATCAGGGGTTATCATATCCCCTACTGAAAACTGTTTTTCTTGCCTGCCGTTTGTCACATGGACGTTTCTGTCTTCTGTCCTCCTGTGCTGAAAGCCCACTTTTGAATAAAAGTCCTTTGTATCCTTTGGATTCCTTTCTTGGTCAGTTCGTTCACCGTTTCCATAATCTTACATTTCGACGACGTTATGGTATGACTTGTACCCATTTGGGACGCTGGGGTGCGATGTTACATAAGAAAAACTATCCCATCCTTAATTTTTGCCCACCAGTGAATTATTTGAATCAGCGTAGCAGTTGGAAGCATTATTCTTAAGAAATTATATACTAGTTTCGGCCGTGCTGGACGTGTAGGACCGCCCCTCGAAGAGAGACGTTGATGGAGATCAGCCGACGGACATGGTGATGTAAACTTTGTATTAATTATTATAGGTAATGTTAAATGACCATTGTATTTAATTTATATTACAGTTATTGTTAGCAGAATCAATACTAATGATAGTGAACAGTGAACTATTACAAAGTAGTGAACTTTACCTATAGGTTAAGAATTGAAGTCTAGATCCCATCATTCCGATTCTGGAAATTAAGAACAGATGAAAAACCTTAACAGTGTTTGAACCCTCAGTTTGTTCCGTATGGTTAAAGAATACCTGTAGAAGTGAAGTTCCTGTTCTTCGCTCAACAGAGGAGTTAGCATCTAGATTAGCAATCCAAGTTAATTATAGTTAAATATTTTAGTTAATTACATGTTTACCTAGTTCAGATGTTACACGCCTTCATAGCTAATGAGTTCAAATACTTGCAGCTGGACTGCTCCTATGAAGCCGATTCGGAAGGCTGGTTTTACCAGTTTATGACGACATCAAGGGTCTTTGCAGTATTTCCAGACTTTGAGATGTTTACATTAGTTATGCCAGTATCCGATATGTAACTGTGGGCTTGAACGACTTTCCTATTGAATATTATGGCTATAGTTATAACCTTGTGACTGCAATAAATAGTTGATCATAATCTTGTGTGTTTTTGCAATATTGACGAATAGCCAAATTATAAATTGTACCTCTTTTAAACTAAAATATAAGTTTGTAATAAATAGGACACTTTTAGAAGTTCTTAAAAGTATAACACAGTTAAAAGAATAAAACTCTAACTCTGGTCTTCGTTGCACAATGTAAATAGTATAGTATTAAAAATACAAACTCCATAGTCTTTAAAAATGCTAAGAAATTATCTTATCTGGAAATAATTGTGATATCAGAATATATTATGACATTTCATACAGGTGACGATGACTTTCTGTCCTGAACTGATGTTTGCATGGTCTGAAGAGCATCAGTATTGTCTAGTGTTGCAGAACGATTTCCAAATCTACTAATGGAGAGTCAAAAGACAATTTATTTTTATACTCTGGCTCTTCAGGTCACAAGGCTAGGCATAAAAGCATGGTCCAGTATGACGCCTGGTCTAAATGAAAAAATTCGAGTACTTTTGAAACAAGCTTTCACCTTAGCTAGAAAAGCAGCTTTGTCCCAAAGGTTACGGAATATTCAGCCAAACCCTTGGTTAATAATGGCCTTCCCAGGATTTTGCTTCATGAAAAGTAGGACTTTTGATCCCAGTAGGACCAAAAACTGATTTGTCCATCGACTGAAATTCGTGTATTTTTTGGCTAGGAAGACAGGGTAAAGTTATTTGTTGTTTCTTGGCTGTTCCTACAATTTTGCATTTTAGGTGGTACTTAGCTCCATCGAAAATGAATAGGCAGTTTCTTTAACTTTTGTATTTTGCCAGATAATCGAGCCAATATATGTTGACTTCACAAGTCATGCTGCCTTTAGGTATCATGACAGTACTACATCCAAGTGCTAAGCTGTCTTTCCATTCCAACTTTATTCTTTTGCCCTTGAACAATATTATCCGTGGAATACTATAACCCTATGCATTTCCGTACGAAACAATTGAGACAATTTCACTGTGTCTTGCCGACTGTGTGTGCAATTTTTTTTTTTTTTGGTATGGACGTAGGGTTGTTTGCGGAGGCACAATGCCTGCTCATTTACATTATAAATGCACCGCGGTTTGTCCAAAACATCAAGTTTAATCATGACATTTTCGAGTTTATGGAAGTAGTCATTTACAACAGTGTTATTCAGCTCAGCTGCTCTGCCAGGATTCAAAATAGACTAAAAATTATAAAAGTGGTCAATGTTTTCGAAAGATGCATAAATATAAATTAAAATAAATGGAAAAATAAGTATTGGGGTAATAAATCCATTAGCTGGTGTTATTACCCTGATGTACTGATTGCTTTGTATGCTTTAAACTACCAGACACTTCGCCAACACATTCAAAATTTCTCACTACACTTCAAAAATACACAAAATACGCTACAAGTTCATGTAATGTACAAAGAATTTTCTAATAAGTATATAATCTCAACGCAACATAACTAACTTCGCAAATTTTAGATCAACCGTTGAATCCTATGCACTCTTCACTGTGATACTGTCTGCAAACAGAAACTTTTGGCGGTATTATTAAACTTTTGGCGGCATTTAAACAGCTCAAGTTTCTTCTATGCAGAACCGATATCTCTCGGATTCCTTCATAATTACGCCTAATATTTGCATTTGGCGTTATTACCCCAGGATACTATATATATATATATATATATATATATATATGGCCTGCAAAAGGGTTGCTGGTATCTAACTGGAAGGAGACCCACACGCTGAACGTATGTGACGATGTGTGGAACCGGCCAGGCCAGTAACCTAGTGTCCTACCCCGCCTTCAAGTGGTGCAGGCTGAGCTTTCTATTTATGTGGCAAATTAATATTTGCTACACGGATAGAAAGGCG
>QLNU02014802.1:5234712-5247006 GCA_006491805.2 Dysdera silvatica | reverse complement strand
TGCTAAGAATCACTGGAATGGCCCAGGCTGCCGTTTGTTATTGACCTTGGCAACGTATAATGGACGATCCCTTGCTTCTGAAGCAAAACTTCAGGAATTGGAAGAGGAACTAGACAAGATCAAATGGGACATTGTAGGACTCAGTGAAGTTAGAAGAAAAGGTGAAGAGTTGGTGGAACTTAAAAGTGGACATTTGTTTTATTATAGAGGAACGGAAACTGGAAGAACAAGTGGTGTTGGCTTCTTAATCAACAAAAGAATTAAAGACTGTCTTCTGGAAGTTGAAAGTACATCAGATCGAGCAGCGAGGCTCGTTGTTCAACTAACCCAGCGATACCAACTTCAAATAGTACAGGTATATGCACCAACATCAAGCCATACCGACGAAGAGGTTGAAGAATTTTATGAAGAAATCAAAGAGTTACACACCAAAGGGAAACAACATATCAAGCTCATCATGGGGGATTTCAATGCAAGAATTGGACAACAGGAACAAGGAGAGACATCGGTTGGTAAATACGGATATGGGGAAAGGAATGAACGTGGCGATCAACTCATCGAATTTGCAGAAGCTGAAAACCTTAGCATCATGAATTCATTTTTTAAGAAGAAACCGCAAAGAAAATGGACATGGAAACACCCAAATGGGGGAACTAGTGAAATTGACTATATCCTGGCAAACAAGAAATCAATTATTGAAGATTGCAGTGTACTGAACAGATTTAATACTGGAAGTGATCATCGAATGGTGAGATGTAAAGTGCACTTAAATACTAAATTAGAACGACAGAAGCTCATTAGGAAACAAGTAAGTAAGAGGGTGGATTTAAAGAAATTAAAAGAAAATACCGAGGCATTCAAGTTGGAATTAAAAAATCGCTTTTCTGCACTGGAAGGACTTATTGATGAAAGTGATATCTCAGAAGCAAATGAAAACATTGTTAAGACAATAGTTGAAACTGCTGGGGAAATTGGTGGTGTAACCTGTAAAAAGCACAATAGCAAATTATCTGAGAAGACGAAACAGCTCATGAAAAGGCGAAGAGATATGAAGGTGGACAATCGAAATACCAGTTCCAGGATTGAGTACATAGAACTTTGTAAAACTCTGCGCAAAAGCATGAAAGAAGACATAAGAAAATTCAACTGTGAGCTAGTAAGGAAAGCCATTGAAAATAACAAGAGCCTTAGGGTTGTTAAAGGAAGTTTATCTGTTGGGAAGAAACACATCATTGCATTAAAAGGAGAGGATGGCACCGTAACAAGAAATAGGGAAGAAATACTTAGAAGAGTTGAAGAATTCTACAAAAAACTATATGAAAGTAACAGTGGATTAAACGAAGACTCTGAGATAGTCGAAGGAACAGCTCCTAAAATCTTAAAAGAAGAAGTTTCATTTGCAATAAAAAGTATGAAGAAAGGAAGAGCCCCTGGTGATGATGGTATTACATTAGATATCCTAAAAGAAGCTGGAGAATATGTAGAAGACATACTTGCAAAATTCTTTACCAAATGTCTTAACAGCGGTAACATACCAAACCAATGGGATTCTGCAACAGTAATTCTTTTGCATAAAAAAGGTGATAAAGAGGATTTAAAAAATTACCGACCAATTAGCTTGTTACCTGCTATTTATAAAATCTTCACAAAAGTGCTAACACATCGCCTGCAGAAAAAATTAGATGCAGCTCAACCAAGAGAACAAGCTGGATTTCGAAGTGGATTCAGTACAGTGGACCATATTCAAGTATTAAGAGAATTAATTGAAAGAACACATGAATATGAACTTCCATTGTGTGTGGCATTTATTGACTATGAGAAGGCCTTTGACTCTATTAAAACATCAGCAGTCATCAACTCTTTAAGATCAACAGACATCGAGGAAGTGTACATTGACATATTGAAACGTGTGTATAAAAATGCAAGTGCAAAATTTCGGTTACATAAAGATACCAAAACTATCAAAATTGGTAAAGGTGTGAGGCAGGGAGATACCATTTCTCCAAAACTTTTTACTTCAGCTTTACAGATGATTTTTCAGCAGATAAATTGGAATGACAAGGGAATAAAAATAAATGGTGAATATTTAAATCATTTGCGGTTTGCTGATGACATTGTTATTTTTTCAAGAAACCCGTCAGAACTCCAAGACATGGTACAGGAGCTTTCAACTAGAAGTAAAGAAGTTGGACTGAAGATGAACCTACAAAAAACTAAGATCATGTTCAATAATTTCGTAGAGGAAACAAAAATACAAGTTGACAACATTGAGCTAGAAATTGCTGATTCATATATTTACCTTGGCCAGCTGATTTCAATGGATGGCAACATTATGAAAGAACTCAACAGACGTATTAAACTTGGCTGGAGTGCATTTGGAAGAAACAGTTTTATCCTGAAGGGGAAATTGCCGTTATGTCTAAAAAGAAAAGTCTTCAACCAGTGTGTATTGCCAGTCCTCTCTTATGGATCAGAGACATGGAGTCTAACAGTTGGAGCAATACGAAAGTTACAGACAACACAAAGGAGCATGGAGAGGTGCATGCTTGGAATAACTAGGAGAGATCGGAAAAGGAACACTTGGGTGAGAGAGCAAACTAGAGTGGAGGACATCATTGTTAAAGTAAAAGGGCTGAAATGGCGATGGGCTGGGCATATTGCAAGAAGAACTGATCAACGTTGGACAACAGAAATTCTGAACTGGATTCCAAGAGACCACCGAAGACCTAGAAAACGTCCTCAAACTAGATGGGTGGATGAAATAAGAAAACAGGTTGGGGTGACTTGGAAGCGAATTGCTCAGGATAGACTTGTGTGGAAAGCATTTGGAGAGACCTTCATCCAGCAGTGGATAGATAATGGTTGAATATGATGATGATGATGATTGTGATGATGATGATATATATATTATTTTTTAATTTTTAACCACAGTGTGCAGTTTTAGGAAAACACCTTGGAACTAGATAGAATATTTTTTTAAAATAGAAAGGAAACGTTTATGTTTATTTGCCGAACTTTTGATGAGAAATTTGGAGAATCAATATTAACTTTTAAATCAGTTTGTAATTGCATGTAAATATCTACTTAGCATAATTATTATTATATTCAAGCATTTTTAACCAACACTTTTATCAAAATCACTCAGAAAAATCTTCCATCCTTAAGGTATAAAAAATACTCACTGGTTAATTTATAATGAAACGAAATACTTTAAAAGGAAAACAGAGGGAGGGGAAAGATGTTTCTTCTATCCTGACCATATAATCAGCCATATTGAATAATATATGAAAATTCGCGTTGAATAAAAACTGCAATTTTGCAGACTATTAAAGGAGAAAACTAACCCCTTAATTTCCTACATCGCGTTTCGATCAATAATTTAGGTAATTTTCTAGCCACTAGATGCAACCTCTTTCTCTTGAATGTCAAATTTTGAATTCGTGTTAAAGCCGGTAAGTAATATCTAAAAATTTTAATTAAATAAAGAAGGGGGTGTCTGAATTTGATGGATTGGATATTGTCATAGCAACTGGCAGCTCTTGCTTCTAAAAGATTTAAATCTCAGTTATCGACATTTCGGTAATCATCTCTCGAACACCTTTCTTCCAGTCATTGCGAATACGTAATGCAGGTTAATTTATTTTAAATTACACCTTTCAAATTTCTTATTTTTTTCTATAAGCTTAAATGTTTCGACAGCTAACAAGTTTGGTCAAACTAATGTTTACGGTCAATTTGCAATCTCAACACATTTCATGGTATTAGCCCTTCCGTAAATGTCATTACTTGACCTGCCAACTGGAACATGTCATCGTAAAAAAAAAATATGTTTTGAGTTCATAAAGCAATTTTGTAACTCGTCGTTTATTTGAAATAAAGTTTCAAAATAAATTAAAGAAATTCTGAAAAAAGTCTTTGTTGTAAATTAATTTTTAAGTTTAAATATCAAATGTTTGGTTATTGACATTCAAAGCATTGTTGAGAATTTCAAGTATAATAAAAATTTCCGAACTTGTTTAAAATAGTGTTTTGTATAAACACAGTATTTTGATGCTCCGTTTTATAATATACACGTCATTCCCAAAAATTTTAATGTAGTTTTAATACTATTCCATTGCGAACATTTTAAAAAGTATTGAATACTGTATTTATTCCGTCGGTAATGTATAGTAAATATATATACAGGGTGTATACAAAATGGCGGGAAAAGAATTCACTACACGATTCCTTGTGAAAAAAGGAATAAAAAATGTCCAATACAATTTTTGCGTAAAATCAATATTTAATAAGTTATTTCAAATCATAGTTGAACCAATAATAAGGCAAAGCCAACCCATTTAGAATCACTTCAATGCAATGACACATACGTTTGCTTAGACAGGCTTGCAACGTATTTGTTATCAACGTTATAGTACAGTGAATTCCAGACGCGCGCCTCGGTCCCCTGAAATCCATCATAATCCGCCACTGACAGCGACAAGCACATATTACAATATTTTAAACAGAACGTAGTATATCTATAAGGCAATGTTTCCCACAGGAAGGTCCAATAGCAGGACCTTAGCACAAATCGCATATCATCAGGTAATTTCGAGACTACCTCATAATTTACAATCTTGGGTATTCAGTTTCGAAGGAAATGAAATGAGCTAAAGCAGATACTTGTTGATTCGGCTTTAATAGTAGTATTTTAGCTCGATGTTCATAACTGTGAGAGATTTGCACAAGGAAGATGCTATGGGGGGGATGGGAAATCTTCCCTGAATAGGATCAACGTTCTATTGAAATCAGCTATTCACTTAAAAAAATTGAAAGTTATTTAGTTTATCAAGTTTATTGGCGGTACCGAGTTGTTAATGACTTCTTCTCCCCCATCCCCATTTGGAGTAGGTTCATGCTGCTTTAAAGGTGGCCACAATGGTATTTAAAAGTGACTTCCATGGGCTATAAAGGGGCTTTCATGGGCTCTACGCGGACCTCCATTGGTTCCACGCAGGCTCTATGCAGACCTCCATGGGCTCCATGCAGACTTCCATGGGCTGCATGCAGATCTCCATGAACTCCACGCAGATCTTCATAGGCTCCACGCAAACCTCCATGGACTCCGTGCAGCACTCCATATCACCATTACAAACTTCCATATGACCTCCCGAATCAACTATGGGCTCCTGGCAAATCGTCATTGGTTTTATGCCGTAATTCACGGGCATTATACTCATCCACAGGAAAAATAAAACATAAAAGTTTTATTTCACAAGATACTTCCGAAACAATTCAAGTCTCGTTAGTTTACAAGTCTTGAATATCAAATAGTGATTGTTATATTCTTTAAATTTTTTTATCCAGTTCCAACAATGAAAGTATTTAACAATGGATTGAAATCAGAAATTGTGTTTGTGTTTTTATAATCTTTGTCAAATAAATAAGCAATCGATATCGATCTGTTGCTGTATACGTGTTCATGCGTATGTGTTTATCTTAGAACGTCCATTATCTGAACCGTCTGTCATCGAAGATCGATTAACAAAACACTCGATCGGCGAATATCAAATAAAGTTGTGTGTTAAATAAAACACTGCAAGTTTTAACTGATTTGTGAATTGACAAAAAAAGGGTTTTTATTTAGTCGTCCTCAATTGCAGTTCGGACAAGGATTCAGAATTAATATATTCACGAAGGCTTTCACGGCGTCTATTAATATACATTATAGAGCTTTGCGGGATATTTCGCCGCGTCTGTTTATTAAAAACACTTAACGTTTCACTCCGTGCTATGCGGAGCATCCTCAGAAGTAGTTACCGCCCCCCCAGTGCAAGTTGCCCACTGCAAAATGCAAGACTTTCACTTAGTTACTCGGCAGAAAATGAGAAAATTTTCTGTCGAGGAACCAAGTGAAAGTCTTGCATTTTACAGAGGGAAACTTGGTCGGTATTATTTCTGAGGATGTTCCGCATAGCACTGAGTGAAACGTTAAGTGTTTTTAATAAACAGACGTTGCGGAATAACCCGCAAAGCTCTATGATGTAAATTCAGAATTAATTTTCATAATGTGTTTTGCAAGTTTTTATTCTCTATATTATATGATTTAACTTTGATTATTAGGTCGGAACACTTCTTTCTGTGTAGAAATATTGGTGTTCCCAGGGCTGGGCCCAAGTGTGGGTGCAGGCGTTAATATATTTTAGTAAAATTATTTTTTTTAACTTTTCCATATAGAATATGGAAAAGTTAATTTATAGAATTTTGAATCGAAGGAGAATTTATGCTTCTAAAATTCTCCTTCGAAAAAGGGAGGCACTATGACGTTCACAAATTGCTTATAATGCTTATGAACAAAATGCTTACAATTTGTTAATACTTCGATACATTTTATTAATAATTTTGAAAAAAAAACATTAAATACCTGCAATGTAGTCAAAATTTTTAATGAAGTTAATTATTTCTTAGTACTGCATGCCATGATAAAGCTTAAAAGACATCTAGCAACACATATGGAATATATAATTGCTATTCAAGATGGTTTATGTCAAGGGTAGTCAAGCTTTTTATACCTACCGCCCACTTTTGTGTCTTTCTTGGTAGTAAAATTTTCTTACCGCCCACCGATTTCGCAGTAGCTTAATTTAGTGCAACTGAAAATTTCTCGTAATTTTTAAGTGGAGTTTTAGTAAAAATATGTTGTTAAATTTATGTTTATATTTCCGTATGTTTATAATACGAAGAAAATTTAATTTGATGCTGCATTTCTGCATCTCGATCGATACAGTGCCTACTAGTGCGGAAGCTGCTTAAATTGAAGAAAAATGAAATTAAATGTAAAATCTATGAAGTCTATTGAAATTATCTTTAATTATTAATGAGATCCTTGAGGCTGATGCCGCGAAACTAAATATTTGGTATCTGGTTCAATTTTTGTAAGGTTTGTTCATCAGCTACAGCATACAACTAAACCCTTACCACCCACCATGAAAGCTAGAATAGTCCACTAGCCGGCTGTAGGGACCATGTTGACTACCCCTTGTTTATGTGAATAAGTCAATTTCAACAATGAAATCAAACTAATCCATTTGATATTAATTGAAAAATTCTTAGCATAAATATTGCATTGAAAATTTGTGTAGAGTTACGCTTAAACGTGTAATTTCCCTTCTCCTTTCTGTATTTGTTTGAATAAAATGAAATGAAATGAAATACTAAATCGAGTCTTAACCTTTCACTAAAAACATTATATCCAAAAGATCTGCTATAAAAGTCGATTTTGAATGCATTTGTAATATCAAAAAACAATTTCCGTTGTCGTGTACAAAAATTTAAAAAGAATTCTACAATAATTCATTTTTGATAAAAAAATGCAACCAAAATATTTTACAGGAAGGGGGGGATGACAAAGCCCCTGGCCCACGTCTGGATACGGCTCTGGTTCCACGCATAAACATACGTTATATATACGTGCGTGCGTGTGTGTGTGTTTTATTGTCCACCCATTTAGGGAGTCCAAATTTGAAGGGGCGGTAAATTAATCTGGTGCTCCGGCGGCAACTACCTTTGCCACAGCCCTGACATTGGATATTGGTCGAATACAGAGCACATGTGGTCATTATTTAAAACATGTTTAATTTTCCCCACGAAAACTCACAAAAGAAACTCGCCCCAGTATCTTTGTGTGTTGACCATTATACTTAATTAGCTTTTTAGATTTGCTTTGTTCTTCCCACTTTAATTAAAAAGTTTATTTAAAACTGTTAGGCATGGGCAAATGTCCCTCGCACAATCTCAGAGACGGCCTGCAAATTTCTGAGACCCTGTGCGAGCCTCGCAAATTCTCAGGACACTTCTACATACATACATACATACATACATACGTCTATCCTACATATAGAAAAAGTCTGGAAACATCTGCAGCAAATAATGAAGTTCCACTTACCCTCTTAAATAACACGTTTCTTTTAAAACTCTTTAACGTATCTCCACACCTGTGAAAACCACTCTTTAAGAAAAGGACTCTAATCTAAAATATATCGCCCGATTTAAAAAATTCAGAATGACACCAGCAAATAAACCATTTTTTTTAATGAAAATTTTGTTTTTATAATTTCACAGACAGTAAATACAGCGTTTGTATGCAAAAGTGAAGTCCTGCAATTAGATGCAAGGCAGCGACCTAGTTTCAGAACAATTTAGCTCTACATCGAGCACCATATGAAAGTAAATGTGAAAACAGCTTAAAACCGCGAAACTTTCAAAGCGTAAATTAGGGACAGTTTCTAATTTCCGGGGTTTATTTCTTAAGTTTCTAAACTAGGGCCACTGTACAATCTGGCGCCCCTAAAATGGAACTGCTGTCTAAATCTAGAACAAGCGCTTAAAATCATCATGATAAAGATACGACCAATTACTTAAGCTTAATTGGGATTAAGCTACTTTAGAAATGAGCTCACTTTGGGAAACGAGAAGACTCCAAAATTGTAGACACTCCGCAAAGTGGTTGTAAATGCAAATTGCTGGAAATAAATCAGTCATGTGGAAGCTATCGAGTAGTTTTACATACAGTAAAATGGATTCTTCGGCATGGACAAAATACGACATAATTTTAAAAATTTTAAAATTAGGACGAAAGGGTCATGGAACAAAAGCCTACATAATTTAATTTTATGCAGGGTATTTATGCTAGGTTCTTTTTGCCAATTTTTAATGAAGCACAATACAGTAAAACTTCCGATTAGCGGACACCTTGGGACGTAAGTACCTGCCCGTTATTCGGAAGGTTTATGGGATAACGAGTATTTGAAAAGTGTCTGTTAAATAGAGATGTTCGCTATTCAAAAGAATTGGCGGATTTACCAATAGGCTAAATAGGCTGAAATCTGCGGCGGCAAATTTTCAATAGCGAAAACTTTGCAAAAGCGTGGATAATTTTTGGCTGCCCAAATGGCAAAGGTCATCCTTGGGACATTCTGTCTTCACTTGACAAAGGGAGAAGTTGGCTCCCGAAACGTCGTGTTTTTAAACCTTACGCCAGTGTCGAAATAACTGTTTGTTATTGAACTATTAATTTCTCAAAAATGTTTTCAACTTACTAAATTACGGCACGATTTCTTCGTCATCCGGACCTCCTATTTAAATGAAAATAAATGGCGGATAGGCTGTCTCTTATTCTGCGGCGACAAAAAGAGAGACATAAATGCGACGCCTCGGCTGAATGTAGATACAGCTTTAAGAATTTTTAAAACTATGGCAACTCTGATTTTTCTGGTAGATCGTTTTCTCGTTTAAAACGAATAAACAAATACAGTGTAACGTCAATTAAACGAATTTCACGAGTCTAGTAAAAATAATCTTTAAATCGAGGGATTCCTTAAACCAGGGACACACATTTATCGTGACCGGTGATGCAACTACGGGGGAGAGCGGTGAATTCTGGGCTCTTCCTTAGGCTGAAAATTTACATGTAAAATACGTCAAAGGCAGCAACTATGGCATGAAAGAAAAAAACAAACAATTTCTACATTTTCTGCTCTACCCATAAGTGAAAATCGCGAATGAGCTACTTGTCTGTACTGTAAAAAGAAATTATCGAAATGGAAAAGTATAAAATGCTTACGAATGTTCTGAAGAATACACGTTACTAGAGTGAGTCATAAATATTGATACCCTCAACAGCTTTTTTAAAGTACGGAGCTCCCTACGTCAATCCTGAATATATTTACCGATATATTTTTACATTGTCTAATACTTATATACCTCTTCTTTAAAAAAGCACTAATTAATATTAATACTATATATATATATATACAGTCGAGTCTCTATTTAACGAAGTGCCATCGTTCCTCTGAAAAACTTCGTTATAAGGAAAATTCGTTAAATAGAAATTAACATAAATGTTGAAACTTAATTTCGATAAAATGAAAAAAGCTAAATTTGGACAGTAAAGACTAAATTCAGTAGACTCTTCTTTTTCAACGAATTTAAATATTTTTCGTATACAAGTACGTACAAATTAATAACAAAAGTAAAGACTGAGGATTACTTTATATCTGTATGATCCTCATACAACATATTTGAAACAGAGAAATAATCACTAATTTTGCTTTGTACAAGTTTCTTATTAAAAACGTTTTATTTATAGAAATTCTCACACTTTTGTAAATATCGGAACACGTCATCTATAACATTTTCTTCAACAATGAGACACACTTGGCGCAGTATAGCCCAGATGCTCTTGCGCCATAAAAAAGCCAAACAAACAAATCAACAATGCAACACGTATTTGCGAGAAGCAAATTTCGTGGCTTAGCCACACCTGCAGAGTGATACATCCCCGCCGATTCAAAGTTCCCAGTTTAGAACAATAGAATTATTTATCACAACTGACCCTATGTCCACAATACAGAAGGCTACCTCACCTCCGTCTTTTTGCTTAAAATCCTCAACTACCCCTTCTACCTAACCATCCCGCTGAAAAATTGTAAAAGGTAAATTAAAAAAATCAAATTCTTTATAAAAAGAACTTCGTTATATAGAAATTGTTTTTCGTAATATGGAGACAAATTTACATGTTAGTGCCATTCAAAGTCAAGGTTCCGCCGAAAATTTCGTTAAATAGAAAACTTTGTTAAATGGAAGTTCGTTATATGGAGACTCTACTGTATATATCTTCACAAACTGGGACTCCAACATATCCAAAAAAGTCCACAGAAATAGCATCTGTTCACAATGTTCTCGCATCAACAGGATATGTAGTAACAATAACCTTAAATTAAAAAACTTTCAGGCACTCATGTCAAAATGCATTTACAATAATGTTCCACATTACTGCACTAAGAATCTGGTTCATAATTTTGTTAAAAAACTTTCTTTATCCTAAACCCTCCACATCATTTCATTTTCTACATGCCTTTAACTTTCTCAGTCCCTATTTCCACTATTACCATCTATTGTATTCTACCCTTTGCTTGTTTTTTCGCCACAAAAGCGCCATTCTAATTTTAAGTCCTAGTAGACAAAAGGCCACTTTTCTAGCAGAAAGAGCCCCAATGTTGTTGGTATTTTCTGCTACATGCAAGACATGTCAAATCTCATTTCTTTTAACTATAATGAAAATCGTTTATAACGATGCCGATTATAACGACCAATCGCATATAACGACGGAATTTTTACAAGAAGTTTGGTTTGTTATTCTACCCCATACTAAATGTATCGGTTACGCTGCTATAACGACGGCGATATTGTAGTCTCCGTAGATTCTAAGTAGGGAAATTCGTATCGAATATAACGAGGCGACTTGACAGTCATAAAGCTCATAATGATCATGTGGATCTTTAATTTTATTTTAATTTTCATTAATTTACATTCTAGAAGTATTAGGTAAAAATGTCTTGAAATAAATACCTGTATATGCAGTTGTACTATGTTATAATTTGGCGCAGTATAGCCCAGATGCTCTTGCGCCATAAAAATCCAAACAATCAATCAAACTCTGTTATAACGACATTCAAAGGACCGCCGAAATTTTGGCATTGTGACCGAATGACGCAATAAACAGACACTGGCAAACTATACAGTGTCAAAGTTCAGAAAAAAAAATTGGTTGACATTTTTTATGCTAAGCTATGGCGTAGATAAGGGGGAAATAGAGGTTTCCGAACCCCACCCAAACCGGAAAAATAATATTGGCTGTATCTTTAAAATACAGTTCTTATAGCCTCAAACATCTTATGTCGTTAGAGGCTGACCACCCCCTCCCTCCCTCCCTCCCCGAAAGAAAATTTATCGACGCTTCTGAGAGTAAAGGCTCCATATTCCCATACTACCTTGAGCCATGTACGTGCTGTGGCTGGACCTGGAATATCCATATGATAACTATACAGAAATTATCCTAGGATTAAAAAGGAGCAGGGCGCTAGTTTTGAAAAAAAGGCACCTTGCACTTTCAAGAGGCCATTAAAAGAATAAAACGAGTAGCATACATACACATGCCTTTAAGGGCAATTGAATATAGTTCATTTGTTTTGAAGTTTTACGTCCCAATAGCTACACATTGGGTGATACTGAGACGGGACCGCCAGCTTTACGTGACCTCCGAATCCCGATACGTATACAAACACATACATAAAACAACTATGGCTAACATGGGCATTCCAACGCCCGCTCAGTAAGCAATAAGTTGCTAGGCTGACGCCTTTACCAACTATGCCATTGGGACGCCGCAGTTGCATACAGGAAAAGGAGAGTTTATGACAACTGTATATATATATATGGGCCTCCAATGGCGGAGGAGGTAAAGGTGTCAGCCTG
>QLNU02014802.1:5222189-5234612 GCA_006491805.2 Dysdera silvatica | reverse complement strand
GGACATCATTGTTAAAGTAAAAAGGACTGAAATGGCGATGGGCTGGGCATATTTCAAGAAGAACTGATCAACGTTGGACAACAGAAATTCTGAACTGGATTCCAAGAGACCACCGAAGACCTAGAAAACGTCCTCAAACTAGATGGGTGGATGAAATAAGAAAACAGGTTGGGGTGACGTGGCCCAGAACGAATGGTCCAGGATAGACTTGTGTGGAAAGCATTTGGAGAGACCTTCATCCAGTAGTGGATAGATAATGGTTGAATATGATGATGATGATATATATATATATATTACTTTTAAAAATTTAATGTGATTTTAGGTTAATTTTAATTCATTGCTTTATTTTTATGTGATTTTCTGAGAAACATATCTACTGTATAGAAAGAGACCTGAATGTATGCATATGCACAAAATCATAATGAGTGATTATGACTCCCATCAACCCCCTGCATATGCCAGTGCTTAAATATGGATTAGTAAAAAAAAAAACCCCTATCACAACAGCCGTTTTTTCAGTACCAGCAGGATTCAAATCAGGATGTTGCACATGGTAAAAAAGACACATTACATTTATAGTACTGCATGGCAAATGAAATTAACAATTTAAATGACAGACAGTGGTAGTTCTACTACTGTCCACAGGCTATTTAAAATTTCTTAGGTTTTTATCCCCTCCCCCAATTGAAAAATATTTTAATGAGATTGTATAATACATTCACATGAGTATTTCATTTCTGAAGTAAAATGGAAATAAAACAAGATAAAAAACTAAGTCATCTAATAAGCATATTAAATATCAAGACGTATATAATTTTCCCTAACTTGGGGCCTGCATGTCTCTATTTTAATAAAACCATATATATTTAAAAATAATCATCTTAACATTGAAAAATAATGCTTTATTTTGGTAGGGGTGGGGGGAATTTCTCCTAAACTTTACGTTATGAAAATTTTGTGAACTAAATTCTTATTACACATAGAATTTTCGCAGAAACCTCCTCCACCAGGTGGAGGAATCATCGCCATAATCTCGTGACAGAATAAATTAGATCTCTGAATCCCAGCAAATGCATAACATAAATATACAGGATCTGGAAATGTGCATAAAACACATACAGAATTTAAATATATATATATAAATAACTTGGGAATTAAACATGAGATTGCATGACAGGCTAGTCGTCTTCATGTATTATGTGCTTTTCACAGAATCGCACTGGAAATATTGGTTTTTGTTTTATAAAACATGCAAAAGCTAATTTAATGTCCGATGACTATCTGAGAGAACTTAACATCTCTAAACGAAGATACATTTATCGTAACTCAAACATAGCCTAGAAAGTTTCAAAAATAATTATTGTACAAATAATAGTACTAAACCTGAAGAATCCACTTCCTCTGAAAGCTCAGATCCACTGAAGTCCTCGTCATCTTCACTGCTTTCTTCCTCTTCATCCTCAGTTCCGCTTGGCTGGTATTGATCGTCTTCCTCATCTTCATCATCTTCGTCATCCTCACCCTCACTCTGTGGATCAAGGAATGACCACCCACCACTATCAAAGAAACCTTCTGGATCGTCGGTGATCGTTTTCATGATCTTGGTCCAATTTAAGCTCTGGATACCTTCTGCATAGCGAATGTCGCACGAACTGGGAGGAAAAAATGCATAAGTTGTCAAAAGAAAAGAAATACTGTACCCAGTTTTTTTGGTGCAGCAGTTTTTCGGACAAGGGGCATGCACAATTCATGTTAAGCTCTTCTGAGTCTCTAATATCCCCTGAATTGTTTTCTGACTTCCGCTAAAATGTTTTATCTCTATTAAGTTTTGTGATTCTTTATACAGTGGAACAGCAGCAGTCTTTAAACAGCATGTGTGGGCTGTCTTGGTCCTCGGGTGTGTAATCTCCTCCCTCATATGTCCGAAACCTCAAATTCACTCCCGCCCCCCTTTAAACACTCTCTTCACAAATATTTAATGGAATCTTAACAACTGAAATTATTTTTATTTCCATTAATCTTGATATCTTGCACCATTTTTACTTCCATTAAATCCTCTCTAATTATTGTTCAATATTTAATTTTCCATCATTCATCTTTTCATACCATAAACTATATTTTTTTATACAAAAAATATCATCTCCTTACTATAGGCAACACGGACTCCGTCAGACCTCTTAGTCTTTTCCCATTGTTGCCCAGGTAGACAATATGTAACAAGCTATGTAACTAGATTTATAATATTCCTACCTGAATAAAGTTATTGTTTCTCAATCACTCAAAATTCAAGGGATTTTATTTTGAGTTATACGGGTTCAAGGGGATTTCAAGGAGAATTAGAATCACTTTGGTTTAGAAACTACAAGTTATCAAGGTTCCTCTGTATATAATATATGGAAATGAATTGCTGAAACTAGACACACGGAGGGCACTTGGAGAAATTCGTATAGGAGTGGATAGTTAATTGTCGGATATGACAATGGTATATACAGGGTTTGTCCCAAAAGTTCCCGAAATGATTTTTTTTAAAATCATTTATTCAATATCAGTTTACAATCTTTTCAGAACTTTTCAAAGTATTCTCCCCCTGCTTCGATGCACCGTTGCCAACGCTTCACCCAATCATTGAAGGCGCCCTGGAAGTCGTCAACGGGAATCTCCTTCAGTGAGGTCGTCGCGGCTGCTTTTACCGCCTCCAGCGTCCCATGCCGAGTTCCTTTCAGGGTTCTTTTGATCCTTGGGAACAAAAAGAAATCCGCTGGTGCCAGATCGGGGCTGTACGGCGGCTGGGGCAGCGTTGCCACACCCATTTTGGCCAGCAACTCGGAGACAATGAGCGCGGTGTGGGTTGACGCGTTGTCATGGTGCAAGATCCAATTGTCGCGAATTTCGTTTCGGACGCGTCGAACCCTGTTGCGCAACCGTTTGAGCACTTCACAGTAAAACTCCTTGTTGACTGTTTGTCCTTGTGGCACGAATTCACTGTGAACTACACCTTTTCTGTCAAAAAACACAATGAGCATTGCCTTGATTCGCGATTTGCTCATCCTTGCTTTTTTCGGGCGAGGAGACTCCTTGGTGTGCCACTCGCTGCTCTGGCGCTTTGATTCGGGATCGTACTGAAAAATCCACGTCTCGTCCCCTGTGATCACTCTGTCCAAAAATTCTGGGTCCGTTTCGTAGCGTTCATGCAATTCCTGGCACTTCAACAAACGCTGCTCCTTCATCTCACTCGTCAGGACTTTTGGCACCATTTTCGAGCAGACTTTCCTCATTTGAAGATCCTCCGTTAAAATGCGATGAACGATTGTTTTGGGTATTCCACACTCCTCTGCAATCACCCGAACACTTAATCGTCGGTCATTGTCCAAAACTTGACGCACTTTTTGCACCGAGTCGTCCGTTTGTGATGTCGACGGGCGTCCAGAGCGGTCGTCGTCGTTGACGGACTCCCGACCTTCCCGGAACCGCTTGTGCCACATGAAAGTTTGGCTTTTTTTCATCGCCCCGTCACCGTAGGCTTTCCGAAGCATTTCGAGTGTCTCCGCCCCGTTTTTACCCAGTTTCACACAAAATTTGATTGCATAACGCTGCTCCAAAAACTGGTCCATTTTTTGATCGACGAGGGTGCAGTAGATACCTCTGCGCGGAGCGTGACCCTGCCTCAACAACTGCCCGCAGGCGACTGATACCGGTCTCGTTTCCAAGCTCAGATCCCCCACCAACTTCTCCGCCCCGTCAGCCAGCGTTGCCAACTACAAAAAATCATTCCGGGAACTTCTGGGACAAACTCTGTATAAAGCAGTGTTTCCCAACCTTAAGTTACAACCCACTTCTATAGTAGCTAAATAACCCATGACCCCATTTTGCAGTAAACAAATAGTCCAAGATTCCCCCCACCCCCCCTTGTCACCACAAATAGAAAATCATAATATATTATATTAAATAACACATATTACTGTATATTATAAATCTGAAAACGATATGTTACTGGATGCTATCATTTGTCCTCCAAGCAGAAAAATAATTTTTCAGAACTGGCAAAGGATTGTTTTGGTAAAGCTACTACCCACCATACACACATTTGGTTTCGCTCCAGCTAACCCAAATTTGACACCAATGCGTTTTCAGACTAGAGAAATATGCAACATTCAGTGGTTGAGGTGAGTGAGTGGAACTATGTTGAAAAATATCAAGGGATGTCATTTTCTTCAGTAGTTTGTAATAACAAACAGTTATTTCGACACTGGCGTAAGGTTTAAAAACACGACGTTTCGGGAGCCAACTGCTCCCTTTAGTTTTTTCTGCCTTCACTTGACAAAGGGAGCAGTTGGCTCCCGAAACGTCGTGTTTTTACGCCAGTGTCGAAATAACTGTTTGTTATGGAATCTCCTGGTGAAACTCTGTATTGTTTCGTGGTTTGTAATGTTTTCAACAACACACACATGCTGACAGGTTATCACCAATATGTATTTTTTTTTTAATAGGGAATTTTTTTCCCCAAGCCAATCGTCAAAACAGTTGGATATCAATCTACTCTGCTTTTTAGGTATTATAATGTGTCTATTTTTTAAGTAGAAATTCCCTTTTCGGCAATATATATTGAAAGCCAGTTTTATAATTAAACATGGCGCATTTTTTTTAATCGAATGTGGCAGAGAGAGAAGAATCCATTAATTACTTTCGTAAATTATCGAAGAAACATTATAAAGAACTTGACCAAACTTTGGGCAGACTACAGTGAAGTAGTAAAAGTAATATTAAAATGAAAGATCAAAATTAGATAACAGTGAGTTTAGATGTAACTTTCAGTTGATTCAAAATAAAAATGAGGTCAAATGATAGCGTGCTTTTTTGTTTTACTCTTTTAAGACATGCCAGCAAATAAACATTAATAAAGTTACAATTTTCAGAAAATAATATATCCAATAAAAAGAGTAAATTGGTATTTGCTTGCTGAAATTGTTTTGTACCAATTCCAAAACAGTATCCAAACAGCTGAATTTACTAGGTATGAGGGTCGTTGGAAAGTTCTGTCGTTTTATATATATAGTCAACAGTCACTTTCCAATTCAGTACATCTAGACCAATGACCTAACTTTTTAATATCATCGGTAAACTGTAGTTTGCACAACTCTGCAAAATAATCAGTTGCCTCAGCCTAGCCTTCATCATTCGAAGTGAATTTTCATCTAGCGAGCCATTTCTTCAGATTTGGGAAGAGGAAGTAATCGCTGGAAGCCAAATCCAGCAAATGTGGAAACATTTTGAAGCATGGGTTATTTTTGGAGTACAATCGCCTTCAAGTTTCGTAGCAACAATCTGAGGTGTGTATGTGCAGGTGCATTATCCTAATGAAAGACTACTTTCTGTTTGGCCAGATGTAGATGTTTAGTCGGGAAAAACAGCAGCCTTCAATCGGTCCAGTAGTGAGGTGTAATAGTCTTGCCTTTTTCCAGATAGTCCATAAGCACTATACCATGAGGATCCCAGAAAATTGCAGCCATGATTTTATCTCCAGACGGAACTATTTTCGCTTTTATTTCCTTCCATCCACTATTTGGACTGATAATTTATCTCTGGCATGTAACAGTTCATCCATGTTTCATCTACCATTACAAATGTTGAAGGAACATAGTGGAATCACGTTTAAGTAAGTCTTAACATTCTTGAGGCACGTTCATTCGAATGTGTTTTGAGATTACTGCTAGCAAAAGTGGCATAACAAATAGTGCATCAAGCAGAAAGCTTTTACATATTTAAAATATTGAAAACGTAGCGGACAGTCTATAAAGATGTTTACAATGTCAGCAAATTTGCGTACTTGTAGATATTGATCAACTAATATGGCATTACAGATTTTGGTAGCAATTTTGTCAGTGGCAGAGGTTTTGGGCATCTCAAGCATTCACCTTGAAAGGACTTTTTTAAAATCGAAACGAAGGGGGAAGAATCCTTTAAAGTAAAATCCAATTTTTGTATGTATGTTAAATCTTTTAAAACGAAGTACTTTATAACAGCTTGAACAATTTTTCAATCAATTTTTTTTAAAAAGTATTTAAAAAAAAAAAAAAAAAAAAACTTACTTGAGCCACTCTTTAACGTGGTCCAACATGTTCATAGGAATGGCATTCACCATTGCTACTTTTTTATGGTAATCCTTAAAGACAAAGACCATGTCGAAGTTCTTGAGATGAAATTGGACACGTTCAAAATGTACAAGTTCAATTTCTTCCAAAGTAATCACGAACGGAGGCTGCAAAGTTAAAAGTGTATGATATAATATTTGGCATGCATCAAATGTCGTCTGGCAGTTTTTATGTAACTAAATCATAAATATTACCATACAACTGTAATCACAATGTCCACAACCTTATAAAAGTTAAAAACTGTGTCACAATCAATTTTTTTCAATGGAGCAAGGGCAGTTAAGATCATTTTGCTCTAGAATTTAAACCCTGGAACTAGAATATGATAAAAAAACCATTCAAAGTTTTCCATAAAATCAAAAATTAGCATTAGAGAGTACACATCACAAAAATTAAATAGTTTCTAAAACAGATGAAATGTCAGTTACAAAAAATAAATGTTATTTGAAAAAATGAAAACCACACTTTTCTCAATATTAACGAAAGATATTAGAATTGTGAAAAGAGAATAAAACATAACTCACCTGTACTTTAAAAAAAAACAAAAACAAACCCAAATATATATATATTAACATCACAAGCTAACGTTACGTAAAGACGATTAATGCCAATATTTTCTATATTTTTATTTGGGCAAACATTTTTTCCTTAACTTTGTTATAAAAAGAATTAAGACGTTATGTTACTAAAAATTTCTAGAAAGAGTATAAACAATGAAAAATTAATTTTACTATAAACAATAAAAAATTGTTAACAGGTTGATTGATAGCCAAGTTGTTAAATATACGTAAAGAGGGTGTGCAAGAGTTGGCAAGGAGAATTTTATTTTTCATACAATGATAATGCAAATAAATGAATAAAAAAATCATTACCCAATCGGTGAGGTTAACAAGGCAACCAGAAGTTGGTTGAAGTTGGACAGTGCTTCTGTATGGCACACCAGGAAAACCTAGTTCTCGAAATGGTGTGTCGAATTCCACTTCTTGCTTGGTCATATTTTCAACCTTGTCACAGAACATTTTGAATGCGGATTTTAACTTCTGCCTATACTCCCGCTCAGACTGTTGGATGGGGAAAAATAATTTAGGCAACATCAGCATGATCGAACAATTTTAAGCAGAGATTATGACACATTGAAATTAGTCCAAATCAATAAAACTTTCAGAGTTCCTTTTACTTTCTAAGCCGAAGCGTTTAATATGCATAATTCAAATGGGATCTACCTAATGCAAGACATTGAATCCCTGGTCACTTTAAAATTTAATTTTTTAGATATTGCTTTTGGCAATCCTTGTAGGTTGCTAAAAAACCTGTTTCAGAAATCTCTCACTGAAACATTAAAATTCACTTGACACAAAAGTTTCCAAACGTTATCATCAACTTCTAACTAACGAGTCAATATACTAATTGATATTTGTGGGTATTTGCTCATTAATAAAAAGCCAATATTAACAATCATCATGCTGTGACGTTATGAAAATAGTTGAGAAAATCTAAAGATAGATTGAGTGGATTTGAACCAAGAATTGTGGCATATACTCTTGCCAAATTTGAATTTTAGTCATACAATTCCAAGTTAATCAGCATTTTCATTTCCGCAATTCAAACTGTTACATCATATGTGTAGGTAGATAGAATATAGCACACTGTTCATGAGAAGCTGCATTGTAGAATTCTGAAACAGGCCTGTTTTTTAAGACTAAGCCGTCCTTTTCTCATGTAACAAGAGACCTACTATACGTAATGCTTGGGGAAGAAGGAAAGAGAGAAATGTGTTGGGGGGGGGGGGGAAAGAAGGGTGGCGTTGAAGCGAGCGACCTGGACTATACAGGGTTGCAGTTTGGCTAGATGGGCTTAGACATTTTCGGACAAGGTCAGTGCAGATCAGAACTCTGAACCAGAGACCTTCACGAACCTGTTCCTTTAAGTCAGACTCAGTTGTAGGTTCGGCGCATGCAGGCTCTAAGCACTGGTCCCAACCTTTTCGCGACACACTTTTATAAGTAACCAAAAGAATCCGTGCCCCTCCATAATTATTTATGACTCCCAAATAACATTAAATACAAAATTATGCATTATATGCATATTACATTATATTAATTATGTACAGTGGTCCCATTTTTATTATATTATGAACAGTGGAAACCATTTTCGAATTGCCTCCTTAACAGTCAATACTGCATTGCCTAATATCATGATACTGGTGCTCTACAGCTGGCATGATCATTGCAGACAGAGTTTTGTACTCGGATTACAATATGTAAACATCACGAAAAGACATACTCAACTTAGATGTAAACAAGAAATTGCTTTATCAAAAGTCTGGGGAAAAACATGTCACATACAGCAAAATACATGGTTCACACTCATAGTGACGAAAAAATGCCTTGATCAATTGCGGAGATTCATTTGCAGGAAATATTTAGCTTTCGAAAATAGAAGTTAAGGGTTTTTCCCGGGGGGTGGGGTCCCTGGTTGGACCAAAAAATTTAGATTTTCTCCAGACTTCTAGGAATGGTTACGAATTCCCTGTTAATTCCAAGTGTATAAAAACCCTGAAAATATCAATTATTGTTCATTTTAATGCACTAAAGTTTGATGAGGCTAGAATAATTTAAACACCCAATATATGTGGCAGCTGAGAGGCCCCTACACATTAAACTTGTGTCTTTCCTTTAAATAGATAATTTCAAACCTAAAGAGTGTGCAAAAAAAAAAGAAAAAAGAAAAAAACGTTTAATCTATCAAGGAATATGAATTTTTGTTCACCATTTCTTACTACTTTGACTTACAGAAAACTTTGATTCATTGAAGTTCTACTGTATTTCGCAGAGCTGGGCAGTATCAAAAATACATGCATTTGAAATAAGTATTTCTGATACATTTGTGTTTTGTATCGAAAACATAAATTTTTGAGTATTTTGTATCAAAAATACAAATTTTCAAGTATTTTGTATTGGAAATATATATTTTTAAGAATATTGCCCAGCTCTCATATTTTAGCAAGGAAGAAAGATTATATGAGGTTTCTTGCATGTAGGGACATTAACATCATATTTCAGAGAAAAATAAAATCCATTTCAAATGATAGATATCAATTCAAATATGTTTTCTTAGAACATGAACGTAGGCTTTTTAACTGATAATTATCATAATAGCACTATGGGCAAACAATGCATTTTAATTAATTAGAAATATAGATACTTTACCCAAATAAACCCTTCAACTCAACATTACCTGTTCAGAGGCAAGATCATCTCTGTCATGCATGTGCTGATGCTTCCCTAAATCGGTGGTTATTTCACCAACTTCGGTGTAAAATTGTACGTCATTGTTCCTTTTCTTTCCAAACATAATGGCATTCTACAGATAGAGGGATAACGTTATGGAAGAAGATCGTTTGCCCAAATATTTAATTTTACACAAATATAAATGTTGCAATTGCAGTAACAAAAAATAGCGATAAAGATTATACAAAATGGGCGTTAGCTAATATAAGGAAATTGGTTGGAAACAACCAAATACATTTTAAAGTGCACAAGTAATGCTATCAATTTATGTTGATATATATATATATATTATTTCAACTACTGTTATGCAACTATCAACAAGGAGGACACAGGTTCTTATACAAATAATTTTAATTCGCTCTAAACGGCCCATCATCAATACAATTCTGCATACAAATAAAAATTCACAGTTTAAAAGAATTTCAAAGACTACCAATATTAAACTAGAGGTTTATAAAAGGAAGTTCGGCAACAGAACAATAGTCCCTCGGGGGCAATAATCAATTTACAATTATGTCTGTAGATTCATACTGCTAATGAAAGTTCTACAACAGTTCGGAAAAAAATCATCAAAGACTGAACTGGTCGTCTCACCAGCCTCGGGAGTTCAATGCCCTCAGAAGAGGTCCCGTCTTCTTATCGATGGCCTTATGTCAGTAACAATCACAAGCTGTCTAGAAGACCATCGACGCCATGTTAACGAAGTCGATCCTCCCATTGCCGTTATCCATTTGAAGTATTACCCCCGTTTTACGTCGTGAAAGTCAGTCTATCTACTGCCAGGCACTGCTACTAGTGAGCTCTCTTCTTGTTTGTGATCCCGTCTCACCAGGAACTGCTACGATGGCGAGATGAACTATACAGTCCCATCATGCATCAGAGCTTCACAGCCAGACATACTCCCTCTATTAGCTCCTGAGAATTGCATATCGTTGAACGAACTCAAGGATGGATCAATTTATCAGTTTTGAGCAGCGAGCATCGGGCTAAGTGATCTATAGATCCCTTTTATTCAATTGGAGAAAAGCAGGAGATGGATTCAATGTCCAGTCTTTCAATACCTCCCCTGATGGCTTTCAGTCTAGCTTTTCATCACAAAGGAAACTCAAAAACTACAGGTGTATATTGCTCCCGTTCCGTTTGACCTCGGAAACTGCACTGAGACCTTCACCTTCTCCGTATTTATGCTTTTATAACTCGTTTTCGAACTTTCCACCCCCATCAATGAATTTTCATTGGTCAGTTCAACAAGGGGAGGGGGGAGAAAGCATCTACTCGAAAATTCTCGAAGGATGTTCTTTGTCTGCCTATTTTATTTCTCTAAACACTGACCGCCATTTCTACATTACTATTATACATATAAAATTACATCCAACACTACAATTAGTCATTGTCAAAACTTAATTGTAAGTTTAAAATATGAAAAAAATGAAAATACCCTCAAAGTGAAATGAAGCAAAATAATCATTTCACCATCACAAGGCTGGAAGAAGGCATGTTTGATATTATTGTATAAGATATCCACTTTGTCACCTCTAACAGACGTGAAACGGAAACCTAAGACACAGAACAGAAATGATCTTATATTATCATTAACCTTTTTTCACAGGGGAAAATAAAAAATACACTTTGCAACATCACAAATCAAATAATACTTTATTTGGAAAAATTTAAAAATACTTAGCAAAGATTTCTGAGGAAAAAATTCATATCCTTTAAGACAGGAGTTCCCAACCTGTGGGGGAGGTCTGCACCCCAGGTGGTGAGAGACCGAATTTCCGAGTGTGAAACAGAGGTTTTTAATATCGATGAGCCACGTTATCACTCCTTTTGCTGTTTACGTGCATTTATGTGTATTATGCTCTCATCCATAGAAACAGCAATAGAGGAAGCACAACATGACCCAGACTTCAATCGAACCAAAATCTCAACATAATGCACATTACATACATAAATTTCACCACCCATTAATTGTAAATTAACACTATACAACACAAACACACATATATCCTTATGCCACTCTTTTTTAACATCAGCCTGAGGAATCACTAGAAGTAATTTTTAGTTTTCATGGAAACCCTATAGAGGGAGTATTCAAGCATTTTATGGAGCAACTTTGGGGGGGGAAGGGGTGCATTGTGCTTATTTTCCTATGATAGCAAATGTTAATTTTTGCTTACTGGGGGGAGGGGAGGGGTGTAAAATGGCCAAAATATTGCTTACATAATACTTGAATGTTCTCACAACCATGGAACCCTGGTTGAGAAACACTGCCAATAAAGTTAACAGATTGGTTAACACGAATGTTCAAACCCTTACCGTTCGAATGGGCTTCCAGAGTACCAGATATTCGTTTTGAATAAATATTGGGCCTGATGTAGAGATCCTTTAGTTTGGGGTTTCCCTTCATTGTGCTAAGAACAAGAGTGTCCTGTTTAACAATACCCTCCTTTTCTCGTTCTTCAGCTTCTCGAGTTTTGTACTTTTTCTGAACTTCTTTGATAAGCCTAAATGCAGTGTTCAGGTTAGATGAAGGTGCTGAAAGCTCTCCTGGCTCCTTCACATTTGTGCTCCGATATGTGCTGGGGGAAAAAAAAGGGGAAAAAATATATATATATATATATATATACACACACACGACTTGCTACACCAATAATTGATCTAAAAAATACTAAAAAGTAAAAGGATCACATGTACTAACATTTCTTTTAAGAATGTTGCATCAGGATTTGGGAAAATGTGACCCTCATTTCGACCAAGAGTAGATCCAGGATGGAAGAAGTTGATCCTAAGGTACGTGTAGTCGCCTTCTACAGACTGACTGATATTCTGAAATAAAAAAAGCAAATACTCTGAATGTTTTGATGACTCAATAATGAATGTTCTAGATGTATAGACAAAGTAAGTCAAATCATACATATTCAGGTTTCACTTTAACAGTTTTATGTTACAAGACCATTGGTAAAAGTAAAGCGAGACATCAA
>QLNU02014802.1:5207375-5221189 GCA_006491805.2 Dysdera silvatica | reverse complement strand
TATATGAAATCTCCAATGAAAAGGATGATGCATTTATCATCTTCGCACATTTGTTTTGTCATGTGCAATCATTTCAGTGGCCGAAAAAGCGTGATACTTGCTGGATTCATGAACAGCACATCATTGTGAAGATTTCAGCTCCATTACTTCAACAGCAGGAAAATATGGATTTGACAGAAATCGTTTTGCTCATAATTGAAGAAAAATCAAACTTGATGAAGTAATAATTATTAATAATGATATTTTATTACTTATTGATAACATTGATTTTTATTAATAATATTGTTACTTAGCGCTGTTTGGAATTAAGCAACCATGTGCACGAACTCCGACAGTGTGTGTTTCATAAGAATATTTAACCCTTTTTTCGATGTCTTAGCAGAAAAGTTTCTAGAATGGAAAAAGCCGTTTCAAGTAGTTCAAAATCTGCTCTTTCTAATGATGCTAAAAAAATTAGAATTTGAGAAGGCTCATTTTTCGATATTTGAGGCTGAACCTAAGTCACTTTTGAGGATTTTGTGTCTTACAACATATTTGTAGCGCAATATCTCCATATTTAATTAAATAATGAGGCTGTTAATTTCATAATCCACTAAGTTACATATTCGGCTTAAGTATACCAAATGGCATGTTTCTCCAATTGTCATTTCTAAAAATAATGAGCCTCGAAATTTGACGTCAATTAGAAAATGAAGTCTTTTTTGACAACTTTCAGCACATATTCTGAAGAGGGAAATACTTTTCACGTTTTCAGAATGACATTTTCTGATTCATGGCATGAAGCTAAAGTGGAATGCTTATTTTCTGATCAACAGCGACTTTGGCTGTCAAGTTATTGGCACCGAAACTTTGAATATTCACTTGGTGTTCGGCTCTGCTTTTGGAGGGGTCCTTTAAATGTGGAGCCATATGTCCCTTGTTATTTATAATTGCGGGTTAGAAATTTGCACATGTTCATTTCTTGGACTTGTCTACAACTTTTTAAAATTTCAGGAAATTCGGAGAGGGTCCAGCATGGGTGGTTTTTAAAATTGTACCGCTTGACATGGAATGACCCTATTATTACATTCTAAATACTAATACTAGCACATAATTAGAACATATTTCACGGTAATATCATGTAAGAGGGCCTGAATAAATACCATTTGGTATAACCAAGGAAGGAACCTTTGTGAAAACACAAGCCACCTAACTCTACATAGCATTCTAAGTGAATCTTTCATCGAATATTGTTTTTAACGTTTTCATATTTTCCGTTTTGCCTACGATAGTAAGATCCAAAGATTAGATTCTTTGTAACTGATACTGTTTTGTTGTTCTTCAGTTCGGGTTTTGGGTAAATATAACTTCTCTCTCTCACACACACACAGTGCCCCAATTCTATCTCTAATTTCTATTACTTCCACATATATTTCTATTTTACTATTTTTTCATATATCTTCTTCAATATACAATAATCATTCATAGTAGTATCCACATGTACAATTCCCAGTCCTCCCCCCCCCCAAATTAGTATTAATTGAAATTAAGAGATAAAATGCTACTCTATAAATCAATACATCATAAACAGCATTTGTAATTAAAATTTGGAAAAAGTTTTAGTTTCGTTTAGAAACATACCAACGAAAAGCTTCAGTTCTTTGAGTTCCCTTTCTTTTGGTAACTGGCCAACAGACTTGTACGAAATGTTCGACTTTCTCACCCTAAAATAAAAATTTCGTACTTATTTTGCACTATGATCTACAGAAATAGAAAAACAGTACAAATAAATTGAAAGGATTGTACATTTTCCATTCTAAACCTGCACTACGGGTCATTTGACATGGCATGGTTCCCACTTTTTTGTCTTCATGAAATTCAAGGACCTCACGTTGTCAATCCTTATATACATAATTAAAAATGCAAGACATTATAAGATTAATAATGAATTAGTGTTTAATTATGTTGCTCCTTTTCAACTCGGCACACTGCCAGCAAAAGCTACCCTTTTTGCATCCCTTGTATCAACCACGTTCAGTGGGCAAGAGAGGAAGGGCATGTGTCTGAAGCACTACTGGCTTTGTTCAGGGAATAAAGAGAAATATCTTGTTTTTTCTTTCTTTTGCCAAAATTCGAAAATGGTTTTGAGAAAATTTCAAGGACTTTTCAAGGAACAACCACATTTTTGGCAGTTTTCCAAGTACTTCTTAACAGCTCCTACTTGGGAAAAAAAAAATCAAGGATTTTTTAAGGACCGTAGTAACCATGCATGGGACTGATGGCTCGCTGCAATCTGTGAACCATGATACATTTGAATACAACTAAACAAGATTGGTTGATTGTATTTTTGTGGCGCAAGGACAGCACAGGTCATTCTGTGCCAACCAAGGTGAATACAACAAGCTTACCGAAAATTGAACAAAGGCAGTGAATATAACCACTGAGTACTAATAAAGGCAAGGAATGCATATTTTGTGTTTTTATGGAACAAGGGCAGCAAAGGTCATGTTATGTCATGACCTACAATTTTCTATGAAATTCAAATCCCTATCGCCTAGGGAGGCAAATGTCGGACTATGACAGGCAGAAAAACGGAAAGCATTTTACGATACAATTGGAAATCAAACCTTGGTAAATGGTACGATAGTCAAATTGGCAAATACCACTACGCGATCGTAGGGCAGTGGACCTGTATCACATTGCAGAGTCTAAGAGAGCTTATAGTGTACTATTATGCCTAGAAATTTATGAGTAGTGGAAAATAGAACAGAATGATTGCCAAGAGTGATAGAAGAACTGGGAAGGGGCAGACGCTTCTTATGGAATAGTATACAGTGTGTCTTCGTTTGAATTCATTTTTTTTTTTTGTATAGTTAAAAACTTTTCGTATAAGAAAGTTATTTATTGTTGATTGATTGTGGTTTTATGGCTCAAGGACTACAATGGTCATGCTGCATTGGGACCTACAGTTTTCCGAGGAATCCGAACCTCTTAAGGCCTAGGGAACCAAACCCTGGACTACAGTGAGCAGTGCGATCTCTGAGTAAGTGTTCTTTGCATCATTGGGGGTCCAACCTGAGTTAAAACGGTGCATTAGGCTAATGCGTTAACGCATTACGCCACCACAGGGCTTATTCATTGTTAAACCAGCTATAGGAAAAATGTTTTTCATAGGAACTTTAAGTTTATAAATAACAAAGGAGGTATTAGTAATGATATACAAGTTGTTATGTAGCAGTTCCCTCTAACAAGTTTTGCAAAGGTAACAAGATTGAGAAACGTTAATTTAGACCATCATTTGGTATTTTTAATTTCAATTAAATACTGAATATATTTTATAAAATGCATTCTAAAAACCAGAATGAAAGACTGGGATTATATAATGATTGTGAGAATGTCAATAAACAACGATGGCACAAACTTACTTCTCTTCTTTTTGCTCGCCTGTCTGTTCAGCTAATCGCTGTTTCGCATCTTGATTTAACTTTTCAGCCAGCTCTTTCTGATGGTGCTTCCTCTTTTCCTCAGCAGATTGCTCAGTCTAACGAGAAAATTTTTCTTCGTTAAAAGGTTAATAATATAAAAAATTGCACCACAATATCTATAAAAATGAGGCAGGCATCTACAAGAAACAACGAAGTTATTAAAAAAATACCCGCAATTTTGAATCCAATATTGCTGTTCTTCTTCCCCTGACACCTAGTGATTCTTCTTGAATAGCTGGCTCTTCTTGCTCTTCCTCCTCCTCTTCGTCTTCATCCTTAAAAAAAAAAAAAAAACACATCATTTTCAATATTCCTCATTACTGTATAAATTAGTCTAAGATTTAATAGATTGTGGCAGGGGTGACTTAAGCCCAAACCAGATTCTCTGAACATACCAAAAAATTCCCTGAAAAGTTACATAATATTTTTGGTAAAGACACTGATTCCCAAAAGGAATGTAAAAAATTATAGAAAACACAACGAAAATTTTGTAATTTTTAAAAAGAAATCCCTGAAGAGGCAAGTTGAAATTCCCGGAATATAATCACTCCTGTTGAGGGCATTGTTGTTGTTGTTGAAATAAAAGGGTTGAGATGGCAATGAGTTGGGTATATCGAAAGAATGACCAACGAAATTCTCAACTGGATTCCATAGGTCCATCAGAGGCTAAGGAAACATACCCAGAGAAGATGAATGGAATAAGATCACAGGTAGGGTTAGCATGAAAACACATTTCTCGAAATAGACACATATGGAGGGGAATTGGAGAGACAGTCATCCAAAAGGTAGGCAATGGTTGGAAATACGATTATATAATTTGCATACGGTACATACTACAAGTACAATTTATCTAAGATGGGACAAAAGGGCTCAATGAAATCTCCAAACCTTTAAATACGATCCAATTTATTGCAACTGAACACAGCATTCCGAAAGGTAGAGGTAATGACTGTTAAGGTGAAAATTTATATACACACACATATATATTCTTTTAAAAATAAATCGCGAGTTTTACAGCAGGACAGTACAGGTTGTACTGTACTCGAACCTTCAGTTTTATGACGAATCCGAACTTAAGGACTGGGGAACCAACCCTCGGACTACAGTGAGCAGTTAGAGTTCTTTTTCTTGACACTATTGGGAATTAAATCCAGAATAATGACATGCTCAGCAAACGCACTATCACTGCAGGGTCGAAAATAAAATAACAAAACAATATAACATAAATAAAATTATTATATACAGCTACTTTTTTTTAGTTTCTAAATGGTCCTACACAAAGTGGGAAATGCTTTCTCGTTTCATCATTCCCCATCACATGCAGGAACAATGTTAAAATACCGATAAATAGTAAATTGTCGGGGGGACCTAGGTGGTCTCAAATGAGAAATCTGATAGAAAGGAACTTATATGCAGGGCCCTTTTTGCCATGGGTGCAAAAGGTGCCTACACACCTGGGCATACACCATTTGTTATATAATGTATTACATTTTTTTTCCTTTGATCCAAAGACAATGTAATACATGATACAACAAACTGAATATCTCACGGATCTTTTTTGTTTTATGAAAATAAACATTAAAAAATATTTTTCATTTGAATGACTGTTACAACTAAATATAGACATAAAAGTAACGACTGCACATGTAATATTTTTAATTAGATATCAAATGAGTAAGTGAAGCAATACCGTCTTTGCACCTGGGTGACAAACAACAAAGAGCAGTCCTGCTCATATACATACAAAAAAATCTGTAATTTCTGCAGAAGCTAGTCTGTAGAGATGCACATATCAAAATCGGCAAATTTATGCTGGAGAGATAATATGGATGTTTTATATTTATTTTGTGGAAAATTCGCAAGATTGTTGTGTAATGTGTTAAAGCATTTAATTGGGGGGGGGGATAAATTTAAAGTAATTATTGGTGATCAGTAAATTTAGAGAATTGACTATTACCTGAAGAAAGCAAAACTAATTTAATTTGAAAGTATGTGTGTATGTATATATTCTTGCAATGTTATTTCTAAAAAAAAAAAAAAAAAAAAAAAAAAGTGTTACACTTCATTTCTGATCTATATCTAATTTACTCAGAACACAAAAATCTTTGAAGCTATACATTGGTGCAAGGGATCGGCCAAAAACAAAATATACACAGGAGAGATGCACACATAAGAATGGTTAGTAAAAAAGAAAAAAGTTTAAATTGTAATGTAACAAGAGAATATCGAGTAGAATAATAAAAATTTCAATGATTAGATTTACATGGCTTAAACTTTTGAATGTTGAACTTAACATCTAAAAGCTTAAGTAATAAATGCACAGTAAACCTTTTTTTTTTACATACCATATTTACATTTCCAGTTTTTTAATGTAGAATAATACTGATGATTGTTTTTGCCTGTCATTAAAAATAGCCTTTTCAAATTCACCGAAACAAGAATATAGTACTTGCAGAATCAATAAGTTGCATGACCATTTCTTTCGTGAAGTCAGAGGAATTTTTGCTAAACTGTCTCTTTATCATCATCCCACATTTCACTGTAGCTATTCTTGAATACCTCCCAATTTCAATGCTACATTTTTATTAATGTTCATAAACTTTTTAAAACTAACTGATTCACCCCATGGTTGATGGCTGTATTTTTATGGTGCAAGGGTCATTCTGCACCAAGCAAGGTGAGGTATTACACTAATTCACCTGAAAATGCCAAAGAAATTTAAATTTTTATAACGCAACTACAACTGAAAATCAAATATTACTTCGCCATACCTTTGGCCAGAATGATTGAAAAGCAAAGTATAACTGGGAGACTCACAAAAAAGATATGTACATAAGAAATTAATGTACGTTGAAATATTTAATATTTTGAAATTTAATTTGAAATAAGGTGAAATTTTGTGTAAAAAAAAAAAATAGCGTAACTGTGATTTGTATAAATAAATACAATATAAAAGGAGACAAGTGTATGTATGTATATATATATATGTAAGCTTTGTTAAAAAAATGACAAAATTTCATACATTATAAATTAAAATACAATTGAAAACCATTGCAAAATTAAATACAACCTCACCTTTAATTTAATGGCAACATTCTTGAATCTTTTTTTACTGGTTGTTAAAAGCGTAGCAGGTTGACCCTAGAAGTTCAACAATAATTAAAAACCAATCAAAACATGAGCATAAGGTGCTTGTTCATTCAGTAAATATTTTCGTTTCTCTAACAATTTACATGACTTTGGTGGTGGGGGGGATTTGGGTCTACATTTAAAGAACAGGACAATGGACAAAATGAAATTGATAATTTCATTTCACCATTCTGAACTCTTCTCTGTACGATTTCATAAGGAGTTGCACAAAAACAATAAAAATACCAAGTAAATATTATTATCATTATAACAAATGTACGAGAAAACATTTTTGTTCACGTTATTTTTTGTTTGTTTTTAAACTTTACGACACAAGGAAAGCATGGTCATGTTTGCCACCAGGATGTTCGATTTCCCACGGAATACAAACCCCTTAGACCCTAGGGCGGTGGTTCCTAATCTTTTTTTCTCTCTCCCGTATCCCTTTCATTTATGAGTACCCCCTAGAGTGCATCAAATGCCCCTATAGAAATAGCTGTCAAGCCAAGCCCAAATTCTGTTGCAATTTTTAAATTAAAAAATAGATTTGGAATTGGTTTTGGCAAACCTAAATTTCCAACAACTTTCAGTTTGTCAATAACTCTTTCTGACTTGGTTGGAACTGATTCATGGTTCATTTTTGATCTTCTAAAGTTAGATACTTAGTTTCTGAAATATGATATAGAGGGATGGATAAATTTACCTTCTTATAAAACATCTTTAAAGAACATTGAAGCTGCAAATATACTAAATGATTGTGCAGAATGAGGAGTGAAACTTAGTTCAGACTTCATAACATCTGTGAAAAGTGAAGACCACTACCAAAATGTACTTCAAATAGTTGAACAAGCACATAACCAGAAGTCAAACTTATGTAAACGCAAAATAGTACCCTAATCTCAGTAGTTAAAAGTGACAGTGTTTTGTGTTTTATAACGTATGTTTTATAAAATAATATACTTTTTAAATATATTTAAAAAGAGTTTTCAAACCAAAATATGATAAAAATGTATTATTTTATCTACTATGCAAATATACAGTAGGCTAAAAAATTATATATATAATAAAGGAAATAATATGTTTAGCTGTAAAAATAATGCATTTTTCGTAATTTTTTCAACGTTTCCTATTTTTCCCATGATTGATGGACCACATAGATGATCAATGTTCAGAACTTTACAGAACTAATTTTTTTTTTTATATTTGGAACAGAAATATCGCAGGGACAAAAACGTTGTTGGAAAAATTAAAAAAGATTGGGTATTTGATGCACTTTAGTATCGCCCCCCCCCCTTCTCTCATAACCATCTACCCACTCCCTCCATGCGAAAAAGTTTGTTTTTGTTAGGTAGCACATGTTTTTTTGTTTGTTTATGGTTTTACAGCTCAAGGACTACAATGGTCATGCTGCACCGGGACCACCTGATTTCTGAGGAATCCAAACCTCTTAAGGCCTAGGGAACCAAACTCTGGACTACAGTGAGCAGTGCGATCTTTATGAGATCTCTGAGTAAGCGTTCTTTGCACTGTTGGGAGTCAAACTCAAGTTAACTGTGCACTAGGCAAACACATTACCACACGGCGCCACTGCAGGGCCAGTAATGTTCTTAGGTCACACAAATAAGCAAACGACTCAAATTAATGACATTTATAGGCTTTTATTTTCAATTTTACAATTTATTTCTGTTTTTTAAAATAACAGTCTAAATTTAAAACAGACAGCATTAAAATAATTTTAACCTTCATTAACTTCAAAGAAAGTTCACATTAATTATTCATCCCGATCCACCCCTTCCTCCTTGCACTCATAAATCATTAGACTGCTTCAAAATACATATAGCTACCGAATTAACAGGTTAAATTTCGATGCTAGTTGCAGGTTTCTTAAGAGTTAAGAGTTCCCACTCATATCGGTGAAAAAAATACCTTGTTCCAGGTTTTTTCCTCTGACCAATCACAAACAACTGAACTTTGGTTGTGGAGAAAATGACTTCATGTTTGTGGGAGATTTAGCTATTCAAAACGGAAGAATACAAACAGGCCAGGCCTATTAATAGACATTGCTTTTTCTTGATACCCAATTAAATGCAACAATGAATCCCAATTGCGCCCTAAATGAAAACGTCAAAACTGGAACGCTGCTTAGGAGGCCTTGTGCGCTAGTTACTTTCCTCAATAATTGTGCCATCCCTGAGCAATAATAGTATCATGGAAAATTATAAAAGTATATTAAAATTCATCACAATTGTTCATTTTAAGTGTTTAGACACAAAACCAGTCTCTTTACATATGTGCACATAGAATACGTAATGCGCAGTTCCTGATGTAAACCTTAAATGTTATTCAAAGTATATATTAACATTATTATTCAAAAACATGAACTGTGGTTCACAATTAAGAAAGTTGGAAACTTACATCGTTTACTAAAAACACATCGCCGATGAAGAGTGCATACATTTTGGCCTCTTTCTCGCCTGCATCTTTTTTGGCCAAGCCCGAAAATCCAACATTGATGTTAAAAATCATCCCTGAAATGACAGTAACAGAAAATTTCCAAGTGAACAGCCATCAGATTTGTATGAACTGTGTTAACATAATTAATAGAAGGATACCACAAATTAATGGTTTATAAAAGTTATTGGAAGACTTTTTAAAAATTACGTTCTTTAAGCCACGTTCCACAATGTGTAACCTGTTTCATAACAAATTAACGGTTTATGAAGTTTTATACCTAAACACTTTGAAAAGTTATTTTCAGTAAGGCAAATTTCCTAATATACATTTAAAAAACAACAACACAGGTTTAATAATATCAATACTTTATTTAGGATTTAAGCCAGAATCTACCCATGGCTGGTAGATCCTAAATCGTGGGAAGTTTTTGAGATAACAGAATTTTGTAATTATTCAACATTATATATATATACACAAACATACAGTAGAATCCTGATTAACCAAAAATAAAGGGGGTGGACTTGCTTTCTAATAATCCAGAAATTCAATTTTCAGTGCAAAAGTGAAAAAATAACACAATTACAGTAAAACCTCTCTATAACAATATTATACGGACCGAGAAAAATTATCTTTGTAGAGGGAGTTATTGTTATAGGGAGGGTTCATTATACAGTAAAACCTCTCTACAACACTATTATACGGACCGAGAAAAATTATCGTTGTAGAGGGATTTATCGTTATATCGGAGTACAGAGGTTTTACTGTATATACTAAATTATAATGTTATATATGTCTAAATTGAAAGTAGTAGTAGTTAAAAAAAACCCTCTATAATATACATGCAGCATATTAATTTTTTGCCGTTATGGAAGCAGTTCAATATCCAATTTTTTCTGTAAGACTTTTTTTTTTTTTAGTCATAATGTCTCTCCATCGTTTAATTCAAAGTATGTCCACCAACGAAGCCATAATTAGGAGTATATGCAATCCAGCGTGATTACTGTCTTCGAGATTAGTGAGCACTCTGATGGATGATTCCCTCTTACTTTACAGCCAGGGGGAGAAACAAGAATCGAACATATCGTAACTTTTGACTGGTATGTTAACTAGGTCTGCTCCGTCTGGCAGCTCTCTCTCCCTTCAGCCTTTGGCCCCTGCCTCCATGCTCTTTCCAATTTTTTCTAGCTCTCCTTTTCCTATTTGATGATCTTCACAAGCACATCTGCAGCAGACAACCAAAATTCGTCTACAATATTTATTTTGTTTCCCCCCTTCTCTGCATCTTGCTAAAAAAGGGACTGCAGCTCCCAAAGACTCCATATATGGACCACTCTTTATGGCAACAAGACAACCACGGTCATTCTGTATGGGCAGTTACAGCTTTCCCAGGAATTAAATCTCAGATTTCAGTGGAGAAAAACAACACCATGTCCTATGGTTCTATTAGAGTCAACCCCAGGCTAATGACCTGATAGACAAATGAGTTACAATTATGGCACTATAAGGCTACTGACATATTACTAGCAGCAGAAAAAAATAAATTTAATTTTGTGTAAGTAATAAAGCTTAAAGCTCAGGTATTTGATTAGTTGTAACTGGCCAGCAGGGCCCTTTTATGAGAGGCCACTTCATTTAATTTAGTAGCTTTTAACTTTTGCATGGCCACAAAACCTTTAAATACTGAAGCCTTAGGAGGGTTTGTTTGATCAACATTTTTCATAAAGAATAGTAAGTAGTTTGCGGTTTCAGAATGTAACCTCCCTGCAGAGTCAAAACAGACAGGATTGCCTTGGGAAACAGTAAAGTGGCGAGAGTGATAGCTACTGAAGTCGTATTTTTAATCACCATTCCCCAATATTTAGTTGCCCTGGGGCTGGTGGCAACCATGAATTTTAGCCTTTACTATGTAAACACTCTAAGAGTACTTTGTATAAATTAAATATATATTCCTTTAATGGACTGTGGGAGGATCAATGATCACACTACACCAGAAACGTTAGTCCTCACCCAAACGTCAAAATTAAAGAAGGTGTTTCCTCGGGAAGTGGGTCATAGTCAGTGAATGGGTAGATGACTACTCAAGTCTGCATGATATCAGTTATTCACTATGCTCCTGTTCTTAATACAAATACTAACTTTTCTTGCCATTACTGGCCACTAACTGCTAGCTACAGCATAGCTAGTAAAGAAAAGACAATGACAGGCATGGTGGAGGGAGTGACCGGGTTTCTGTAAATTATACATAGATATTAAAGATATAAATAACCATCTTAATTGGAACTTCAAGTTGTAGTTCCATATTTTCTTAAAGAAGTGCATTCAAAACTATCAACATTTTGTTACCACAGTGGAATAAAAAGTCCAGAAATTGCGATAACTAAAAAATAAAGTAATTAAATTTACCTTTCTTGGCAACGGCATTATTTTTACCACTAATCAGTAAAGAACTTTCTCGGAATTCAATACCCATTCCAAATCTGGGGGGGAGGGAAAAAATGTCAAATACCACACACATACATACGAGGCATCACACATATAATTCCTTTGTCATTACAGTACCAACTTCATTTTAAAGTAAAACATCAACCTAACGAGTTAAAAGAAATAAACCCAAATTCAATCTTAGAAAATGATACATAAAGACAATCAGCGAATATTGAAATAGGAAAAGCAACACCACTGCTTTACAATGGCATCATACCCAAGGCTTTTGGTCATCTTATCCAACAATGGCCTATGATCCTGCTCAACGAAAGCAACAGCAGAGTTGTAAACGCTGCTGAGTTTTACTCCGTCTTGAAGTTTGTTACAGATCTCTTCTTGCAAACTGAGCAAAAAGTTGTAGTTGTCCTCCTGTTCTTTTGTAGGGTTTACTAAGAGTGTACGGACAAGGTTGGAACAATAAGACTTGTAACGAGCTCCGAGGCAGCATATTATAGTATCGAAGCTTAAGTTATTCTTGTCACTGAAAAATAAATGAATAAAAAATTTTCTAACAAACTTTAAAATATTCGAGGTTACACAACTACGCCAAATCTAATTAGACTAAGTTAATGTTTGTGTGTTGATATAGAAGGGTGATAGTAAGTCCAAACCAGATTCCCTGAAAAGTTCGGAATATTGTTGGTAAAGACACTGATTTTCAAAGGAATGTAAAAAATTATAAGAAACAAAATGAAATTTTTATAAATTTTTAAAAAGAAATCCTGGAAGAAGCAAGTTGAAATTCCCCGAATTTACGGAACAAAATCATTCCTGATATAATTATCACAAATGTTCCAAATCTGAGTGACCTCTGTTGAATGAGCACTACAATTATTCCCTGATTTTTAACTATTTTACCTTTAGTACCTTCATTGGAATATTGAATATTATGTCCTGATGCAAATTTTACGTCCAATTATATTCCCAGGACAAATTTTACGCCCAAGCATGTCCCCAAAATTAATTTTACATTTTAAAAGGGGTAACAGGGATGAGATGAATATCTTATATACAAGTGGAAACATCGTTTTCTTATATTCTTGTGCTGATAAGCTTAAGGTGATGTAACCGGTATGTTGATGCATTGACTTGATTGGAAATTGTCGTTTGTTTTTGTTTCTTTACGGCTCAAAGACTATAGTGGTCATGCTGCGCCGGGACCTACTGTTTTCCGCCGAGAACTCAACCTCTGTAAAGCCTGGGGAACCAAACCCCGGACTACAGTGAGAAAAGGATCTTTTATGAGATCTCTACTGCCGCTCTTTTGCACTGCTGAGCTCTAACCAGATTAGCCAAGGCAATAGGAGAACGCTGCCACTCACACTCAAGGCCACCCAAGAAAATAAGATTAAAATTGAGCCTGCCAAAGAGAGACTAATAGGGAATGGGTAGATAAAGGGCAGCTTGTCAAGTGTTTTGAATTGGTCGAATTTTTCTTCTATGTACAAAATTGTTTCAAAGATAATAATAATAATAAAATATTCAGGGTTCACACTCTCTGGGAAAAAGAATTCCATGACTATAAACTAAAAACATTTCGGGGCCGTAGAAACAATTCATGTTCACTTGAAATATAATTTTGACTCCCAGTATTAAATTAAATTCACAAATAAAAATGAAATATTAATTTTGAAATGTATTCTACTGCAAAATATATAAAATAATGACCAAAATCAAATTATTATCCATTATCCTATATTAAAATTAACATGCAGATGCATTAAAGATTAATGTCTACACCTTGTACTACATGCAAACATTGCTTAAAAAAATATTCATACACTAATATTTGTACTAGGCATCTTTTAGTTTTGCAATTTTCATCAATTTGCATTTGCACATGCAAAATTTGAATCTTCTTTTTGGATACAATTCTATATAAACCATTTGATTTTGAAATTGATGTGAAGTCACAGTTAGTTTCTGATTTAACTGCAAAACTGTCTGCAGTATTTTTTGAGTTCTAAAACATCAGATTCTAAATATTTCAGCTATTTTCTTAACTTGGGGTTTGAGAAATACCTGACAGTTGCTATAGTGTTTCCCCAAAGCATTTTTTAGGAGGGTGCAGTGTCCTGCCCATTTGTTCTTAGTGATAAATGTGTCCTGCCCATTTTTTCACAGCAGTAAATGTGCCCTACCCCGTTTGGTTAAAAAAAACCAACACCCACCCCTCATGACTTCGTGGAAATTTCCGTCCCTCCGCTATTGATATGCAGCAGCAGCATTACTCATTATTTTCATGGTTCCTGGACTACAGAGACACCTATTTGTACAGATTTT
>QLNU02014802.1:5189758-5207275 GCA_006491805.2 Dysdera silvatica | reverse complement strand
TTTGTTACAACCGGGTTCGATTGTATATGTAACCAACGTTCTACAACCATTTTTGCATAGCTATTGACAATCTTCAACATGCTTAACAGTCTACCTTGACTACTCAAAGGATAATTAAGACCAAACATGATGCCAATGAAATTGTCGTTAACTGGGTAATCGGTTGGTTGTATTTTTATGGCGCAAGGATGATTTTACACCAAACATGGTGAGGCTGTAAATGCGGATTCTGGGGAATCAGATAACGAATACTACATCTAGTAAACATATTTAAATTTAGGCAATAATTAGTTCTTAAAAGGTAATAAGGCATGTGACAATATTTCTATATATACACAGGTCTAAATATTACTACCAACATGTTCTTGACAATTTTGAATAAAACATTTAAATTTTAAGAGGGCTATTTTCGATAAAGCTATTTAGTCATAGGCTAGCAATACTTTCAAAAGCCTTCTTACCTGACAACACTAAATTTCAAGTTGTAACTGCCACCAGATTGAATTATGCATGGATAACACAAATCAACTTGGGAAATATCAACCCCAGAGACATATTTCTTATCATTCATTGCTTGCTCGACACCTTCTGAAAGCTTAGAATGCTTTACTTTCTAAAAAAAAAAAAAGTTTTCATAAATTTCTACAATCACAAATATGAATGACTATGTATAAATAATAAAGACTTTCTTAGCTTCTATTCAAATTTAACTGCCATACTTTTGAAACGTCATGCCAGGGTTGTATGAGGAAGTGAATCATGGAAATTAAGACACTCTACTGGGTTTGCTCTTTTTGAACAGATGGTAGTGGGACAGAGTTAACTGTTCATAGGGATATGTTAATTGCTGAGGGTGGCAAGTTCTTGTGATCTTAGCCTATAAACTGTCAAAAGTGAGTACAGGTGTTTATTTGTGGTTTTATGGATCAAGGACTACAATGGTCATGTTGCACCAGGACCTACTGTCTTTCGAGGAATCTGAACCTCTGGACTTACAATTTTCTGAGGAATCCCAATCTCCTAAAGGCTAGGGAACCAAACCCTGGACAACAGTGAGAAGTGCGATCTTTGCACCATTAGGAGTCGAACCCAAGTTACTGGAGCACTATGCAAACACGTTACCACACTGCACCATTGCGGAACGTGAGTACAGGTGAAGGTAAGTTAGGGAGTAGATATTACAGCATAAAGTTTGGGGAACTTCCGCATTTACTAACGGAGTTCATGTTTAAAAAATTTACAGCAGATGTTGAAAATAAAAAGACCATTTACACATTTATCGGAACATATTTATCTTGTAGCACGGTCTGATACAAACACGAGGAAAGCAATTAGTGCTAAAATAAATTTGCAAAATTAATTTATTTCAAAATATTAAGTTGTTTTAATTGTAAACAAGCATAATTACAACTTAAAATTTTACACTTGATAATGACTTTTTTTACGTTTAAATCTGGATATACTCAGCATTCTACATATTTCCTGCCTGCAAATTTTGATTGTGGTACTCATCCAACATTATTAGTATTATTACAACGAAGTATTATTATTACAAAATGGCCCTACTTTATGCATATTAAAAAATGTAAAGAGTGTGCATATCATTATATTTCAGAGGATGTTATGATACTTACTTCATTGCTGCTTATGGTACAACCACACATCATGATTCCTTCATGAAAGGATGATGAAAATGGTACTGTAAACAATACCTACGACTCTTGTGTTCACATGGGTAGTGTATAAAATATGGTTTTGACCTCAATAGTGCGGTATACCTGAGAGTGGTTGGTAAGTAGCAAATGCAGAGGTAAAGAATCCATTTTTAAATGTGCGCTGATGCAAATGACAAGTATTATTGTTTTCATAAACACATGATACTTACGTAGGAAGCATGCTCATATCAGTATTATTTACGGTCTATATAATTAGAAAAAAACAGTCTATACTGGATTTGCATGGGTGCAAATAAAAATCAAAAGTGTTCCCCCCGCCCCATGGTGAAGTTACAAAATATAGAAGGAATGTTTTATAGATATTATTTATCATCTCATTAATACATGTACATCTTCAAAAATTCCTTCTATACTCATATTAACTGAATGACTGTAAACATAATCTCACTTTGTCAGCATCAATAATTTCAAGGATTTGATCCTTCAAATATTTCGCATAGACATCCATGGTCGTTTGACATGCCTTCTTTATAATGCTTAGCTCCGACTCTTCTTTCTGGGCCATGATATAAGCGATAGAAGCACTAACATCCACCTGGGGAAAGAGTGTTAAAAAAAAAAAAAGAAAGAAAAGAAATAATTAAAAAGATATTTAGGGTTGTAACAGAATCTAAATAAAAAAGTTCCCTGATTTCCAAAAAATATGCTTACAATTTCTCTAATTTTTCTGCAGTCATTCTCCATATTAAATAAAAGCAACAAAATTAATGTTTTCTTAATTATTTAGAATTATATATAATTTTATTTTTTATAAAAATATGTAAGCTGTATTTACACTAATCATTTTTAAAGTGGTAAAATATATACTATACACATTTTCTAACTTTAATGAGTAAATAGTATATTTGTATTACTCATATCTTTTTTTACATTATTACATTTTACTTTTTTACATTTAAAAACATTAATCAATTTGGCTTTTAAATATTCCATTGTTTAAAAAACTATACCAATAATAAAATAAATGCCCATAATGGATGCAATGTCATCGAGATTTTTTTTTTTTTCTAAAGATAGCTGTGCGTTGTGCATTACTCATACATCTTTCCAAGTTCTGTTCCTTTGTAACTACATGGTACTAAATATATACACTGAATGTGGGTAGCACTAAATATTGAATACATATGCCCACTTTTAAACAAGTATTTATAAACTAGTAGGACAATTTTGAACTGAATACTTCCATCTCGCTGAGTCCAAGTTTACTTTTTTTGATAAATTTATGCTCAAAGAACACAACAATTGTTCCTCCACTGATTCAGTTAGCACTTTCTTGTAAACTAGAAGGTAATACAAGAAAGGGTATGAGGGTGGTTTTCTAACGTTGCTATTTTACCAGTGTTTAACCTTTTTATGCAATGTCATGTATGAATTATGGGAAATGTGAGAGCTGAAATTTCCCTTATTATGGAGTAATTAATCAAATTCCGTTATTTCCCAGTTCTGTTATGACTTAGTTATTGTAGGATTATTAAAAATACAATAATGGATATCAGCAGAAAACAGAATGAGGTTTTAAATCCTTCATATTATAATTTTCTTCCAAAATTTTGAAAAAAGGATTATCACATTCTTCTGAATAGTTTCATCTCATATGAATTGCATCATGGATATTTGTTCTTAAATTATGTCAGCCTATTCACTCCAAGAGCAGAGCATAGTCCTTAAAAATAAAGATAATTACAGGACATGGAGATTTTTTTTATTGGCTGTTAGTTTGCAAACATAGGAAAAGAATCCGTTAAATACGGATGCCTGGTATTTGGAGTATCTGTAAAGGGAGTTTTACTGTACGAAACGTATCTTTTATTAACGTGGTCTAGCGACTAACCGTATCAAAATCTTCCTTGGCCAAAGCAGCTCGCCAAGCATCCATAAATTCATCTGGAAATCTATCCTTGCTAAATTCACCAATGGTCTGACCCTGTAATAAAATTAAAAAAATAAATAAATGAATTAATAAATAAAATTCCTACTTGGAAACAAAGACATAGCTGTAGTTTTATAAATTAAAAGCTTTTTATAAAGATGTATTAAGAACTGGGAAAGGATATGATTACAAAGTTGAATCGGAATCATTCTATAATGGAAATGCTTTAATTTGGATGTAGTACTATTTTTAATATGTTAAACTACAGTAGAACCACCATATATCAGTTCGAAGTGCCATAAAAAAAAAAAACATATACAGAAACAATTTTTTACATATATCTATTGTGCAGAATATTGTTATTTAGAGCTGCATTTTGCGATCAACATACTTTTCTTTATAAGTAAGTGAATATGAATTATATACGAGTTATGCTCATATAGATAATTAAAAATAAGACAGACGAACGTTCATCATTCCTTGAAAACATGTTACATAGTATTCACCAGCATTTATATTTGTGTAATTGACTTTCAAATATTTTGCTGCACAACAAATTTTGATGATGATTCGCTATAGAACTACTGACATCAAGTCTGCGGTATTCATTGCGAGGAACATTTTTGGCCAATTAAAGGCCATGACGTTTTAGAATATTTCCTGTCAGATATGCCACCTTTAAAGGTTTTCATAACAAATCCCTGTTTCTTATACCTCTTGACATTTTATTTGAGAAAGCACTAAATTTATGAGCAATATCTGTTTTTACTTCAAAAACTTTGCCCTTCCTACAATGTTAAGAGACTTTTCTTTTTCCAATTCAGTGTGTTGAGAACATACATCATCGATTGGAAAGACACAAACAGTCTCTCTTTAAACAGGGATGATTGTAAGTCCAAATCAGATTCCCTAAACATACCAGAAAATTCCCTGAAACGTTATGTAATACTTTTGGTAAAGACACTGATTTCCAAAGGAATATAAAAAATTATAGGAAACAAAACATAAAGGCAAGTTGGAATTCCCGGAATTTATGGAAATCCCAAACAAAACCACCCTCTATTTAAAACAGAGGAGGAAAGTTACATGAGAAAAGTGTGCAAGTTTTATGGCACAAGGACAAGGGTTATGCTATATCTTAACCTACAGTTTCCCCGAGACATTCAAACCTCCTAAGGCCTAGGGAACCATCCCCCATACCACAGTGAACAGTTAGTCGTTAAGTGTTCATTTTGACATAACTGGGAGTTGAACTCAGAATAACCAGGTGAACACACTACCATACATAGATTACATGACAAAAGGAAAGAAAGTGTGAAGACAATACCCCTGCTAAGAGACCAGCAGACTGACCTTGACTATACCATTTCCTTTTTTCTCTTGCAATATCTCTACCTTATTTTTTCAACATCTGTTTTTTTTTTAACATCGTTAATATTACCGTTCTAGATTTAATTTTTGAAATTGCCCTGAGCGATAATTTTGGAAATTAAGTGGATATTAGACTTATGGGGAAAATACATACTTTTTTGCTCTCTTTAACAGCATTTATTAATTTTTCGAAATTGGCTTTATCCTTGTCAACCTAAAAGTAGGGAATCCAATACATGAGTAAATTTGCATATAACTATAAAAAATAATATACAAGCATGACCAAAACACAAAGTTTTTAATATAAAAATATATTCAGTATTCGATATTTACATTAATTGAACAGCAAAGTCTAATTCTCAAAAGAATAAAACGGAAATAATGTGCAATCAATACATTGACATGTAGGCTGCAGGTTTTAAAGCAACGGTGGCAGGCACAAATAAATCAGTTGTATAAATTTCAACTCACCGCTCTAGAAAGTCTAAACCTTTAGTACCAAATCAGTTCATCTCTTTCACTTATCAATATACAATATTCTCCAATAATGTCACTTCCTTCACATGAATTTATCATTCCAAAACGTTATTAAAACCTTTAAACCAATAAAAGGCCAAAATTTCCAAGAGCAGTCATTAACAGCACCCGTAACCCACACTTGGCGAGTATATTATTCATATATCACATATAGAATCTATTGTATATATTATACATAGAATAGATTATATCTATCCTAATTCTATATCTGTTCTTATCTCAGGAGACATGTAAATATTTTTTTTATATTAGGTTGTTTATTTTTACAATCACGCTTCACAAGCTTGGAGAAATCATAGTTGCAATCTTGGCATAATCTAAAAGTCGCCAAATAAAATCGGAGGCCGCTATAATAAGGAAGCACCCTTTCATGTTGCTTCATGGTACTGCCAGGCTACACTGTCATTCACAAATGCTAGACATGGAGATACGTTTTAAATTCACACTCCTTACAGCCTAGATTTAGCTTCGTTTGATTTCTGGTTGTTCCAGAAAATGAAATAAATATTGAAAGGTGAACCATTTTCATCTGATGCCACAGTTAAAGTTTTTGTACACAAACGGATCAAAAGCCAAGCACAAACTTTCTTCATAGACAGAATGGGCAAGTGGTTAGCAGGTATAGAAAAATATGTACAATGAAGAAATTTGATACCACCTCCATTATTTAATTTAGTAAGTAATTCATTTAATATAATTGGAGACTTTACTTATCAATTGAACCTCTTAGGAAACAATTACGTTAAAAAGGAGACTCGAGCAAATGGTGCTTGCTGTGCATCAATGCCTCACATTTAAAAATCAAGAAATGTTACAGACTGTTCATGATTTGAATAAGTTGTGAACTACCCAGGTCGAGTTAGAACTTAAAAACAATAGTTAGTAACTATACGTGACTTAAAACAAGTTACAAATTAGACTATTCATGCTCACAAATTAGACCACTCAGAATTTGAAATGAATTAATTATAAACTATTTTTAACTCTGCTAATATTTAATAATTGCTAGATGTCTATGAGTTAAAGGTTACAAATTACAAAATGTTCATGATATAAAACACAAAATCATCATTAATAGCACAGAACTTACTTTATCTCTTGTTAACAGAATTACGGAGGAACTCCATTTTCATTTTCTTTTTGCACTCAAATTGCTTTAAGAATTCTACTTTCTTTTACTAGCGAGAAAATAGATTGAGTTTTCACACAGAACCATGATTGTATCCGTTAGCTCGTATGCAAACAACCAGGTCTAAAAGAAACAAATAGTTATACACATGCATACAATTCTACAGAAGTTTGCATTTTTTTTTTTTAAATTAATAATTATGAATATAAATCATTAACTGTCCAATCAAGCTAATATTTAACATAACAAAACGTATTCAATATTCAATCAGTCTTTTTTTTTTTTAAACTAATTGAAACAACAGATATCCCTACCTTGAAAAAAAGCGATATTGTTATCTTTGAATGATAAGCCTTTTTTTTTATGGAATTACTTTGAAGACAAGGAGCAAAAGAGAGATTTACAATATAATTTAATAGTGAACTGATTTAGTTTTTTTTTTTTGATAAATGGTGGTTATTAGCAATTCATTCGTCTTTTATAATGCAGATCAGGTAAGATGGTGTTGTATCAAAATTTACAGTTTTCTGAAGAATCAGAGTCTGTCATCTGAGGAATCAAACAATAAACTACAGTAGTAGTAACTCGGTAAAAAAACGACACATGTTCACTACCATTTGTATAATGGTCCAGATTTTCCGCATGGTACATAACCACAGGGCAATGACTGGCAATCCAATGGCTAGTGATGGCGACTGTCGGTTGTTCAGTGAGAACAGAAAACATTGATACAAGATATCCAGCACTCCAAAACCAACAGTACACCAATCTTATACTTGAACAGTATGTCCACTGCTTTAATTTAACATCAGAAGTCGGAACAGGACCAGCATTTTCTGGTGGGGCCATTGGTAGCTACACGCTGCAATGCAAAGACACCAACAAATAGTTATGCATGTCCTTTGATTTCGAAACATACTATCTAGTTAATGCTCGTGTTTTATAGTGCAATAACGATCAAGGTCACAGCTGCATAAGGACCCAGTTTCACCAAAAAATCTAAATCTTTGTTACCTGGGGCACCAAGCTCTATGGTGGAAAAAAAGGGCATGCTTTCAACAAAATCACAAGAATCGAACCTACGTCAATAGTGCAACAGACGAACATGCTACGTCTTCACTACCATAGGACCCATGTTTGAATTTAACGTGCCTTTTCAAAATTTACCTTTAAAGTTCATTTAAAAACAGCAACTTAAATATACATTGATACGAGTTCTGTTCATTTTACAGTAATTATATATAAGCCCCACGGCCGTCCAATGCCAAGAATACTGGCACTTGTCAGAGAGCTGCTTCAAAACAGCCCTGGTAGCAGCCAATCTGTAGGAAGGTAAAACAACTAGTCCTGCCTTAGCAAGCCTGTGGTGACCAAAGTTCGCAATTTTCATTAAACCGTAGGTCCAGTTTGCCAATACATCTGGTATTAAGTTTATGCCATAAAAATATTGGGGAGAGAACAATCTGCCAGTAGAAGGCATTTTGTTTGAAATTGAAGGGAGATATGGAACCCTAACACCAATATTGGAGGGGATGGATCCCGCCCCCCTCACAAACCGCACCCATGACATCTAGCCAACATGGTGAGGTTAAGGTCGCTTCCTCTGTACTTCTTCACTGTACTATATGTATGTGTGATAACAGACAGACCTCCATTCTGTAGTGGATTAAAAATGATTGATGATGATATACATTTTTCAGATCATACTGTGTTTTTTTGAGTTGAGTTGATAACATGAGCATGACTTCAAAGTTAGGTGTGGTATGTGGGCAGGATATAAATTCCAAAACTGATAACTCTCTTTAAACACATGTTCATCCTCCTTGGACATTTAATAGAACTTGCAAAGGACTTTAATGCAAGCAAAAAAACCCCCAAAACGAATGTGGGAGGGGGTTACAACCCACATCAACATCCCCTGCATAAGCCAGTGTCAAAGGTGCATATATGACATATCCAATAAAAAGGATAATGCATTTATGATCTTCATATATTCTTTTTGTCTTGTGCAATCATTTCAGTGGCCGAAAAAGTGTGATACTAGCTGGATTCATGAACAGCACATCATTGTGAAGATTTCAGCTCTATTATTTCAACAGCAAGGCAATACGGCTTGACAAAAGAAAAATTCCACTTGATGAAGTAATAATTATTAATAATGATATTATTGCTTATTGATAATACTGTTGCTTAGCGCTATTTGGAAACAAGCAACTATATTCGCAAACCCTGACAGTGCATGCTTCATAAGAATATTTAACCCTTTTTTCGATGTTGTATCAGAACAGTTTCTAGAATGGGAAAAGATTTTTCAAGTAGTTCAAAATCTGCTCTTTCTAATGATGCTAAAAAAATTAGAATTTGAGAAGGCTCATTTTTCGATATTTGAGGCTGAACCTAAGTCACTTTTGAGGATTTTGTGTCTTACAACATATTTGTAGCGCAATATCTCCATATTTAATTAAATAATGAGGCTGTTAATTTCATAATCCACTAAGTTACATATTCGGCTTAAGTATACCAAATGGCATGTTTCTCCAATTGTCATTTCTAAAAATAATGAGCCTCGAAATTTGACGTCAATTAGAAAATGGAGCTTTTTTTTTGACAGCTTTCAGCCCATATTCCGAAGAGGGAAATATTTTTCCCGTTTTCAGAATGACATTTTCTGATTCACGGCATGAAGCTAAAGTGGAATGCTTATTTTCTGATCAACAGCGACTTTGGCTGTCAAGTTATTGGCACCGAAACTTTAAACAGTTACTTGATGCTCGGCTCTGCTTTTGGAGAGGTCCTTCAAACACGTGGCCATATGTCCCTTGCTATTTAATATTGCGGGCTAGAATTTGCACATGTTCACTTCTTGGACTTGTCTACAACTTTTTAAAATTTCAGGAAATTCGGAGAGGGTCCAGCATGGGTGGTTTTTAAAATTGGATCACTTGACGTGGAATGACTCGTATGTTAGAAGTTATTTATTGTACATTTGCAAACTTCTTAAAAACTTTACCTTAAGATGCTTCGATCTGACGAGAAGAGTTGAAATTGACAGAATCAGTAAAATGAAGTTGGAAGGATCGATGGGATGAGGATATTTACTTTACATGGAGGATGGGAGGCGGATCAGAAAAAATCAATTACAAAGATCTGATCCTGAAGGGAATTACCTGAATAGCGGTTGATTTGCTGTATACAATATCTTCGTCAATACCCACTGAAGCAATTAGTGCATCCATTTTGGCCATGCCATTATCCCTTTCATCGGCATTCTAAAAAACAACATAGAAAAGAAATTTAAAAATATGTATATGTATGAAGCATTTACTTTATTGAACTTCAACAGTGTTTGCAAACTGGGGAAAGGATTAGGGGGGGGGGAAATGATATTCATTTTGTAATCTAGATAAACTGCCATTTTGTTTGCTGCAGTTCCGGTTGTTTTATGGTAGTATGACTAATTTTCTAAGTGGTAATTCAGCAAATAAGGTTTTGGTTATGATCTTGGAAATGATAAGATTGTTACACTGACACACAATTTTTACATATAGGGTTGTGTATTTATGTATATTTTCTGATTTAGTAAACAGCTGTCTTTATGTTCGCTTCAGAGATATAAAAAATGTTTTGTCAGCCACTGATACTGGTTAATCAATACAATTTTATATTTGATCTAAATATCACAGACAAAAGTTAATATTACTTTTGGAGCTGATACAATTTCTTTAACAATTAGTTTGCTGTTGCTCGGAGATGTGAAGAAAATTAAAAGTACCAATACTTGTGGTTGCTCTTCTAGTAAGGTGTAAACATTATAGTTTGATAATTTATCTACGTGAAAGTATTAATATCGTTAACAAAATGGCTATCTCTAGGCATGCTAAGTTACTAATGCAGTCTTATTGTGCCATATTGAGTCAGCAAATACTGTTAAACATATGTGAAAATTCTGACACCCATGTTTGTTAGTTAGCTCATACCAGAAATTTTGCTTTTCAGACAAAGAGAAACACCATCTTCATCCTGGATTTGAACCAGGGTCCCTCCATTGAGCCCAGAGTGTCCTGACCGCTAGCTGAATGAGGACAGGAACAACGCTCTCTTTCTCCGTATATATATATAAGGATGTAAGTTATTACCCTTCATAGGGTAACATATAATTGCAACGTAGTGGTCAACACAGAAAAGCCTCCAGGGCAAGTTTTTGTGTTTTTTTTCATGGGATAATAACTATATATGAAAATTCTGATTCCCACATTTATTAGCTTGTACTAGAGTTTTTGCTTTTAGGAGAAAAAGAGATCCCGTCCGCATCCTGGATTCGAACCAGGGTCCCTCCGTTGAATCTGGAGTATCTTGACGGCTAAACAAACAAGGACAGGAACAATGCTCTTTCTCTCCATATATAAGGATGTAAGATATTATTACCCTTCACAAGGATAACACAATTGCTGCATAGCGGTCAACATAGAAAAGCTTTTCTATGTAACCACCATGTGGCAATTGTGTTATCCCTGTGAAGGGTAATAATATCTTACATTGGTAAACATGTTGGTAACTTTACGTGGAAGTACTTCACAATTTCCCACAGGAAAGATTTTGTGGATGGAGTAGGAGGCAATATTAAAAGACTTGTAAGGCAGAAAGTTATGGTTGAACAATTGTCACATTGTACAATCAGCAAAAGGTTTTGCTAAAATAGCCTCAAAACTTACTCAAACACAAGTGTATTACACGGGAGAGTAAAAGTTAAAATTCACGGTCACCACTGGCCCCAGGATGACTAAATATCAGGGAATGATGATTCAAAATATGACTTCAGCGACCATCACATTGCCACTTTATTGTTTCCCAATGCAATCTTGTCCATTTTGACTCTGCAGGGAGGTTACATTCTGAATCCACAAACTACTTAATATTCTTAATGAAAAATGTTGATCAAACAAACCCTCCTAAGGCTTCAGTATTTAAATGTTTTGTGGCCACGAGAAAGTGGCTATAACTTAAATGAAGTGGCATCTAGTAAAGAGGGCCCTGATAACTAGTGACGACTAACCAAATACCTGAGTTTCAAGCTTTAGAGGAGAAGCACACATCAATTCTATTCTGTCCAGTAAATACGGGGATGATGTAGCTGGTATACCAGGTATAAGAAGTTTTCATGTAATTGAGTGTAGCAACATCATCATCATCTTCAAGGAAAATGCTTTAGAAGAAAGTGAGATTTTAAAGAAGAAATTTTCCCTTCTTACTGGCTGGTTGTTCATTATGCAGGAAAATTCCATCTTGGTATGCTTTCGATCGAAACTGGCCAAAAATGCTATAAATGGCCTCAAAAACCTGACTACATATTTTATAACTTTCATGATATCTTTAAGATAATTTCACCTCCAATTATTGTGAACAATAGAGGTTTATTTAAATTTTTGGAATCCATTTAAATGGACTACAGTCAAAATCGCTAAATAATTTTATTTTGCATAATATTAACACAGGGTTTGAAAAATACTGGGCGTCAGGTCGACTAAAAAGTTAGATCTGGCGACCCTAATTATTCTTTACATTATTATTTTTTTCTTCTCTCTGAGTGGTGTTTTCTTTTCCCTTATGTAAAGTGGAAAAAAAAAAAAAAAGAGAAAGGAAGGAAAATGAGAGAATTCGTTTCTTCTTGAGGCTCACCGGAAATGTGCTGTTTGCTTTGCTTTTGGGGCGGGTTGACTCAGTTTTCTAAAAGTGGAGGTGTCCTGCTAAAGGTTATTCACTATACAAGTGTCTGGAGATAGGAGGGAGTCACTGATCTCTGCCTTCTGCACATGGACTTCAACATCTGATCGTTGACAAAAAGAATAAGGTAAAGGATTTTTGTACATATAATCAGGACCCGCATAGTCGTAATTGGGGGCAAAGGGGCTTTAAACTAGGAGCAGCTATGCCCTTTTAAGAAGGGTTTGCTTAATTAAGCATGGAAAATGAAAAAGAATGGATGGCGTTATTTACAGACTGAGAATGGTAATATTAAATTGCAAAAACACGAACATAGTGATAATTAAAAAGTATAGTGATCTTGATAGTTTATATCAATATTATATATAGAAGTCCCTGCTAGAATTTAGCGATGTTACTATATTTTCATTTGCCTACTGTGTTAGAATCGTACGATTCTTGTGCAGAGTTTTGCAGTGCGCAAAATGTTTACTAATATTTTAGAAAGTTTACAAAAAGAACACTTTCTGAAGTTCAAACATTTTATTCAATGGATTCTTCATGAAAGTAAACTTATAAATAACAGAAATGAAAGTTTACAAACCAGTGTAAATTAATTAAAAAAAAAAAAAAAACACCATCTGCCCGAAAAATTGACACACTTCAATGGCCGGATGGTACAGATTTATTTAATTCTGGAGAAAGTAAAATAAAAACGTTAGGCTTAGATTATAGAAAGTTTCTAAGTAGTAAAGATGAGACTGAAGAAGAATTTCTTGGTGATCTTCTAACAGAGTGGTTTGATTTAAAAAACACTTGGAAATTTTTTTTTTATATTGAACAATTGTTGGGGAAAACTGAAGCCATGAAAGACAGATTTCCAAATTTAAGTTCGCTACTCCAGATAGTAACTGTTACACCAGTTTCCACAGCATCATGTGAGAAAGGATTTTCTCACATGAACCTGATAAAAAGTAAATTAAGAAACAAATTGGAAGTAAGCAGTTTGCAAAATTTATTGATAAATTTGAATGGACTTTATTTAAAGAACTTTAATCCGGAAAAGCTGTTGGCCATTGGTATTTTAAAACAAAAGCTGTGAGGCATGTCAAAGGACATAAATACGTGACATCTTATTAGTGCTAAATTTTCTTTCATAAAATTTGATTGTGCTATTTTTCTGGCTCCTAACATTTCAAGGGATTTTTCAATCTCTGTATTAAATATAAAATAAATTAATGTTTGTTCATTTAAATCTGTCTTCTTTCTTAATTATTTTAGCACAATGATAAAGGAATATAAACTAGATTTAAAAATATCTTAAAAAATACATTTCGAAGAACTATTTAGTTTCTCCTCTAAATGCAGAAAAAATCCTACAATACTTCAAGTAATTATTTTTATTAAATTCTTTATTACATATCATAGTCTTCTGTGTAAAGATTTTGGGAGGAAAAAAAACCTGCTCATATCATCAGATTGGCCGATTTTTTTAAATGGAATATGGAGTTATAAACGTCATGTAAAATTTTAATGACAAACACGTTACAGTCATGTTTCATATTTGTATTAAAAATACAGAAAACAAATTTTCATAGCTTAAAAAATGACATATGGCGAATACTTTGTCTCTGGCTTAATAAATTTCCAATGTCTTATTTAACTGTTTGTACTTCCCTATCATACATAAATATATATTAATATTTAACATTTTGTTACGAATTTCACACCCCCGCCCCCCCTGCTAATTCCTGTTTCACTTTTAAGCCTCTTCACTTGGGTGTATTTATTTGTTGCAACACTTCAATATGTTTTTTTTTTTATGTGGATTTGGAGCAGTGTGGTTAATAATTGTGATTAATAAGTGAGTTTCTTTTAAAACTACTTTTACTATTGAAGAAGTTACGAATTTCAAATGCTGAGTTCAAGGATTTACTGATGTTTTATGTTTTTAATAAGTGGGTGTGTGGAGGACACCCACCCGCCCCTATGAAGTATAATAGTCCACCTAATTATCCCATAGTAATCCACCCCTCCCAAGACTGGTACTAATTCATAAAACACACTATTGCAGCAGCTATGAACTCACCACGCTGCGGTTCCAGAATTTACTCATGTTTTCAATAAACAGGGTTTGTCGGGGACACCTCCCAACTAGGCTGGTACTAATTGGCTAAATGTACTGTGTCTCAAAAATCTCTGAAAACCAACATTCCACCACGGTGCACAGTTGCTACAGCCACTGGCACCCATTTTGGTAATATTGGTAAAAATTACCAAGGTAGAAGATTTAATATGCATTTTTTTTTCATAAGCAATAGAAAAACACCAAAAGTTGTAGAGCCAGGTTTAGAAATCGTGTTTAAGGAGACACCCAAAAGCAGGCAAGAGTGGCTAGGTGCCTGATTCTTTAAATCCAAACATCTTTGGGTAATAACTTTGACGCAACTGCACAGCTCATCTCTTAGCGTTTCTCACCTATTACAGGAATTTCAGTAGATCAACGTATGACAATTTCTGACGTTATGCTTACACCACCCTTCTGTGCCTCTAACGCTATTTACATCCACTACGTCTTTTTCTGTGGAATTGCGTTTCATAGGTAAGAGAAATGTGCTTACCTTAATTCGGCTATGAAAGAGGGAATAACTTTGTAGGGGTATGAATGTCCGATATGATGATGTGGGCTAGGCCTCATGTGGATGACATGATTTGTGGATTACTTTGCAGAACTTATGTGGCATCGCTGCAAAAAGGATATGCCAAAGAACTTGTTTACGGCATTTCTCCAAGCCATAAAAATCATTTCCCCTGCCACACAGTCCCGTTCCACCACCATGCCAAGATCAGTAGTTGAATACTTCTGAAATTTTTATTTACAATTGGTGATAGTACAGATTTCATCCTGTAGCACAAGTTTCCTCTAGAAAAGAGTCGGAAAGTTGCTGTGGGCGGGATTGTGACATCACACGCATGTTTTCTTTCAAGGAGGACCTAGGCCTAACGTGGATGACATCTTTCACTGGCGGTATAGGGAAAGAGGTGAAAATGCATATCATGGAGGTAGGTCGGGGGAAGCTAGGTTTGGTGAAAGAAACTGAAATATGATTGAGGCATTGCCTGTGACGTATTTGTGGATATATAAGGCGGTGACAAGAAGCATCATAAAAATAATCTTTCCGCCTCGGACATCCGACCAAGAAAATAAATGAAGGTTAGTACCCCTTTTTTTATGTCCACTGAATGGAGGAAGAGGAGATATGGAAGGAGGAGGAAGTGCTAAGGGGCGAAGCAGGAATAGTGAAGAGGGGAGGGGGGGGGGGGAAAGAGCGAAGGGGAGAAGGTGAAAGTTAAACAGGCATGAAGAGGAAGGAAACGAGGCAGCGAAGCCTTGTAACATGACAGCAAGTCATGACAATGTTGCCATGTGTGTTGGAAACATTTCACACTAAAAATCCCTGCGGGACGAATTCTGTACTAGCGCCTTACAATTTTCCATGGTTTTACGGATTCAAGATTTTAGTGATTCAGGAAACGCACTACTAATGTGACCAAATTGGGCTGTGAGGGCGAAGCCAGAAGCAGGGAGTGGAGGCTTTTGGCAATACTTAAAAATTTTTTATTAGGGGATGGACCAGCCAGTTTTACTCTTTTTGTTTAGTCAAAGTATGATCAAGTAGGTAAATAATATAAATATTTCTGTTCCTTTTTACATCGTTTAGAATTTTGAGTTTATAATTAAAAAAAAAAAAAAATTCCTATAACTGCAAACAAAAATACATACTGTGCATTCGCGCTCAGTTGGCGCGTGATATCGTTAGCAGACAGGTTAGTCCATTGCAGTTTAGGGAAGGCCGTCTTGGAGGAACTGGTTTTTCCCACATGAAAAACCAGTTTCGGCAAGATGCCCTTCCCTAAACTGCAATGGACTAACCCGTCTGCTAACGGTTATCAGGCGTCAGGTCTATATGAACACACAATATGTCATTGTAGAAATGACAGGGATTGCTAATTGATGCATTTTTACTGTATTTTTTTTTCCAGAAGTGCACCATGGGATACCCTAGTTTGTTGCTGAATTCATGAATTCCTTACTGAGATTCTTTCCCTTTTCTACTTTTCCCAATGTTCCATGCTATGCCTTTTCTTCCTTCAGGGTACGTTTTTTAGAACTTGGTTTTAGTAATAGCGCAGATATACCCACTGCGGGGGGGGGAGGACAGGCAATTTCACTTTAATCGCCATTTTATTTAATTATATGCAATTTCAGAATCATTGCATCAAAGTTTTATTGAATACTGCTAATGTTAGTTGCAAATGCTATAAATTAAGTGAAAATAGCTACGTCAGAACTTTATTAGCATGTTTAGTTAATCACACTTGCAAAGGAAAAGATAATGCCAGTGGCTAAGAATATAACATAATGGTAAGTGACTTGCTCAGCTAGTTACGTACGTATCACACTTATACTGATGAATAACGGCACTGGTTAAGCGCGATCTCGTCATATAATTCATTCGGTAACGGTTTTTACGAAGTTCTCCACCAGCTACTTTCCAAAAACACGAACGAGGTTTATTTGTTAAATTCTATACGAAAAATATATAATTATCGTTCGTTAACAAAATAAAGTCCATAGCCGGCAGTTAAGACCACGCTTGACATTGAAAACTCACGTTATTCAAATTGTCATTGAAAAACAGGATGAAATTAGCGTTTAGGAACCCATTCTCGGAAAACAAATGCTTGTATACCAAAGAGGTAAAAGAGAAGGTTAGCACGAGTTTTTTTTTTTTTCTGCAGTTTGAAACAACGCAAAACGACTTACTTTCCAAGCAGCGTATAATCGACGCATCCGTCGGTAAAAGGCATCCTTGTCACCAGTTAGATTTGCCATTGTTAAAATTTAAAAATATTAGGACTAATGACGACTTCAAAGAATTCTCATTCAGTCATTATTTTTTACCATATACAAGGGGCGGGAGAAATCGCACAAACTGAGTGGAAATAAAAAAAACAATAAACTTGTACGGATGCCACTCAACCAAAAAGGCCAATGTGATGTGTTGTTGTGTTTACCTGTGTTTAAAATAATAATAATAATAATAATAATATAATAATAATAATAATAATAATAATAATAATAATAATAATAATTATTAAATCAAATTTTG
>QLNU02014802.1:5178772-5189658 GCA_006491805.2 Dysdera silvatica | reverse complement strand
AAAATTCTAGTATCAATATCTCTGTTCTTTATCGTGATCTCAGGCGTTCGGACGTTCGCCCAAATCTTTTAATTTAAACAACTCGGTGAGATTTGTTTTAACTTGGGGAGATATCTTTAGCTTGGCACGTTAAAAACTCTATATTCATATGACCATATCTTCTGTTCTATTCCGAGATAGAGAAAAATTTTAACGTTTTAAGTGATTGTTGTACCACATCCTACTAGATACGAAAAATCGTGGCATTTGGTGAGTGACAGTTGGTAGAGTTCCCTAGTTAGTACAATATACGTATGACAAGTATAATAATGTACATATAGTGCATTTAATGTAATATATTTAATACAGTATATTTTATATACTGTTTAATATATTTATTCTAAAATATTAACAGAAATATAACAACTAAATAAATAATAGAATATCTAAACTACAGATTGGAAATCAACTTCTATAAGATATTTTAGCAGGTTCAGGACATTTTTTCAGTTACAACAAGAAATATAAATATTTTAATTGTAATTTGCGCGTGATATAATCTTTTTTTTGTCTTAAAAATAATATTTGAATAAGTATGATAAAAAAATTCAATATAATTAATTATATTTAGAAAAGACCCATTTAAAAATATTAAGAAGGCTCCTTAACAATGCTAAACTCCTTATTCAAATTTTAAATTTTAATTTCAAAAATGTTTGCCCCTTTTGCGTTTTCCTTTATTTTTTTTACTTGGAAAGTGCCCGACACTGCTTTATTACACGAGTTTTAAGAATAAGAATCAGTAATATTTTTTTTTTATATTTAATCTCGTTGTTCAAGAATTAAAAACAGATATCCCACGTAGGTGGAATGACGTACATTACAATTTAAGCCAAAAACGAAAACAAATAGAAAAACTGGTAATAGCAGTTTAATTTGATTAATTTATGAGTTCTCATTGACGAAATATCTCATCTTAAAAATTTTGAACAAGTGCAACATGAAAAATTTAAAATTCGAGAAAGGCATTCGTAAACTTCTATCGAAATGTGATGGTGGCCCAAAGCCATTAAAGCTTAGCAATGATGGACTAGATTTATTATGTGGCTTATGCACTGACATCAACGCTCGCCTCATTGACGACTGCAAAGTAGAATTTAGAAATCAAATGGCCAAGCCGAATGTGAGAGGGGAACTCAACTTTACTCCTTTTTATGTGAGCAATGTAATAAAACGGACGTTTAGACGCAGGCTTAAGGAGCATGCTTTGGCAGAAGGTGAAAAAGGCGTAATGAAATATAAAAATCGTAAGTAATAATACCACTATATACATGTGTCATTAATATTATGACACTGGAGACATTACTAATATACCTAGGAATTAAGGTGATTTAGTACAAATTGAGACAGGTGTTTACGTTTAATTTGAGAAGATTTTTCTACCTGGATCATTAAAGTATACACTGAAAAGACAAATTATTGCGTACACTTGACTAATAGCGTTTTTTACTACCTTTTGTATGCAAAATTACTGACAAACGTCGGAGTGAAGGCGATAATAATAATAATAATAACAATTTTTATTTAACAAAATTTTGCGTAAATTTTCGTGAGATACATATTATAGGCGATATGATAAAATACAGAAGAAATCTTTTGGACTTCATGTTTGAGATTTGGGTTAGAATTGGAAGAGAATATAAAGCCAAAGATTTTTACGGAATTCTCTTCCAAAATGATTTTACAATTCTGTCGAAGTTTGTCATTTTCTTAAATATCTGAAATATGGAACATTCAGTTCATTAAAGAGTATTTCCGTGAACCGACGATTAGAATATATTAATATTAATGTTATATATATACGACATTTTGGGCTTCATTTGAGAAAATGGTGATACGCAAGTGAATAAGGTTTATGTGTTAGACTGAAAAAGTAACACAGGTGAAATAAAATTATGAATTCAATTCGTGTTTCAGAATTCGATCCAGCTAGATCTCTAGGGTGTGTCGTATGAAGAAAATTAATTTTTGACCTCAATTTTTAGAGTTAATGCTATATTTATAAGAGCGTTAATATCGAAAAGTACATTACACTGAACAAATATTATAGCTTATAGAACTGATATAAGCTATAATATTATATTATAGTTATAGAACTAATATACTTCGGAAGAGTACTACAAGAGAAGGAAAGGTGGGACGCGTGGGGCAGAATTATCCGATGTGTATCTCACAGTTTTTCTTTGGGAAAAATGCAATTTCAAATTATTCCATTTAGCGCGTATAATAAAATTTGACTTATGCATCATTATTGAACAAATTATTTTGCGGAAAAAACCTAATGAGCCTAGTTACGATTATTTGAGTTCAGGTAGGGTTTAAATAGTTATTTCAGAGTCTCTTTTTGATAGTTTTCAAACGAACGATTACAGAGTGTTCATTCTTGAGCTCAAACTGGGGTTGATAAGGTCAACAAAGCTCTGAAAAAGGGATGCAGGAATCTCTGTCTAATAATTCAAGAGCGTTTCTCGCAAAGCAGACAAAGACGCAGGAGAGATTTGAAAATCATGAACAATACGTTCCATGGCTTCTTTCTGAGGTCGATGCCCAGTGAGTAGAGTTTTGAGAGGAGGTGGTGGTAGGGGAGTAATCGAGTATGGTAAAATCACTGATATGCTCCTGAATTTCCTGAGGTCAATAATTTCTGGTCGGGACTGATAGGTAAAGCGTTTTCGCATTGAAAGATGGCATTCCGGTTTGGGAAAACAAAAAAGTAACGAAAGGACGCAGATGGGCGGAAAGGAACTGTATATAATGTGAGCCGATGACGGAAGTCTAAAGGCGTGAAATAGGTGCTAGGGAAGACCATATGAAATCTGTCCAAATAGATAGACCGTTTCTACTTGCTTGCAGTACCCCTACTTAACATGTTTGATCCATAAATTCGCGTTGTTTGCATCATACACGCTGCCTTTTATCGGCGTAATAGAGCTTAAATCATAATTCGTTGGAAAAAAGTGTTTACAGTGATCCACACTTCAGTTTCGATAGGATTTTGCCAATTGCAACCGAATATCTTACGGTACCTAGCAGCTATCACAGAGAAATAATGTGATCGTCGATTATCAAGGTATATTTGTGGTACAACATGACGATATGTATTTGAGCCGAGACTCGTGAACGTTCCATCATTAAACTGCGATGTGATCTGTTGAAAACTTTACATCCGATTTGTCGTTTTGATGCGGGTCAATCTACTTTACTCCCAAATGTCTATTAGACGTTTTCGACCATATTTCTCACGATTATTAGCGGATTTGACGGATTTCACGTGGGCTTGGTGCGCACTTGCAACGTTTAGTTGTGGAAAACCAAATGTTTGGTGGTCGCAGGTATTGAATTGGCCATCTTGCTTTCATAGCACTTACGATCTGCCTTCTATCGAATTCAGTATTTATGTCTCTGCCTTGACCCATGATTCAAATTCAGTGATTGTTTTACCATTGCACAAAGTCCAATCCTATTTATAGTTCACACCGATTTCTGCGAGCATTGCGATTTGTTACGATACTGCTACTTTTCATTTTGTTATGGGGCATATTTAATACTTCGTTCAAGGGGAGTAAGGGTTATTTTGCGCCAAATAAGGTGAGACCGCAAATGTTTCTGATTCGCTAATATTTGTGATAAACGTGTTGACAAACTATACTATCATGAATGTTTCCCACTATACTTAAAGCACTGTATTCAGAAGTATTGTAAAATGCATAGAATATTCAGAAATGAGATAAACGCTGAAAAAATTTAAAAAGGAATTAACAAACGAAAATTTTATATTAGAAACAGCCTTCGTATGTGCTGAAAAATTACAATTATGAGCTAGATTATGACGTCAAAAAACTGCAATTTAATCTACAGAATGTCCTAGAGTTATCCCTTATCATCCTGAAGTTGTCCCGTAGATATCCTGATTAGGTTCTTCCTAGCCGTTCAAATCCTAAAATCAGCTAAAACGTGTCCGGAATGCGCCATGTGTGGGCTTCGGCAGGTCGTCCAACGGACGTCTCACATGCGGACATTGGGACGTTCTAAGAATGCCTTTGGCTGGGTTTACGGATGTGGTGGAATTTCCGTAGAAGGTCCCACTCGTCCTGACACGATGTTCTGAGGACGTCTATTTGCTATCTGGGTTGTTCCTATCCTCGTTGGTCTAGAGGTCAAGGCACTCCGGGTTCAAAGGAGGGACCCTAGTTAGAATCCGGGGGAGGGGGGACGGCGTCCTTTTTTCTCCTATATTTAATGAAGTTTTAGCTTGAGCTTATATGTGGGTGTTTAAAATTATTAAGTATAATTAAAATCTGCCTATAAAATGTTGCCTGTAATGATATTTGTCGTGGTACTAGCAGATATTCTGTAGTGTACTAAGGTTTATTAAATTTATCTATAACAATGATTTGTTTTGTGTGAACTTGTATGTAAGGATAATTTTGCGCTTTTAAAATTTTGGCCATGTACAGGATTAACACAAATAATTCTTCGGGATTCAAAACACTTTTTATTTAGAAGTATACGACTTACAAAAATGGAAAGATGCATACACTCACCAAGTTTCAGGTTCATACTACAGATGCTCAATGTGTGCGTCGTTGGTCATCGAAACGGTAATCCAGTTCGTTCCATACGATCAATAGCATGTTCCCGTCAATTTTTTTTCACAGCAACAGTGGTGCGTTTCTTCAGTTCTTGCAGTGTTGTTGCCATCGTGGGTACATAAATTTGAACCTTTTCATTTATTATCCATTTTTGTAGGTCTCACACTCCTAAGTAAGAAGTATTTCGAAACACCATGGATCATTTGTGCTAACCATGTATTATGTCCAAAACCTCAACAAAGTCAGAGTCGGGTTTACAATCTTGCTGCATGTAGGCTCTGACATATTTTGTTGCCCAATTTTATCAAATGCAACTAGAGGTATGACAAAGTTTTTGATGCTTTTGTTAAAAAATAAATTTTTGGCGCTCCTTATTTTAAATTTGATTTTTCACGAGAATTTGGCGTCTTTTAAACCTCTCCCTCTTTCTCTCTAGATGGCTACTTTGGCAGAGTTCCCTTTGCCAATGCCTAGTTATGCATTTAAACGTAACAAATCAAATTTAGTAATTCGATTGATCGCCAAAAAATTCCTGCCTTTGCAACTTCTTGCTGGCAAACTTTTCGCCGAAAATTTGTCGCCACCGCGGGCTTGAGCCTATTGGTAAATACTCCACTGAATTCAGTCTTTGAAAATCAACCAATGCTGAAAAATATTGTACACAAAAATGCAAATGATTTAAAAAAGAGCGAATGGCTTTCTAATTTATGAAAAAAAATATACCTTCATCCCCTTGAAATGAATTTCGACTTTTTTTTTTTAATTTTTCCCTCTGAACTGGAGGGATAATGGAGTAATCTTTAGTTTCCTGTTCATCATCTATATTCTTAATATGTGATAATATTTAATAATTAGCTTACCATGAAATTATTGAAAGCAATGTTGCATCCAAATTAAATAACTCCCATCATAAGATGTATTTGGTTCTCCATTTTACCCATAACAATAAACTATCATTAACAATATCTTTTACTGGGTTATCGTTTAGATATATTTCGCTGTATTACATCTTGTTTTATATTTCCTACTTTATTTTAGAGCTGATTGACTATGACCCAAGGGGAGCATTAACGCCAGTTAAGAAATCAATCACCGATTTTGACCAGTTAGGTAAACATCAGACGGAGCCAGACCACATGTTTATGACCAAAATAGGACTCTTACTGAATCACGTCCATCACGACTTAACCATGACGTCGAAAGCAAGAAAACATTGCTCAGAAACCTTGTACACTGTTGTAAACAAACTGATAGCTAAGACGGCCCAAGTTGCAACAGGCAAGGTAAATGTTGGAACTGAAGACGTCTGCGAGGCGATGAAATATTTGTTGGGAGAGGTCATGTACGAACACGCAAAAAATGAGGGTGATAACAGCATTAGAATGTTCCGAGACGGTGAGTAGAATGACAGAGATTTAATTTTCTCCAAAACTGCTAATTTATGTTACTTTTTTTTTTTTAATCGAATATTAGTTTGGTTAGTGAAAACTTTCAATATTTCGCTGATAATTCAATATTTCACTATTTCTTTCAATATTTCACTGATGTTTTTAATGACAGAGTGCAGTGGTTTATAAACTGTGGGTCTTGAAAATTTAAAATTTTGCAAACAGTTTAAATTATGGATATACATGTATGCATAGAATACGAAAATTAGTATAATCATACGGCAATTTAATGTAAAATTGCTATTTAGAAGATAATGCTGATGTAAGGGGTCTAAATCGGTATAAGAATGGAAAATCGAAGGCATACAGAAACTAATGAAACGTATCACTTATAAAATAGTAGGTAAATGACTCGATTTGACGAATTTTGAATGAGAGTAGAGTGATTTTAGGTACCTGTAGCAGTGATGTGACCACACTGACGTACGCAATGGGGTGTTGATGGGGGTTGTAACCCCCATTGCAATGAAATTTTGTATATTTAACATAGGAATATATGAGTTGTAGCTCTGTAACCCCTCATTGAGCCTATAACCCCCTTACGAACTTTATGCGTACAATATGTATGTCCATTAGCAAAACGATTGCCAGTGGCGTACGCAAGGGCTGTTGATGGGGCTGTAATCCCCTGAAATAAGAATTTTAAAATATATCATTATAGAAGGTATTATGAAATTATTATAAAATATTATTATAAAATATTATTATAGGGAATTATTATAGAATATTATTATAGAAATTATTATAGAATATTATTATAGAAATTATTATGAGATATTATTATAGAAATTATTATAGAATATTATTATAGAAATTATTATAGAATATTATTATAGGGAATTATTATAGAATATTACAGAAATTTATTATGAGAATATTGTTATAGAAATTATTGTAGAATATTATTATAGAATTATTATAGAGTGTTATTATAGAAATTATTATAGAATATTATTATAGAAATTATTATAGGAATATTATTATAGGGAGTATTATAGAATATTATTATAGAAATTATAGATATATTTATTTTATTGGAATAGGTGGAGTTGGGCTCTGTAACCTCCCCACTAAGCCTATAACCCCCTTAGGAATTTTCTGCGTACGCCTATGACGTGCAGTGGTGAATCATTGGAGGACGATCGTCGTCAAGTACTGGGAAACGGACCAGTAGACAACAAATCCGGGTTGTTGTGCAGGCTGCGGTCGTAAATGGTAACTGGATACTTCAGCGGAATGGGCGTAAGCAACCTCATTAATACTACTGACAATAATGGCAACCTTGCACCCAAATTTCAGTCAATCAAAATCTATGAAAGATTAGAATGAAATACAACGAACAGTACGCCACGTTCATATCGTATGAGCTACAGGAAACGGGAGACCTGTTCGTAAATCATTACTTTACCTGCTCTCATCATTTATTTATTTATTTATTTATTCAACCTTGAGTATTTGTAGTGAAGAATGGCCTGTGAATTCCTTAGAAAGAAACGCACTGGGTCAAACAAACATATTTTGTGTTTAGACATTATTTACAGGCATAGTATTTCTAACAGCTAGGTTGAAATTCAAAGGGAATTATATTTTATTGGGATGTTTGGTTTTATTGCTTTCGGAAAGGGTACAAACCTCCCGTCGGAGCCACGGAGAATTCTTGTGGCAAGTATCACATTATACCCCTCCAATGCATCGTAACTGAGAGTAATTCCAAGAGGATTCATAATTCGGAGTAACAACTTTGAACGAGTCATTTCATGAATTGTCTGCGCCAAGCCAATATAAAGAGATGTATTTTTAATGCCATTGTGTATCAAATAGAACAGTATCTGGAAAATTGAATTACATTACAACAATACTTGTGGATGGTTGTGGAGAGATGGTAACAAACCAGCGCAAAATTTTGACCAGGGTTCAGGTACTTTGTTCTCTATTTCTTTGAAAGATTGAGATAGATATTTTGTATTGCAGTCCGCATTTTCTAAACCAAACTCATAATTTTTAATGTCAGTGCGTAGTATCTTGGCAAATTTCTTGATGGAATTAGAGTTACGAATTACTTCTGCCATATCAGCTGCTTCAAGTTTATTGGAAAATACCATCTGAGACAGTGTACGGTCTTTGGCGTTAGTAAAGCTAACACCATCACCAAATTTATCTATAAGTAAACCTTTAATTTTTCTGTTTGAAACAGGCTTGTCGCTTGGTAGATATTTTTCATCGAACTCATTGCGTAGGTATGAAATTGAGTATCCTCTGGGTTCCAATTCCAGTGTTGACAAGAAATTTTTAAAAGATTCTATCAAGTTATTGGAGTCACGAATTTCATCGACTGCATCATTTACCGCATCCCTTTCATAATTCAAAATATACTTCCTTATGTAGTTTCTGTGACAATAAATTTCTGCAGCAAACACACTCTCTTTATCTCCCAGTGTACTTATTCGTTGAAGAACTGCATCCAAGTAAAATTTGGCAGCTTTTAGTAGCTGTTCTGCTCTTACATCTTCACAAATGCGATACAGTTTGGTGTCTTTTTTACATTTTACTTGGCTACACACAACACATGTTGTTATAGATTGGAGTCCAGAAGTTCGGGATCTCTTTCTTTTACTCTCTTGTTGGAGTTTGGCATTACCATCCTCTTCTATGCTCGATTCTCCAGCAAATTTCTTATCTTGACTTCGTTTTCCCTTCAGTATGTACGGCCTGTAGCAACTCATGTGATATACCATAGTGTTTTCATCATCAATGCTTTTCAGAATAGCATCATCAATAATGTTAGAAGCACTTTTAATATTTTGATTGCCATTTACACTAGAACATAACTTTCACCACGCTTTTAGTTTTGGCAAAAAACGCACAAATCCACGTTCTTTCCAATCTTCCATAATCCTTTTCTTGACATTTACAAGTTTAACTGAGCCACTCATAGTCTTTGAATATCACTTCAATCAATTACCTGAAAATATAAAAACAAATTTCTGAATAATCTTTAAATATGAATAGGAGTAGGAAAACAAATGACTTTCCACAAGCACTGTTAATATCATTAAATATTTATTGTAAGTTATGCTTTTATCATAAATGTGTAATTACAAAATTTGTTAGCCTTCAAAAATGGAGTCAAATGAGCTTTGTACCATAATCTCCGACGCCAAATAGCGGAGACACGCATAATCAAAGAATTCATTAATATGGCGGCCAAACTGGGCCATGTTATCAAATTTTTTTAATACTCCCTATAGTGTGTTATAAGGTGCAGCAATCAAATTTAGGGCACATATAAGTGCACACGGGACATTAGCTAGCTCCTAGACTATGTGTAAGTTAGGCGACCTCCCAGGGCCGCTAAAATTTAGGGCTGCCGAAAAAGTGTAGTGTAAGTACCAAGAAATCAGTTTTTAGCAACTCCATATACTTTCAACAGAGTATTTGGTTAATTCACCTTTTACGTGTTACGTCATACTTCCCATAATGCAACCTCTAAATGGTGGTCAGAATAAATACGTGTTGTGTTATTAGTCAAATGCGTTAGCACCAGTAGCCTATATAGGTTATCATGTTTATTGGTGGCCTTATGGGTTGGTTGGTTGTTTGGCTTTTTATGGCGCAAGAGCATCTGGGCTATACTGCCAATATGCGCCTTATGACCACTGCAGAGATTCCTGGTTTCTGATACTTGGATGTATAAAAAGCTAGAAAAATTACTTCGTAAGTTCTAATGGTATAATAGCTTCGTTCATTGAATTCGTTATAATTATAATAATTAGAGTAATAATAAATTACAATGATTAGTATTTTGATTAATTAATTTTTATCTCCTATTTTCAAGATAACTAAATTATCTTCCCTCTACCCTTACCTACAGCATTATGACCAGTGAAGAACTTTATTTTGTAATGTCAAACCTCGGTCAATCTTTTTATCATCGTGTTATGCTAAATATATTTAGGGCTGCCAAAATTTGCTTTGCCTAGGGACGATAACACCGCAAGCGCGGTCCTACTACGTAGATGTGATACATCTGCCAAAACATGCCATTAAAGCCCTTCTTCCCAAAAAGTTTGCTTTCACACCACGAGGTACATGTAGTCGCATAATGCATGAAGAAGAACAGAATATAACACTATTCCACTTTTCTCTTGTATATTTTGATTTTACCATTACGTTCTTGCATTTGCGTTGCTTTCTTCCTTAAGGTCGACTCATACTAAAAAACAAATACGAGCCTTTCTGCCAAAAATATTGAAGGGGTGTCCACTTAAAAGAAAAAAAAAAAATAATACAAGAAAAAAAATGAATGCTCAATGAAATTCCGTTAAACGGGGTTCTACAGTATGTCAACATTTATTAATAAGATATAAACGCATTAATTTAAATATAATTGGAAATATTGATAAGTTGAGTGAAATAAGCGTGAATGGTATTTGAAAGAATCCCGGAAATTTCAATTAAATCATGGAATTGCATTTGAGGAAATCGCGGAAATCAAAAACAGGGGGATTCAGATTTGGGATCTAGTCTTTTTGTTTCCGTTTATCCAGAATTTACCCTTAATTTCCTTTTACGTTAAGGAGAATAGTTTTGAAAAGTATTACAAGATTTTATTGCTGAAAAGGTTATGGGTCATGAAATTTAGCAAAGGAAACTTTGCTTTTTATCAGTAACATGAAATAATCACAGCGTTAGCAAATGACTTGACAGTGGTAAACAAGTTTACCTTGTTCGAAGGAAAAAAAAAAAAGGTTAGACAAAACAAGATTGATAGCACGAGTTACACCACGAACTTTTAAAAGGAAAATGA
>QLNU02014802.1:5149914-5162480 GCA_006491805.2 Dysdera silvatica | reverse complement strand
TATTCTTTATATACGTTCGTAAAGAGATTATATATTGTCCTTCGTAGCTCAGTGGGTAGAGCCTCCGCCCGGCAAGTGGAAGGTCGTGGGTTCAGGTCCCACCGAAGGCAGAAATATTTATTTTCTTTCGAACGTTTCACCATCTAATCACGCCATACCATCGGCGTTGGTATCACTACGCCAATAAACGTTGATTGATTGACATTGTTGTTTGATTTAATCTGCGTAGTGTTCGATTTATATAAAATTAAAATCAAATAAAACTTTATTTGGACGGATATAAACTCATGTCCAAAACTAAGGTTATGCTCAATGTTATTTTAATGGAAGAGGTGAATATTTTGCTCTTTAACTCTCATATAAAAAATCATTTTATAGAAAATTAAAGAGCTATAAACAATTAAAACAAATCTAAACAGAATTACAACAAATCAAATTTTTTTAGGCACCCTATGAAGGAAAATCCACGATCAAAAATGATACAAAAATTGGAGATAGAAGACACAAATTCGTAAAAAAACATATAGGGTAAAAAATTTGCTTATATAAGCATCAATAATTATTTTATAATAATCCTGCATGTTTATGGGAGAAAATTTTTTATTCTGAATCAATTTTTTTACGAATTTTCTTTTTCAATTTTCAATGTTCGTATCTATTTTAATCGTGGATGGTCCTTCATTGGATGCCTGAGAAAATTTTATTTGTTGTGATTTTAAAAAATGTTTATAGCTCTTTAATTTTCTGTAAAATGATTTTTTATAAATAAAGCACATCGAGAGTTACAGAGCAAAATATGTACCCCTCCCATTGAAATAACATTGAATGTAACCTTAATTTTTGTTATGAGTGTAATTATTTACACGAGATGATTATCATTTACAATTTATTAGTTGAATTAATCCATATAGGTAGCAAAGGATAAAGACTTTGGGGTTTCACAAAGCCCCGGATGACAAGAATTGGATATAATCAGTGGACCTGGAAGTAATAAATAAGTAAATAAAATAAGATAAAAGAGATGGTTGATATGTATGTAAGGTATAAATTATTAAAAAAATGGTGGTATTATACCTTTCTTCATGACAGATGTCCGTGGATAAGTTTTTTTTTATAGTGGGCAAAGGAATAAATAGATCTAAATGAGTTAGGAAGATGATTCCGCACTTTAAGGCCAAAGTAACAGACAGGTGAGAGTTCAAGATTTGTCCGCGAGTACCCTGGCATTAGATGGTTATAATTTTTTTCTGATAGCCATCTTCAGTTGTTTGTTTATCTTGCCTGTTTAAGATACCACATTTCTCTCCCTTCCTCCCATCTTTTTGATTATACTAGTCCCTCCCATCCCAATCAGGGCCTTATTATAGTATAGATAAAAAAGAGAATTGTATAGGTTCCGCATTTTTTAAGAGATTCGGCGTAGTGAAGGCTGAATACCATCTCACTACTAATAATGAAAAAAATAGTTGTTAGTTTTTCTGAGAAAAAGTAAATTTAAAATAAATTTTACAACCTGTAAGGAAAGTCTGATATTAGCACTTAATTTTTTTCATTTTATTTTTTTATTTTTGGAAGTATATATGTGTGTATTTTGTTTTAAATTAGTCTCAATTCAATAAAGGAATGACATAATGAAAATTTTTATTTTTTTTTGCTTCTTCAACAGAAGTACTTACGCAGGCTTCATTAATGCTATAAGGGGCTGGCCCTGGTCGCAATTGGTAATTCATTAGAAACTAGTACATAGCCTGTATCAACTCTTGGGCAGTGTATCTATTGCTGGGTATTGGGTCTAATCTTGTGCTAATATAATCTTGTGTCTAATCTAACGCTATTGAGTCTAATCTTATGCACATAATTCCTTTTTTTTTTACTTTACAGGTTAGCTGGATTCACCTCAAAAAACTTCTTTACAGTATATAATTTAGTTATTTCATACTTTCTGTTACTATATAGAAATAAAAAACACAACATTTAAATACAAAATTTATATTCTCTTGGAATAAGACAATTATAAATACTGATATATTTTAGGAAAGTAATTATATTTTCACCTAGAAATTGGAAATATAAACCTTTTTGAATATTTATGATTATATAAAATTCGATCTTAACAGTGAACTTCATTTTTTTACCAACCACAATTACTCATTCTATTTTCCACATACACATTGTATATATCAATTTTTTGCTACATACATAAAAAATGTCCACTTGCACAGCCAGTGCTTGACATTGTCGTTTGATGACGTCAAATATCCAAGAAAATAAGAAATTTCACTTGAGGAAATTACTTCGAAAATAATTTCGGACAAGGTCCTTAGGGTAATTAGTAAACTATTTTTATCCCCAAGTTTATGGTAACGTGGTATTCTAAGCTAAGAAAGGGACAAACAATAGTTTTTAAATGAAGCCTGATTGTCAGAATGGATGTCGAAATATCGCATAATTATTATGACGCTATTGACTGTCCGTGTTCGCTGACTTCCTTAACTTTTACAAATTGATTTAAAAGCAAAAGCAGGGACATTTCAACAGTTTTTCATCACTTACTTCAGTTGACTCTAGTAAATATGGCAGCGGTGAGGTAAGTCAGTTTAAAACTGTTCTGCTGTTAGTTTTATTTTTTACATAACTCAGCCAGATCTTGATCCTCCTTTAAGGCCACCCGCCTACGCGGCCGCTTTTAGAAAGTCCCTGAATCTTGCATTGACTGCTTTCTAATCCCGTATATATGGATGCTTTTTTTTTTAAGATAGTTTTTTCACATCCTCAGGGGTAATCCTATATAGAGATCCGAATATAATCATTTGTAAAATGGAAATTAAAACGCCTTCAAACAAATCCATGTATTTTAAAATTATAATGTTTCTGAGAGGGTGCAATGCAAGATTATTATTATTTAATTAATGTTATTAATTTTTTTATCAGATTTATATTTTTTTTTAGTTTGGTAGAGCGATAACAGTTTCCAGAACATGTTTTTCCGGCTAAAATTTCTTACAAAATTTGTAATAACAAAAGAAATACAAAAGATTTCAGATGCGATATTTTACTTTTTTTTTTCACATCATAGTAAAGTTTTCAGTGCATCTTTCAATTGAAACCAGATGCTACTTTTTCATCTAAAATCATATCTTTATCATCTATATTTAAGATTAAACGTGTTTGAAAGGACACTACTAAAATCTTCAACTCAGATTTTTTTTCATATTAATTGGAGATGAAGCCTACCAATAGAGAACGAAACTCAAAACGCTAAAAACATCACACGCCGTTGCTACCGAGAAAGGCTAATAAATTTAAATATAATTATAAAATTAAATATAAAGACAATCGTTTTTTATTTCTAAATTCTCACTGAATTTATTTTCTAAAGTGAAATGTCAGTTTCTTTGTTCTATGATATATATTTTAGTCATAATCCAATTAAGGTTAGATGCGTTAGTTTATGATTATAATGAAAATTTTGACTGTATGTGTATATAGCTGTAAGGTTATTTATTTCAATAACGTTGTTCTAATTAATGGCAATAATCATTTAATGACTGAATTTCCTTTTCGGCCCCGGCAAAAGCTTTATAACAATAGTGTAATTAACTCTCTCAATAACCTCATTCTAATTAAGGACTATTTCCGTTTAAGGACTGAATTTTGTGGTCTCCAAAATTTCTTCATAGAATTAATATATTTCCAATTAACGATTGTTTTCTGTTTACCGGCGTCTGGCCCTGATCTTCTCCACTTCTTGTCGCAGATCATTTTCTGTTGCTGAAATTGAGTGCCTCAGTTGCCTGCTTGGACTGATAAGAAACAGTTATTTCGACACTGGCGTAAGGTTTAAAAAACACGACGTTTCGGGAGCCAACTTCTCCCTTTGTCAAGTGAAGGCAGAATTTGGCGTTTTAAGAATGGCGAGTTTACTTGGACTAAGTCTTCGAGCCTTAACAAAAACTGGTAGACCACCAGTGACAATACTATGAGTTACAGCATGAGGGACGGTTGTATGAGGAGAGAATGGGCGGGTAATAGTTGGAAATTTTGACAACAATGAAAAATAAGGCATATTTTGGGTAATAGTTGGTATTGACAAGAGAGGTGCTTCAATGACTGGGGAGGGTGATGTCATTAATGTAATACTATCAATGAGACGCTTATTATCCAATGTCCAACAATAACCCAAATTTATCTAAAAAGTCAACACTTAAAATAGATTTAGCTATATGTGCAACAACAAAAGTCTAACAGAATTGTTTTCTTAAGCCAAAATCTGTTTTGAAAGCAATAACACCATAGGTTTCTATAGAAGGCCCGTTAGCCGCGTACAGAAAAAGGCCACCCTTATTTCTATATGTTTTAATATAATTCCTAGGGAATACAGAAACAGAAGATCTTTTCAGACCAGTTCTTTTGCATTGGACGTTAATGGTAAACAAGTAAGTGAATCTATAGATAGAATTAAACCTGCATGTGTTTGTGCAGAAGATGAAATTTTTCTTACATCTGATGCCGCGCCTGCCGCTAACAATGCCTTTGAATAGGAAACTTCAAACCGACAGAGTAAGCAATATACGACACAACGAGGTCGTAAAGTTCGTTCCCAACTAACTATTACAGATTTTACTATTTTCTCGTTAACCACTGAATGTATTGTTCGTTAATTACGGTTTTGTTGATTCACTTATGAGGAAAATCATGTAACAGGCTAACACTACGCGGTTTTGATGAATAATTGTGACGTTGTAGATTGCGTATTGTTTAGCGCATGTGCGTTTATTTATAGGTTAAGTTATATATTTGATTTTTGTAAGACTAGATTGCGCTTCTTTCTTCCTTGTTCTTCTCGCTCGTGCCTTAGCGAATTACTTGTTCTTTAGTGGACGTCAAGTTGTCCCACTTCGAGGAAAATGTTGACGTAATAACCAGGGCTGTCCTGAAGAAAATTATTGAGAGTATGCGGTGATGTCTTAATTAAAGAGTATTGTAATTGAATTGTTACTGGACTTGGTGACGTCATTGCGCCGCCCTGACTGACATTTGACTGGTCGTCTATCGTCTATCCAAGCCCAAGGTGGCAGTTACCACTTTCATCAGTTTTTCATTCCTCCCTTGGTCGTACGCAGGATATTATTTTGAGGCTTGGGGGGTTCAGGGGTTTCTCATTTCCTCCCATTGAAGTTTGTAAATGACTAAAAAAACTTCGTTGAAAGTTGCCCAAAAACCAGCAAATACAAAAACTTTCTTGAGACCTTGAGAGTATGCGGCACGTACTCGGTATTTTTCAAAATTTCTTGAGAGTACGCGGCGCACACAGCGCGTACCCTTTGGGGACAGCCCTGGTACTAACATAATGTTTATAGTGTGAAACCAATGCTAAATTCTAATTAACCTTTACAGTATTATGTTTTGCTGCTCGACTTTGGAATTATTCACTATAACGCCAATCCAATAAAGTTATTGTTACGTTTTTGGAACTTTCGCAGTTTTATCCTTGCCTCAAACTTCAGCATAAAAAATTAAAATTTATAAGGATATAAATCTATAAATCTGGATATAAATTTATTTATATCCAGCTATACCGATGAATATGGAGTCAGATTTAAACCGCAGGTAACTAAAATAGAAGCTCTACAATTTTCTCGTTGCCAGAATGTGCACTGGTTGCGAAATTTGTTTTACCAAAACGGTGACAATGCTGCTAAAGCTCTTCGTTTGTAAAGGGGACAGAAATCATTGCGTAAGGGTCCACTAACACCCTCTGCTTTGCGACGAATGGTGAATCGTTCTGAAAAGACGGGAACTTTTGTAGTTCGAGCAGGAGGAGGTTGAAAATGGTGAATACCGCAGGTGTCTGAAGTTGCTGCAGTCGCTGTTCTCGAGAAGTCTAATGAGAATACAGTAGGGGGGGGTGTAGTGCTCGTGCCGTAGCAAGGCAGTTAGATTTGCCTTACACAACAGTATGGCGGTTTTTGTGGAAAGCACTGGAAGCCTATTCGCATAAGATCCACTGCTTACAACAATAATTAAAACCTGGCAACAACAATGCGCGGGAAATGTTCGCTTTGACGTTTTTAGTCGCATGCAGGTAGACCAGAATTGGCCGTTGAAGATCTTATGGAGTGATGAGGCGCACTTCCACATATGCGGATGTGAACACACAAAACTGCTGTATCTGGGCAACAGAACATCTTCATCGTATCCATAACATGACCTTGAATTCTCCATATGTGACCGTATAGATAAGTTTCACCGCCATGTTTTTGGTTGAGCCATATTTTTCTTTGAAGAAAACACTACGCAGGGTCCAAAGACCTATTTGGTAACTACCGCATGTTATCGGGACATGTTACAGGGTTTTGTTATCCCTGAATTACAACAACGAGGATGCCTCGATAATACAACTTTCCAGCAAGATGGGTCTCTTCCAGGCATTGGCCGGTACTTTCGACTGTTGCTGCGACACCACTTCGCAGAATATCGCGTTATTAGTCGTCGTGCATTTATTACAAGCTGGCTTCCGCGTTCACCAGACCTTGGTCCTTGTGATTTTTGGCTTTGGTATTACATCAAGCACAAAGTCTATCAATGAGACGTTGAACACCTGGCGGATATGAAGAGCCATTATCACCTTGCACGCACGCAACATCTGTGCTGATCAGTTACGTGATGCTGTGGATCATACTGTGATACGGTATCACTTGTTCGCTTTCCAGAACGGTGGATATATTAAACACTGTCTGTGAGACCATTTTGAGACAGCTCCCAGAAAGCTTCGTTTACTTTTCATGTTAGTCGGGTGTGTTCCCGTGGTGCTTGCTTTGGTAGCCATATTTCTTTGTGACCGCGAGTTTGTGTCTGTGTATGGAATGAATTAATAAAGTCATATAATTTTTTGTCTGCTGTTGTTTATTGGCAGTATCGTGTTTTCAATTTATTATCTGTAAATAGTCGCAGAGCCACAATTTTCTCCTATCGGCCATGAAATGTTTTTCACCATCGATTTAGAATTTAAATTAAGCCATTAAACAGCACATACATATTATCAAATATCAAGGGCACAGACGATCAGACAGAAATAACAATCGAGTGTTCTTTGACACATCAATATGTTTATTCGGTGTATTCCAAGTATATACACAAGATTTCGTTTCTGAATTAACTCAAGGTTAAGCCCGCATCTGCTTCATGATGAACCAAAGGACAGCGGCGTAGCCTCCCACTTGTCATAGACACTGAAACAATTGCAAATACACTTAGAACTTCAATAAGATAAATAACTGAACATATCTCAACCTGAATTTTAAATATCATTTAAATTTTCCTAACCTGGGCTCAACGGCCCATCGCTTATCCTTGAAACACGAGGACGTCACTTTAAGCTGCCGGTAACTTCTGATACCCAGCCAAACCAATTTCCTTTTCTCTTATCAGGCCTTTAACTATCTGAAATTACACTTTGAATATGCCTAGGTTCAGCAGATTTTTACAATACCTTAATTCTATTTAATTTTAATGCGTCCTCGCTCAATAGTAACAATGAGAATTTGAACCTAATTAATTACAAACAAATACGATATTAGTTTAGCTAAATTATAAACAATCGTTAAATTACAACCCAACAGGTTATTTGAACTCTTTGACCAAGGGCGGACTAGGCCGCCGGTCCGCTCTCGTGGGCGATAGGACTTGCGCCTTCATGGACTACAGGATTCGCGCCCTCCGATTGTCCAAGGTATATGCCCTTTGAGAGAACCCAGTCCGCTCTTGTCTTTGAAAATAATAAATACTAAAACAAGCCAAAACAATTATTAGGACTCTTCAATGAATCAAACTATATTCAATTACCAATATTAATTAGTACCTAAACACAAAAGTTAGTTTCGCAAAATAATTATAAAGTACTTAACGTTAACGATGACGACGAAGAAAGTTCTTGAGCCAGGTAAGCATGTACATAGTTCTTGGAATACACAGTTCAGCCAGCTGACGTATAAACGTCCATGTGGAGTAGGAAAACAAAGCTAGTAGTCCAAAGAACCAATGGCTACAAATCGGAAACGATGGAGACCCCGTCAATAAGCAAATTCCTTGAAAGCAGTTGTGAAGACGATTTAACGCAGATTAACTAATTTAAAATTTGCTTCTTGACCCCTCGGTCAAGAAAGGAACCTTGAAGCCACGTTGCATTTACATTATCGTTCCAAAGTGCTTACCAATTGCTTCATAGCTTGCAGATATAATACTAAAGCTACAATCGACGTCGAGGTTCCTAATCTCAGTAGTTTCCCATTACACAATGACCAACGACATTTTTATACACTTCTATTACGTCATTATCGTGAGGAGACTTTCCTGGAGCACAAAGTGCCCTCTCTAACTTATTGTATAATTTTTGGTTGAGTTCAAATGTCCCGGTTGGATTAGCGTTTCACGATTGTAGAAAATACCATTACATTTACTCCCCCTCCCCTTTAGTTTTTACCTTCTCTTTCTAACAAAGAGATAGGGGGACAACTACCTTCTATATCTAGGATGCCACTTCCTTACACCAGCTAATTGTCGATAATTAACTCATTGAACATTACGTAATATTTTCCCTCGTGTATTGTCATTTACTATTTCTTCATCCTCACCATCTTTACTTGTTGTTACCAAAGGATTTTTTTCTAAGTCTTTACTCTAAGTCTAATCCATCACGTTCTCTAAATCACGTCGTAAATAGGGTTTCAAATTAACCAGATGATGCTTACCTATATTTGTCATAGTTACCGGATCCCGTGACCCATAGGTTAAATCAGTATATTATTCGCTTATTTGATAAGGGCCTTTCCAACGCGGTAGCAATTTCGCAGTAATATCCTCTTCGGCAGATGACAGGTAATGGGTTCGTAGCAGTATACACTATCTCCAATTTCCAACATTTTGTTCTGCCTATCTTGATTGTAATAATACCTTTGTCTACGTTGCGCCTTTTTTTGTAGCCTTTAATGCTATTTGCATAGTTTCTAGGGAGCCTGAAATTTTTTCCAAATATCCCCCCCAATCATCTGATCAAATGGCAGTTTTATTTCTCTTCCTAAAAATAATTTAGCCAGGGTTTGACAAGGGCCCCCACGACTTAGAAATTCTGGGGCCCAAGGCAGACACACATGAAGGGGCCCCAACCCCTCCTGTACCCACGACAGATTTCTGATTGCTATGTTTATTATAGGTATGAGCGAATGACTTTTATTTATAAGACCAAGGTAAGTATAATATAATATTACCTAGCCAGGTAAGCTTGAGGGAATTCAAAATATTTTGCCCAGGGGCAGACTGAGTCGCCGACCCAGCGGCCAGTACGCTCTCATGGGTAACAGGACTAACGAATGAACAAGGACTCGCGTTCTCTGAAAATCCAAGGTATGCCCCCCTTTGAGAATACCCTATCCGCCTAGTGGCGTAACGATGCCAATGCAATCAATGCAGTGCGCATTGGGCTTTTGCCCTTGAGGTGCCTTTGGAAGTCAAGGCTCCTTAGATGGCATAGTTGTAGGATCCTGGTAGGGGACCCTCTACCAGCGATTGCACTGGGGCAAAAATTCTATAGCTACGCTACTAAGTCTGCCGCTGCTTTGGCCCCAGACCAGCGCCGCCCATGACTAAGAAAGGGGGCTTTGCCTAGCCTCGACTGACTAGCTTGTTACGTCATCAATAGATTAGCCAACAAAATTTCATTGCTTATGTGGTTTGCGTACTTTTTATGAATATCTTGGACTAAATTTAGAATTTAGGGGCCCTCTCTGAATCCGAGGCCCGGAGCAGTTTCCCCATGTGCCTCTGCGTAAATCAGGCGCTGGGTTTGATCCGTAGTTTCGGATTGGGAAGTTCGTAAAGCTATTGCCAATAATGCAAGTCCATTATCCCAATTCGTATGTTTCATTCCAAAATGATTTATGAGTATTTGTTTCATATTTTTATTAATTCTCTCCGTGAAATTAGTTTGAGGATAAGGTGTTGTAAATTTTCTTTTAGTTTTCAAAATTTGGTATATATTTTGCATAAACTCGGAAACCAACTACGAACCATTATTTGAGAGTATACTTCTAGGAAAACCGTAACGGGAATAAAACTCATAAACTAAATTTCGTGAGATAAAGAGGGTCATTACCTTCTTCAATGGGCAAATTTCTATCCGTTTAGAAATATAGTCTCCTAGGACGAATAAATAACTATTATTAACTCTTATTTATTAGTTCATGTTTGGTCTTTAGATGTTATTGCAAAAGTGTTTTTTAAATATAGAAATATAAAATTTTGTGACCTTTTTTCCTTACTGAGAAATTAATATAAGCTACAGAGTTTAAAAGGAACCGATGTATGTAGACAGGCTTCAATTTTCCATCTCTCTCTCTCTCTCTCTTACTTTGAAAAAAAAATCAAAACCCATGTTTGAGAATATTACATGCCTATATGAAAACGGTCCTTAAAAATATGTAACATATACGGGAGGGGGAATTTTAAATATTTTCATTAATTACAGAGCTTGTCCTTATGTTCGTACATGTATTTATATTCAAATGATACACGTACGTTAGCGAGAATTATAGCGCAGCCTTCGTAAATAATGCACATGACCTTCATTATTTTATGGATTTTAAAATCTGAGGCATGTGCCTATAACTTACTCGGTTTCTAGAGTTCGCTTAAATTTATTTTGGAGTTGAAAGTTTGTATTTAAATATAATAATAACAACACGAAAGATATATTGTATAACTAGGACTACATACGGGATGTATACTTGCCTGTCCTTAAAAAGTATAGAGCAGTACTATTAGAATAATAGGAAAGTAAAACGATGGATGACGATTTTACTGAAACCCTTTTCTTCAATTTATATCCGAGAAATTTAAGTCACACTAAAAAATACAATTACCGTGAAGTTGAGTTGAATGAAATTTTCAGGACAAAAGGTTTGTAATAAAAAAAGAATTGTATATTTATAGTGCATCATTATTTAAAGCAATTTGTCGTGTTCTATATTTTTCATCTATGTTTACTCAGTGTTCTGTTTTTCAGCGAACAAAGTGCATGTTCTTTGAGGACTTACATGGAGACTATGGACGACTCAAAGAAACGTATGTTGCGTGAGGTAAGAAATTGTATTTTATAAGGCAGATATATATGCATCGTTTTATTGAGTTACTTGGAAACTCAAGATTTATGGCAACTCTACGTCGAGCAAAACTTTCGGCGTAACCTTACTCACCGTGTCTCTGTGTTATATTTTGATAAAACATTAAGCAAATTAAATCAATTTATTTGAAGTTATGAAAAAAAAAGTAAGTGGTCGCTATTGTAACCATTCGTTTGACATATTTACATAATGTATCGTAATAATAGTAATACTTTATTCCTTATTATTATGTACATCAGGAGACCATACAAACGATTTGCTTGGGAAATGGAAAGAGAGCAGTAGCGATGCTAGTAACGGGGCTCTCTTTCCGGTAGAAAAAGCAAGGGATTTCTCGTATTCAACAAGAAACAATAAAGATATTGATTCGCGCGTACAAATCCGCATTGTTATTAAGAGATTTACATTCGCTGGAATATCACATTTACAGAGTTTATGAGCAGAGTCTTGACTCGAAGACGTTACAAGTGAAGGCTGAAGAGTGGTACAAAGGTGGAGTCTTTGTGGGCTGCAGAGCAAGAATGTTTTTCCTTGTAGCCTGTACCGAGAGAAGAAGTAGGAGAAACAAAAATAGTAGAAAAATGTAAATGAATTTTGAGTTGACCGTTGCGGGTGCAGTTTTAAAGGACATTTATAAGGAAAGGCAGACAAAAGAAAAATGGAAAAGGAAGAGCAGGGAGAGCAGAGGAGGGGGAAGAACTGAAAACTAAAAGGAAAGAGTGGGAAGGCAGAAGTAGCAGGCAGAGCATACTTGATTTAAGTACTAATCAAAGATTTTGGCTTTAAGGGTGAGAAAAGACAGGGCTTTAAATTCTTGAGGAATTGAATTCCAGATTTTAGAACCCGTAACGGAGACACTGTGGATTTTATAGTTTGTGCGAGTCCGCGGTATTCTGATTTTCACCGATAGGGATGCAGCATGGTCTATGCGTTGGGTTCGTGAAGAGAGAAGAAAATTCATAGGGATCACCTGAAAATTTTATAAGAAGGGCGAAGCGCAAGTCTAAGTAGTTTCATTAGTCAGAACGAAGGAAGAATGCGCCATAATTTAAAAAATTGGCCAGCGTGTTCATGGAAGCCTGCAAAGTTAACTATTCGCATAAGCTTTTTTTTTTGCGTTCCTATCAATTGCCTAAGGGAAGTAAAATATGTGATTCCCCAGACCTCAAGACAGTAGGTAAGTTTTGAATAAAATAAAGAATAGTAAAGAATCATTAGGATATATTGAGGAACGACATGTCTGAGTTTCGAAAAAATTCCCAGGAGACTGCTAAGAGAATTGGTGAGATCGTTAATGTGTTCTTTCCAGGTTAAATTTGAATCGAAAATTACTCCAAGAAGTTTGGCTGATTTCGTTTCCTGAAGGATGGAGTTGCGGAAAGTAATTGG
>QLNU02014802.1:5131443-5149814 GCA_006491805.2 Dysdera silvatica | reverse complement strand
AATAAAATAAAGAATAGTAAAGAATCATTGGGACATAGCTCGGAACGACATGTCTGCGTCTCGGGAATATCATCACCATCATTACCTATCTAAGCTAAACATAATCCAAAATTTATCCAAATTTAAAAATAAAGAAAATGTTATGATCAAACATTGATGTTCTTACTATTCACAATTTACCTTACCTACTTACCTATTTACCTTACTCGTATTCCTATGGTCCTTTCAGCCTGTGGATGTCACAAAATAATCCATAGAATCTATCCGACGATAATTCTATTGCATATTGTTATATTGGAAAATATGCGTATTCTGTTATATCGGTATGATAATATTATTGCACACTTAATAGGCCAGAATATATTGCAAATATAATATTTATGTGCATTAGAAAACCTAAATATTAGTTAGTATGATTCGTTTTATGGCGATGGACTGCGACCTAATTCGCAATATTTTAGAGGTATGCTTATACAGCCGTTTCAAAGTACTAATAATTCCTAAAAATATAATGACGTGTATATTCTCGACCAAAGGACAAATTCATTTTAATTCTGACTTTTTTTTTACTTCAGCTGAGAGAAAAATTGAAGAATGATTTAAAACCTGAAGACGATGACTTTTTACTTTTGCGGTTCTTAAAAGGTAAAAAAAAAAAGTCTTTTCTAACTCTTTATTTAAACTTTCTTAAATTTTATAAATTATTAATTTTATAAACCTGTGTTTTCAATAATCAATTTAGAAATATTAAATTATAAAATCATTTAAACATAATTTATTTTAAATTAAATTTTAAAATAATTCTATGAAAATTGTTTGTTCATTGCAGAATTTGAAAATGTCATACGCATTTAAGTTGAAATAGTGACATAAAAGAAATTATTTTCTCTGATTGTTGAGAATATAAAAACAATCTACCACGAGCCCATCAAAACAGGGGCCCGTCCTGCGGTGGCGCAGTGTGGTAACGCGTTCTCCTATTGCGCGGCTAATCCGGGTTCGACTCCCAGCAGTGCAAAAAGAACGCTTACTCAGAGATCTCATAAAGATCGCACTGCTCACTGTAGTCCGGGGTTTGGTTCCCTAGGCCTTAAGAGGTTCGGATTCCTCGGAAAACAGTAGGTCCCGGCGCAGCATGACCACTGTAGTCTTTGAGCCGTAAAACCAAAAAACAAACAAACAAAATAGGGGGCCCGACTTACTCGTAGTAATTAATTCCTCCACAATTACTTACATTACTTAAGATTTCGTTGATATCGATAAAGAGTTTGCTTTGCGGTGCAAGGCAGTAAAAGATTTTGTTGCTTCAGAAAAGCCCCAAGTATCTATTCTTGGACCATTATTATTTAACTTTTATGTCAATAACATTTTTCATCTACCAACATCCTTCGAACCAATTTGCTTCGCTGATGACACAAGTATCTTCTCTAAACATACTGATATTAACAACCTAATCCAATAGTTAATGAAGATATTAAACACATTATTAACTTCTTTAACATTAACTACTTAACCCTTAACAGAACAAAGACTAAGAGCTTTTTATTCACAAATAAAAGAAATATTAATCTAAATAATTTTCATCTTAATATTAATAATGAATCAATTTCATTCTCAACAGAAATTAATTTTCTTGTTATAACATTTCAATCTAATTTAAAATGGAATATCCATGATAACATCATTTGTACAAAAGTTAATAGAAATTTGGGAATAATAAGAAATATTGCATATTATTTACCCACTCCAATTCTTATAAATCTTTACTTTTCTTTGATTTTCTCTAACGTATATTACCGCTTATTGATTTGGGGCTGTACCACAAAATACAATCTCTCGCGAATTACTGCTCTTCAGAAGCATTTTATTTCACTTTTGTCTTACAATAGTCATGTGTCTCACTCTTTTTATTCATCTTCCAATAATACTCAAATATTACTAATTGAAAAATTACTAATTTACAAGATCTTTATTTTTATGTTTAATGCCATATGAATCGTTTTATATCTTAATCTTATGTCCTTAATCCCACCTGGACATAATCACTTCACAAGAAATCTAAATAATCTAATACCAGAATTCTCCAAAACAAATCTTGGATTGGTATGCACGGGTTGTATGGGCCCTAGGGTGTGGAACCCTCTTCCTGACAGAATTAAAATTTTGAGTTCACTCCCACTTTTTAAAAAATATCTACATAAATATCTTTTGGAAAACAAATTTTTTGTATAATTTCATTGATTTCTTCCTGTTTTTATATTTTAATTTATTTAGTTATTTTGCCTCGGGCAGCTGGGACTCTGTCAGACCTTATAATCTCTACCCATAGCTGCCCGAGCAGATCGATTATTCGTATCCCTTTTTATACTGTAATCTGTAATTGTATATGCCCAAAAATAAATTTGAATTGAATTGAATTTGAATTGAAACATAGTTTTATGAAAATTTCGAAAATCTGTCTCCTAGTGAAACATATTCTAAATTAGGTAATAACTGAAAAAAATTATGAAAGAATTCATTATTATCGGGATTACAACCAGGGTTTTCTCTGCTGCAGACGAACGCTTTATCACTACGCTAGAGAAGGCTATGATTAACAATAATTGAATATTATAACCTAATGTTTGCGCACCTTTTCTCAAAAATTTTCCACAAGTGCTCCGGCTGTCTCGTGGTTTTTGTTTTGTTTTTGTTTTTGTTTTTTTTGTAAATGATTTATTTGTGTAATCGATGAACCTATGAAAAAATTAATTAAATTTTTTTAGACAAATTGTTAAAGAATTAAATTTGGCATATAAATTATTTAATTACGTTTAAATAATATGGCATGTATCAGTTAAATTCTGTAATGCTGTTTGATAATATAATTTTGAAACTAATATGGAAAAATGTTTTCTTTAGCCAGAAGTTTTGATTTTACCAAGGGAGAGAAATTGTTACGTGATGTAAGAAAAATACGCTATTTATTTTTCTCGTACATATATATATTTTTTTTTGTATTTTCCGTATTTATGGTAATTAACATATCATGTAATATGTCTTGTATCTTTATGATAACTAGTACAGCCTTTAGAGGTGAGTTTGGGCTCAATTTTCGAAGCTCGAGCCCGCCCGAGTCTGAAATACTTTGTGGAAATTTGAGTTTGAGCCCGCTCGAGCCCGAAAATAATATAAAATATAGAGCCTGAGCCGGTCTCATCTCTAACAGACTTACTTTATATCAGAGGTTATTTATAAAAACACTCATTGTTATACTGGTTTTTAGTAAAAAATACGTTTGGTTATAAAAGTAATCGTTGATACAGCGGAGCTGTGGGATTTCTTCAGAAATCAAGGAAAACGTTTATTCAAGAAATTTGAACACATCTGACATACACTGTTAAAAATAACAGTTCAGGGTTGAACCAAAATGTGGTGATTTTCCAGCTTCATCCATTGTTAAGAACTACGTTTCACCACATTTTTGCTCCAGCTATGTTACCAATACTTGGCCGGAGGTTGAACCAAAATATGGATATACTTTCAATAACGAATAAGGCAACACTGAACCAAATTCATGGTTCCAGCTTGAACCAAATATACTGTTGTAGGTTAAACCAAATGTGGCCAAAATTTCCCGGACACTGTATAACAATATAAAAACCTGCCTTTAACATGCTACCTATCAAGGGCGTATCGAGGAGTGCAGGAGTACCCATTGTTTTTCTTGGCTGCTATTGAAGCCACATCTACCCCATTTCATATACAGAGAGTACACATAATTTTTATTAATTACGAAAAGGTAGCAACCAAGCGAAATCATAACGAATTTTTATTAGGCCAAACATAAGCATTTTAGCTGTTAATGATAAAAAACATCAACTTCATATATACAGAAATTATTATATAAATCATTGTAATTTATCAAAAATAAAGGATATACACACCATAAACTAATGAATTGGAATCATCGTAGCTTGCCGGATCATTAAAGAGATCTTGGCACGCGAAAAAAAAACAAAAAACCTGGTGAATATCAGTAAAGAATCGCAACGGATAAAGCTGTTTGCCACACGTGACTTCTCTCGCCTCAAGTGATTGGCTAGGAGGTGGAACGAAAATCTGGTTCGGCGTTTAACCATCTTTTACAAATTACCACACTTTCACCAATAAGTGGTACTTTTGAATTTTCAAGTGAACCAAATTTTGGTGAAATTCCTATATTTTCACCATATTTTGGCAACAACTAATGCGGAAATTTTTAACAGTGTACATAGGCGTATCTACCATAGGTATTCGACAATTTGTGGTAGGTGCGGATTTTGTATGTTTAAGTCCCGTTGCATCGCACTAATATTTTGCAGCTGCAGGATTTGTAATACTCTATATTTATTTCTAGTAATAATGAAGAGTTTTTTGAAATTTTAATGTTTTCTGACTATTTCCACTATCGTTTTCCAATTTTCGGATTATACGCAAATCCGATTTCCCGCGATAATCATGCTACTCATCACCGTCGAAAAGCGAGAGTTCATTGTATTTTATGAAAATAACTATTTGCTGAGAAGTTTATTTCAATATTTTGTTTTGTGCGTAATTCAAGTTCTTGTTTGACGGAAAATATATTTTATGTTTGCAGAATTTGAAGTTCCGAAAGAAACTCGAATTTGAGATGAAGGATTTTCAGCCTCACGAAGTAATAATATACTCCTAATTGCATGTCTGCATGCAGTCTTTTAAATTGAAATTTTTCATGAAAATACACTGAAGTGCCAGAAAAACCGGTACAGGCGTGCGTATGCAAATAACGGAGCTTTGCAACCAATCAGCGTAACGCGATGCGGTCGGCAGCGCCTATATAAGACAAGAGATGTCTGGCAAAGCTGTTAGATCGGTTCTTGCCGCTACAATGGCAGGTTATCAAGATTTAAGTGATTTTGAACGTGGCGTTATAGTCGGCACAAGAGAGATGGGACATAGCATCTCCGAGATAGCGACAAAATTTGGATTTTCGCGTACGACCATTTCACGGGTATACCGTGAATATCAGGAATCCGGTAAAACATCAAATCTCCGACAGCGGTGCGGCCGGAAAAAGACCTTGAAAGAACGGGACCTTCGACGACTGACGAGAATCGTTAAACGAGATAGACGTGCAACACTTCCTCAAATTGCCGCGGATTTCAATGCTGGGGCATCAACAAGTGTCAGCGTGCGAACTGTTCAACGAACCATCATTGATATGGGCTTTCGGAGCCGAAGGCCCACTCGTGTACCATTGTTGACTGCACGGCACAAAGCTTTATGCCTCGTCTGGGTCCGCCAACACCGCCATTGGACTGTTGATGACTGGAAACACGTTGCCTGGTCCAGTGGCGGGCGGTGACACTTTCCCTTAGGCAATCAATATATTTATTTTTGGGATACGTAAGCAAAGCAAATTTTATTTTTGTAGTACGTTACAGTTGGTCCTACTTATATAAAAAATATCCCAGTCTTCTGTTTTTTGGCAAATATATCAATAACACTTTTGTGAAAGTTGGAGTTCTTTTTCATATTTGTAATAATTTTTTTTCAATATATGACAATGATAACTTTGACAAATGCAATAAAAATTTGTATCGATACTACTAGATGGTAGCATTATCGTTATTATAAGCGATTAGAAAGTTGCTTATCAGATGAAAATTATTTGACGCTTACGCAGCTTAAAAAATTAAAACAATTAGTATTTATAAATTTAATTGATGTTTAATTTGACGAACTCACAGATTTCATGCTGAAAATACGATAAAATAGGAAATGAAAATACGATAACGAGAAATGCTTCCGCAGCCATACCCATTGAGATCTACAGTTAAACATTTATGGCTGGAATGCAGAAATTGCATTGCTTATGATCCGACGTCAGTCTCACCCTCAGAATGTGGCGCCATCCAGTGACAAAAAATTGCAAAGTATCTAGTTTGACCACGGACAAAATTTCAGGTACGCAACGGAGATTTTGCTGAACTTTTATAATTAAGTTTTCCTTAATTTAAATTGGCAATGGAAATGTGTTTCAAATTGATATTAGGCAAGTAATGCTTACATTGCTTATATAGACCGCACGCCACTGGCCTGGTCTGATGAGTCTCCTTTCCAATTGCATCAGGCGGATGGACGTGTACGGGTATGGAGACAACCTCATGAATCCATGGACCCTACATGTCAACAGGGGACTGTTCAAGCTGGTGGAGCTTCTGTGATGGTATGGGGCGTGTGCAGTTGGCGTGATATGGGACCCCTGATACGTCTAGAGACAACTCTGACAGGTGACACATACGTAAGCATCATGTCCGATCACCTACACCCATTCATGTCCATTGTGCATTCCGACGGACTTGGACAATTTCAGCATGATAATGCGACACCCCACACATCGAGAGTTGCTACCGAGTGGCTCCAGGAACACTCTTCTGACTTTAGACACTTCCATTGGCCACCTAAATCGCCAGACATGAACATTATCGAGCATATCTGGGATGCCTTGCAACGTGCTGTTCAGAAGAGATCTCCAACACCTCGCACTCCTATGGATTTGTGGACTGCCCTGCAGGATTCCTGGTGTGAATTGTCTCCAGGATACCTTCAGACATTAGTCGAGTCCATGCCACGTCGTGTTGCGGCACTTTGGCATGCGCGGGGGGCTGCACGATATTAGGTAGGTGTACCAGTTTTTCTGGCACTTCAGTGTATCTACTATATTCATAATTATTGAACTTCAATCCCAAGCAGTAAACAACACTCATTAATGGAATAGCAGCAAAATATAATTTCCTGTAGTTTCAACTTTTGAATTGTGAATGTGATTTTTCTTTTCATCAAAGGCATTGACGAATGTCTAGGGTTGATGGAGGTTGTAACCCTCCACTGTGATGAAATTTTGAATATTTACACATGAATTTATGGAGTTGTAGCTCTGTAACCCCCCATTGAACCTACAGCACCTTCCCTTATGGACTTTCTGCATACGCCTATGCTTAGTCTTTCCCAGAAAAATGAAAATTACAAATGAATGTTGTGTAGGGAGCACTGGAGTTGGGGCTATGTATAGAGCCTCCCTATGGACCTTAAGGCTAATTATATCCATGATCAAAGGTGTAGAATATTGAAATTGAAATGATTTATGGCCCTAGGAATATCATTTTAATACATTTTTCTAATTATTTTTCACAGGTTTTTCAAAAATATTTTGATTGTGCAATACTAGGAGTTGATAAACAAGGTGACCCAATAACTTATTGTAGACCATCATCATACGATTTTAAAGGTGACAGCTGTTTTTTCTTCTTCTTCTTCTTCTTCTTCGTTTGTCTTTTTAACCATCTTTGTTTCTTGGATTAGCAGCTAATGTACTTTATTTCGTTTTCAGGCATTTCCTATTCCGTTAGCTTAATAGATCAAATCAAATTCTACGCGAGTATAATAAATAAACATCACGATGTGAGCAAAAAGGTAAATGGTTTTAATATTTATTTATTTCTTGCATGAAAAGTTCAAAATATAAGTCTTGCTATAAGTAGTTATAATAATACATACACTAATTTTCAACATCCACGTATTAATAAGCTCAAACTAGAGCTTTATTCCTTTTTGGAGAAAAAGAGACGCTTTCCCCATCCTGGATTCGAACCAGGGTCCCTCCGTTTAGCCCGGAGTGTCTTGGACCGCTAGACGAATGAGGACAGGAAACAACGCTCTCTTTCTCCGTATGTAAAGGTGTTAAGGTATTATTACCCTCCGCAGGGATAACACAATTGCCAAATAATGGTATTAAACCATTATTTGGCAATTGTGTTATACCTGCGAAGGGTAATAATATCTTATATCCATATAATAATACAGATATTACATGTACCATTCAGTTCAGCACCCACATTCTAAATATCTATACTAGAACAGAATTAGAACTTATCGTTTAACATTCCTTATATATGTAAAAAAAAAAATCGTTTTACATATTTATAGAATTTTTTAACAAATAATTTGCACAATTTTTTTTGCACAACTTTAAACACTTTAGAGCAAATTTTTGCACAATTTTAACCTAATTAACTAATTTTATACAATATTTAAATAATATATACACAGTTTTTTTACACAATTTTTGACATAACTTTTATCGTAATTTTTATAATTTTTAACAATGCGAACATGACTCTTCATCAGAGTGCCGTATCATATCCGCATTGTCAAGTTATGTGCTTGTTTTTTCTGAGACATTCACAGCAGCAACTGGCTAAAAAGAAAAATCGGAAAAAATAGCTTCTCCCTTTCCCGAAAGATTTCTAGATCCGCCTGTGCTAGGCTGTACGTACAACTCGTACCCTAATGGGTTTTCTAGATACCAAGAAAATAGACTGATTCATGAACATTGTATCGGCCCCCAGAGTGATTGCTCCTTGATGGAAAAAGAAAAGAGTAAGGGTTTTACTTTTCCCAGTTTCATTCTTTGTTAGTTTCAAGAAAGTTCTTTTATTTAAATTTGCGATCTTCAAGAGTTTAAAAACTCAAGAGTTGAAATTGCGATCTTCAAGAGTTTGAAAATACAGGAGTTGAAATTGCGATCTCCAACTCACTCACAAACTAAGCATCGTTGAGAAGTATTTTCAAATACAAATGAGAACTTAGGTTGCTTCTCTGGATATAGACCTCACAATGGATGACCATTTTACCACAACTTTCAGGAGTTCACCCATGGATAGAGATCCTCAAAATTCTTGAATAAAATACCCTTAATTTCTTGGGTAACGAAGGTAAAAATTCTTGAGTAAATAGGAAAATTTCTCGAGTGAGAAGGAAATATTCTTGGGTTCTGAAGGCCATCCGAGTTAAAATCTAAAGCACATGTTTTGCATATCGACACTTTAAAGACAAAACAATACACAAGAAAATCATATATAACTTATACAGCTACAATACTATGGATTTATTAATTATAATTAATATCCGAATGCAATTAAATTTAGCTCCCTAAGCTATATAAAATTCCATTTTTGATTTTCATAATTATATGCTGTCAGCAGTTCCAAGTTTGTGAATCTGAGATTTGTCCTGTGGTCAGTTAAGTAAGGCACAGGAAAATTTGGAGCAGAACCTTTTACAGTTTATATTTGAAACTGGAATCCATAATGCACCATCAACAAAATGTTTGTGGTCCTCACGCATTGCCGCAAGAGCGTCTTCCACTAAGATACATGGATTGTTCTCCAGAGTTTCTTTCAGTTCCCTATAGGCATGTTCCCCGTTGTCCCCAGAATTCTCCTTCAATGTCGGTATTTTGGTGAACAGAGTCTTCGGCTTGTTTCCCATTGCTGCCTGCAAGATCACATACTGTATGTAGAAAAAAAAACCGCCACAGACTTACATGCATCATCTGCTTCTCATGATCTCCAAGAGTGTGGATGTGCAACGATGCACCGCTGAAGGACCCCTTACCAACATCGGAGCCCAGAAACTCAAAAAAGATGTCCCAGTTGTTTGTCAGCTACTTAACTGCTTCTAACCAGGAATGGGGGAAATTCAGATTTGGACTTTTCCTCTTATAGGAAAAGTTGGAAGGGATATCGTTTCTTTCCTTCTAGCACGTAAGAAAGTCTGCTTCACGGAAACCACAAATTGGTTTAGTTTAGACAAACCATCCTTCACCACCATGCCAACAAGACTAACTTTATATGCCCAGCATTGAATGTGGACAACATAATCATGAAGGAGGAGCGACAACTCCCGCTGTCTCTTGACAAAATTTTAAATTTCTTTTCCCAAAAAAAGAAAAAAATTGAGTAAAATGGTGTAAATTTACGATTTTCTTCGGCAGATACTCTTAAATTTCTCGAGTAGAAGTAAAAACTCGTTCACCTGGGCAGATTTGCAAAAATTCTCGGTAGTTCAAGAGCAAATGCTCTTTTCCTAGAATTTTTCCGAACCTTTGCGGAACACTAGGAGGATCTCGCGGACCCCCAGCGGTCCGCGAACCACAGTTTAAGAACCGCTGATACAGGAGCCTACTTTAACTTGCCTGCAAATACAAACTACAGAATCGAAAGACAAAGAGATATGACCATATGATCATATTGTTTACATTACAATATCCGATACTTCCCACTAGAATCGGAAGAATCTGGTATCAACACGTGGAAATTGCCATTAGTTGTTGATATTAACTTTCTGACTTCGAGAAAAGCCAGAACGGAAACGTTTTGCAGGCGTCATTAAAGGTAAACAAAACGATGGTTGATGTTGGCAATGGGTTTTCTGCGCAGTATGAACCGCATTTGGTAACACCGCTCTTTCATTACAATTTTATATTTGTGATTGTGTTTGCTTCTTTTTTTCTTTTACCGACCAGATCAAATCAGAGGTTCCATGAATCCTGTTGTATCTTATTAGTTTGAATAATTATATGAAAAATCTCCTTTACATATCAAATGTTAAGAGTATGATATGCTTTTTTTTTACCAAATATTCCTTTCTTTGTAAAGGAGGGAGGGGGCGGCAGTACAGGCTGTGCCTTGGGGTGACAGTTCTGTAAATCCGCCACTGTGTGTGTGTAATCATGTTACTCATGTTGAATTGAAAAAGGGTTTATATAATTTCTATTCAGTTTGTAAATATTTCTATTCTTTGAGAACGATTTTTATTATTATAATACTGAATAAAGTGCATATACCTGAATATATGAAATGAGAAATAACAATGTTTTAATATACATATAACATATATATGATTACAGAAGAATTATATTTTTTAATTTATATTTGAGAAATTATATTTTTTATTTCATGAAGCCTGAAAACGAGAGAGTTGGTAACTTTATTCTAGATTGTGAGGATATTTCAATGGCTTTTATTTCGTCTACTCTCGGTAAGTAAATTTCTTAAATTTTTTCTATTGTTCCCTAATTTATTATTGAAAGAAATTGATTTCTTTTCTTCTTAGAAGTATGAAAAATGATCCACTGGATCGCACTGTTAATTAATAAGGCTTGTGATAAATAAAGTCTTGGCGTGCATTTGTCCGATATGCACAACGAAATAATGTCGCAATTTCTTAATAAATGATCAAATTACTAGTGTCCGATTTAACGTGAGAATCGAGGCACAAGAATACCAGCTCGATATTATTATTACACACGTATATCAATATACCACCACGAACGAAATATTAACATATTATATCGTCACATATTTGGATGTGTTTGTTTTAAAGTTTACATGTAAGAACACGGCTTACATTTTGATATTGCATTGTTTCGATTAAACTCGACTAAAAGTTACGGCAAAAATCTTTTAAACGTATTTGTATCATGTGTAGTATTATTTTTATGATATCATACATAACATGAGCTCAGAACCGTTTCTAGGTATTTTGCCGCCCTAGGCGAGAATTCAAAATGCTGTCCCCACCCTTTTACTACCATTACTCTTTCGACTAGATCTCCCTCTCTACCACAACCAACATCCAGCGGTTCAACAACGTAAATTTTCTGTTATACTTTTAATCATTAAACCCGTTAATTATATTTATATTTTAAACTTATATTAGTTATTTTGTAATATTAGAATATTGTGAATAGTAAAACAATTGCTACATGTTATAATTGTTTAATTTCAACATTTTATATTTTTGAAAACTGAAATATTAAAGGAGTAATATTTCAAAACACAACGTTGTATTATCAGAGCTAGAAGGCTTAAATGTATTAGATATAAAAGAACTTGTGTGCAAAATTAAACAATTAAACACATCAAGAAATTTTACATTCGTCAAAGTAAAGACTTATTAAGTAATTGTCCCGTATGCTTTTGAAAACAATTATATGTTTTAATTTTTCCTCTTTTTCATTTTTTCTCCTCATTTGCTCAGTTTTTTCTTTGTTTGATTTAAAATTAATTTTTTACGCCATTTTGCCGCCCTAGGCGGTCTCCTACTCTACCCTAATGGTAGAAATGGCTGAAGACCCAAGGCTAATAAAATTATGACGCTACGGTTTTTATATTATATATCAATGATGTTGTACAATATTGCAACAAGGAGTTGGAAGAAATGCATCTTATAATTTTTCAAGTTAAAATAATAAATTCTATAAAACGTATTTTGCCTAGTTCCTTGTAAACCTTTTTTAATTTCAAAAGTGACATCATTCTAATTTCAAATTCATGAAACTGATATTCCTTATAGTAGTATTACAGATTTATTGTAAATTTTGCGCTCATTTACAAAACGATTTCATTATTTTTAGTTATCAGACATCACTTGAATATAATTCAATTCTACCAAGCCAACTTTCCAGAAACCTTGAAAACTTGTTTCGTAATAAACGGTAAGCCAACTTTTGTTGAATGAAGTTATTGTGAATGCTGTTATAGCTTTGGGATTAATCTAAACACTATTTCAAAATAATCAGAAAATATAACATAACTAACAAAGTTTGAAACTGATTAGATTATTTAGAGCATTGTTTCGATAACATGAGCTATTTCCTTCAGATTGCAATATGATGTTCACTCTGGTGCCATCGTCTGTGGAATACTTAATTTCACAGATACAATAAAATATTTAATTTTTTTACAGATGGTATGTGTTATTCCGAGTGTCACTTTACAATCTTAAGGAGAGAGCCTGTGCTATCGAAACATACACAGTATAGCAAAAAATTCAATAAATTTCTGAGTTAGTTGAGTAATATTATATTTGCTTACACCTTTACAATTATTGAAAAACACTAATGAGTAAGATCAACTAAATATCACACACTATCAATAATTTAGCGTAAATCAACATATTTGCTGATGACATCCGTGTCACGAGTAGAGTTAATATAATAATAAATAATATAATAATTATAATTACATAATATAATATAATAATAATAGAGTTAATCATAATATATTTAATAGAGTAAGGAGGTATTTCGAGATTAAATCTGGACCATGTAAATTTCGGAGCTTAGAATTCGCAAATTTGAGGTATCAAAATAAATTTCATTGCATAAATCCTTTCCATGGCTTTCCAAAGCTTGATTCGTCCCCCCAATCATTAACCACAAGAATTTCCTTGTGTCGTGATCCCATCATTAGCGATATTATTCCCAATCATGCGCTTTATGATTTATTTTTTGGATGCATGAATTTAGGCACTCCGAAAGGGACAAAATGTCTTTTGGCGGAGAATAAATGAAAACCGAAACGAAGTTGTTAAAAATTAAGGACCAGCTAAGAAATTACTGAATTTAATTGTTGATACTCCACACTTTTAGATTCCAAATACAGTAGACTCACCTTATAATGACACTTGATTCACAAACTCACTGCCATATAATAATTGATTGAGAAAACCCTGGCTGTTCTCCCGTACGTGTGACACTAGAAGAGGATTATTCGATACAACGACAATTCTATATGACGTCCGGGTAGTGAGGGCCCCTTCCAAGTCGCTATAAGGAGAGTATTCTATATATTTTTTAATTAGAACCTGAGTTTAAAAAAAATAACAACGTACTCTCGATTAGGATTCGAACCAGCAAACTTCAAGTTTCTCTCTGAATAGTTTGACCATTATACCACCAAGTATAGCCGTGGGCCGCAATAAAAGAACGTAAAGCAACTCTTAAAAATTATGAAAAAGATAGCTAATACCGTAAAGAAATCCAGTTTTCTCATGTGCAAAAAACTGATCAGTTAATTTAATATTTGCAATTCATTTCTCTTTACTAAATTGAGAATTACTTTCGATTTAGTGAGGAAGTAATTTAGTGGAGTATTAAAATAAAACATTGAAATCAGTTCTGAATCTTAAAAATATGATAGAGAGACATATGAAGGGAACTCTAGGCAAAATAGGATTTCTTATTTCGGTAGAGATAACCTGATGTAGCGTTTAAAACAAATATGAAAATAAATGTGCTCAATAACTTAGGATAATGATATTCCTGATTGCACCCCACTTTGATCTGAACAAGATCTTTAAGTAGAACTTTGCAAAAAATTTCTGCTTCCAATAAAAAAAAAAAATGAAAAAATAATTAATTATTCAGAAGAAAAGCGCGCGAAAAATTGCAAAGAAATATTTTAAAAGCCCATTTAGCGAATTTCAGATGCGACACCCTTGAAAATAGTGAAACGTTGTCTACGAAAATAACGTTTCCTTCAGAAAAGGGAAACTTTATATCACACTTTTCTTGTAAACATGATCTCTATAATTGTCTCATTATTTTCTTTTCTTTTAGTTCCATCTTTCTTCCACCATATCTTCAATTGTTATAAAAGTGCTATTGATGCGAACATTATACAGAAGCTTCAAATATATGGAAAGGGTAAGAAGCTCACAACTTTTAGTTTGCATTAGCTTTATACGTTGCAATAAATTTATTACACCATGGGATTCAAAAATCATGTCACATGGTATCCCAATTTTTAACAGCTACTTGATTCCTGAAAAGCAGTTGTTATAAAATCCGTCACAAAACATGCCCTTATTTCGAAGTTAGTAAGCTAGTTAATAATAGTTGAGCTGAATGTGGTTTGGACCAATTATAGTGTGCCGTCATGGATGCCCATAGATATACGATAACGGGAGGCTTGGGCGTCCTTTTGCTCTGGAATATTTGCATTACTTTAGGCTGATTTTAAAGAAATCAAATTTGTGTTTTGGAAATCAATCTTTAGAAATCAAAACTTTAGAAAACCAACAAGAGCACCCATGTGCGCGATATTGGCATAAAATTGTTTTGTGGAAATAAATGTCTTCAGGGAATTTGAAACATTAAACGGCATTTAACGCCTGAGAACTATTTGCACATTGAGCTGCATGAGCTTGTTCATATATAGTTACGTATATAATCACATTATATAACGCTTACAATATGATTTCCAACAGCCTGGCAAGAAAATCAACACTGCGACAGAACTCGTGCCGACATCGTATGTTGGAAATAAAAGTTATTATACTCCTACATGAACGAGAATGACCGTCACTAAACGTAGATCTTCGAAAACACCTTTCACAACAAAATCACAAAAAGAATGAAATCATTTAAGCATCTAAGATTTCGTAAAGTTAGATTGATATGTAGAATCACATATTCTGTATACCAACAAGAATATGATACTGCATACCAGAGAAAATATTTGATTCTGTATATCAACCTTAGTATGCATTGTCGTCCTTAGCCTCAAAGTAATGAAAAGGCTATGGCTAGTGCAAAAATTTTTACCGCGGCCCGAATTTTAGTGTTTTTTTTCAACGATTTTGTAAACTTTCGAATTTTTTAAAGATTTTGCAAAGTTTAGAATTTGTTTAATGATTTTGCGAATTTTAGATTTCTTTCATATTTTTTATTAATTTTCATATGTAAATTTAATACTGCAATCACCAGAAAATCTGTTGTGTGAAATTTTGCAGAAAAATGTATTTAAAGTACGCACGTGTAATATATTGTGCGTTGCCTCACCGTGACTTTGAGGGTTCAGCTAAAATGTTAGAATCTAGTTCATTCGAGAGAAAAAGCCCTGGTATAATAATATAAGGGCAAAGGTAAATAATCTATATGAAGTTTTTTTTGCCTGAAAATTTAAAAAAATTCTTTTTTCAAACTTCTGCATAATTTTTGCTTCCTTTTAGTGTCAATAAATAGCGACATATTTTCCCATTACCTCTTTTCCTTGCCGACGAATTGTGATATAATTTTACATATGTTATTACTTAATATTTGTAATGACTAGGACCTGGGTTTTGATGACATTCGCACTCTTTTGAAACTTTTGGTCTTTTTTTGTTTTTACGGCATTTTAAGCTATTTTTCCTTGTTTTATGTCATTTTTGGTTAATTTTTTTCATAAAAATTGAATTTTTGTAAGAATTACAATCAAGTTGCAATAACCAAAATTAGGATTTCTAGAAGAAAAAAAAAAGCTTCAACAGCTTTCATTTACAATCACTTACGTATATCAATCGCAATCTTTTTAACCTCGCCTTTAGCGCCATTGCTCACTTTTATTTCAACGCTGTAGTCACACTTCCCAACTATTACCTTATATTAGGTATTTTTATTGAATTTGGAGGTACTTGAAAAAGTTAATCATTTAACTGTCTGTCATCTATTTCAGAAAAGTTACTATTTGTGGCCAAACGGAGCGGAATATAACCCTTTTTAACGGATGCTGCACCAAGCAAAGTAAAAGGTGGAAAAACAATTAAATGTTTTAATACAAAGCTAGTGCATGTCACTTGCCTTGATCATGCCTTACATAGGGTTGCTGAGGAAATTCAGGCAAATTATCTGGATGTAGATAGATTTGTTTCTAACGTTAAAGAGATTTTCTTGAAACCTTTTTATCATACAGAAGCCTTTATAACGGGAGCTCCTAGTTTCACTTTGCTACCAGGTTCTTTGATAACGCATTAGGGAACATGCTAGGCTGTTCCATGGATGCATATTTGTTACAGCGAAAATTTTGATGCTGTAAAGGCGACAGTAAATGAGTTTCTTTAAAAGTTTCTTTATGCGAGTCGTTGTACCAATATATGTAAGTGTTGAGAAGAGCTTTTCAAGGCATAAGAATTTGCTTTCTGAAAATAAAATAGACTTTTGACAATGTTAAAAAACGCATACTTATTCAGAGCAATTTTGACGTTCTTGCAAGTGATTAGATTACACATGACTAAAATTTATTTTGTAACGAAGTTTTAGAGTCAAAACCCCCAACTGTGATTGACTTTAACTACAATTAAAGTGTCCCACTCGTTACAAATTTAATAGTTAACTAATTAGTTAAACAAGCACTGGTCAACTTAGGCAGTAAAACACAAGACTGCGCACAGTGATTTATTACACAGCCGAAGTTACATGCGAATAGATCATATTCTTGGGCACACATTATACGTCCATTCAGTAACATCAGAAGTTCAGCCAGCGTCCTTGCGTCAGAAAACTGGATAAACGTAAACTCCCTCGGAATTAATAGATAACCCTCGACTCCTATCTGGCCACACCGGATCAGTTCTCTATAAATATTAATACGAATTAACTAAACAATAGTGCAATACACACATACTCTGGAATCTAAAATTCCCGGGTTTCTTACAGCTCTACCCTTAAGCTTCTTTTTAAGGGCATTTTTTAGGAATCTTTAGGTCATCAAGATCCGGGTCCTATTAATGACTAATTCTGCGTTATTAATGACTTAAACTTTACTATAAGCATATATGTAAACGAAAAAATACTACTGTAAGGTTCGCTATTATCTGGGATTGATCTTGGAGCATATGACCCGAGGACAGAATAATTTTTCTATATAATGCATGTATATATATATATATATATTTAGTAACGTAACAGTTATTTGTTACTGTTTCGAAACTGAGATTTCTTAAATATTAATGTTTTTCAAGAAGTGAAATTCAAGATTTTCCCTGCGACCATCCATCGAATTTTTCTTTTCCCTTTTTCGTTCCACGAAAAAATACTTCCCTATTTATAACCCCACCTCAGTGCTTTGTATATAGCATTTATTTTTAATTTTAGTATTACTATGGAGTAAAAGGTTTCCTAGGGTGTCTATGCTACCCTTGCTCCCCCCCCCTCTTAATTACGGTAATCGAAATTTCATTTTTATTCGATAAGAACATTCTTCACATATCGTACCCTGAAATACATTAAAAGAGATATTAATGCCCTTCTCATTGTCAGTGTTAACAAAATTGGCAAATGGTATAACATACAAATTCACCGAGGCATGTTTTTTGCTATTTCGTTTTCTTCTATGCAAGTTTTAATTTGAGCTGTAAAACGTGGTGTCAGAAATATTACCCATACACTGCCTGATAAAATTTAAAGAAAAAATGGTTTTCATTAGTGTCTTATTTTTAATAATGTTCACACAGGTGAACGAGTGCCTTTGGTATTTTAATAAACGATTCCACACATTTCTAATACAAGATCCAACGATTTCCTATTTCTTCATTTCATGATCGTTTTAAGGTGAACACCAAAATACGTGGATGCCAATTTTTTTCAGGCTCCATCGAACAATGTCTGGCTTACACTGTATTTTTTTTCAAAGCGTTCTATGAATATATCAAAGTATAGTGATTTCTATCACGATACTACTATTATATGCTACCATATGACATACAATAATTATTATTATAAATATTATTAGTATATAATTCTAGTAATATATAATACTCATGGTTGGGGAGATAAAGGATTAAGGGGAAAATGCTCAGAGGCCCGGGACCTTAAGGGGGTCCAAAGCAGGATGTTAGTAAGTTAACGGACATAATTAGTTGGGGTCCAAGTCGCGGGAACCTACCTAGGTTCCCGCAAATTCTGTTCCCAGCCCTAAAAG
>QLNU02014802.1:5094652-5123485 GCA_006491805.2 Dysdera silvatica | reverse complement strand
AATTAGAAACATTAGCTTTTATTTACCTATTTCAATCCTTTTCAGTCTTTATTATTCTCTGATTTTCTCTAACTTATATTACTGCCTACTAATTTGGGGTCACACGTCAAAATCAAACATACATCGTTTAGCCTCACTTCAAAAAAAAGTTACTCCTTCTTATCTCCAACCGTACTTCTACTTTCCATTACTTAAATGTTGCTAGACACTTCCACATTCTTCTGATCGATAAACTTCTCATTTTTAAAATCTCAACATTTATGTTCAATGTTATAAAATCTTCAGCATATCCATATCTTAGCTCTCTTCATCTGCCCAGTCATACATATCTAATGAGAAACTCTACTAACTTTGTCCCAGATTTTTCAATAACTAATCTCGGGCTGGCACGAACTGGCTGCTTTGGCCCTAGAGTATGGAACACTTTTCCTTCAACCGTGCAATCATTGAACTTGCTCCTATTGTTTAAAGAGTGCCTTTCTCAATTCTTATTAAATTAAATTAAACTGACATCTGTTCATTTCAAAAATAATAAAATGTTCCAACTCGGGCAGCATGGGCTTTGTCAACCCTACAGTCTTTACCCCTTTCTTCGCAGGCGAATCAAATTAATACTTTTATAATATGTAAAAATATAATGTATCTGATACTGTAATTGATTCTCCTAAATAAAGTTTGTATCGTATTGTACTTTGTGGCAGTACGTGTACATAGTGCATGTAAGCCGTATGTTTTGCTTACTAACTGAAGGATGCTCTACAACTTTCTAATTGAAAATATTTCGCTATCTTTATTATTTTTCGAAATAAAATTTTTAACTTCCTCAATTCGCCACCAGGAGCGCTGCTGTTCATCTCATCTGATAGTGCATAGTCATTTTACTATACCAATACCTAACTTTCTTTGCAATATCTGTCTTGGTTCAAAAGTTATTGTCGCATTCGGACTCTCCTAGGAACCCTGCATATTAAAAGTACATCATATTAGACTCTACAACGGAAGATACCAAGAAAACATCAGCAAGAATATAACACACCCGCGACCTTAAAATTATAATCTGATTCCAAAGATGACACACAACCACTAACTGACACATTCAAAACACATGCGGCCTTCCAACATGAAAAGGTTCCCCCACCCCTTCTTTAGATCTTTGTTGCGGGACTCAAGAGCTTCTTCGGACAATATCCCTATCAGTAGATAGCGTGAACAATGTCTGATGCGTGAATTAGAATACGGGGCATACTGGAAGGCATGTAGAGCCAGAGATAGAGTTCAATATAGAGTTTGGCGGTTCCAGTTAAATAGTTCATAAAATTTAGTTAAATAAATAATAAAAATTTAATAATATAAAAAATTAGATTCAATTCGGCGATGTTTAATCCATTTTTGTCTAATTTTGATACTAAGTCTACTAATTTTGTTTTTTATTTCAAGACAAAAGGATGTCTTACTTCCATTTCTATCCTCTAGACCCGATCAATGGTACACATAGTCCCTAAATGTGAAATTTTCTCTTCTAAGATACTTTTTGTCTTCTAAACATGGAAAAGCTCTCTAAAAAATCAGGACTGCTTCTAAAAAAATTAAAAATCTTACTAAGTAGAACCTGGTAGCAGGTAATTCTCATAGTAATAAAGAATACGCATTCTGCAGTTTGTGTCTACGTAAAAATAATCGCGGGATTTTGCCGATTTCAAAAGTTATGTATAACTAAATTTAAAAAATTCAATTTTTTTAACGCTTTCTGATTAAAAAAATATATATGGAGATTTTAAACTATGTATCCTACCTTTGGTGGACGGATCCATTACGATTTAATCAATTGAAACCTTTTCGACTCTAATAACAGCATACTATAATTTTTTAACGCAGTTATTATTGACAGTGATCATTCATACAAGATAGAAGTTCTATTACTTACTTGGCGCAGTATAGCCCAGATGCTCTTGCGCCATAAAAAATCCAAACATCTATTACTTACTTTGTAATCATCATGCTTCGGAAGTGAAAATAAATTTAGTTTCGTTTTAGAAAAATATTTTAATTTACATATACTACCATTTCAACTGCTAAATCAGACTTTGGATTTTCGACTTTTGCACTCCTTGGTCGCATTTTTTCCCTCTGTGCGACGACACAATGAATGCTTGATAACATACATTGCATAAAAATTATACTTTAAAACACACGAATTTTTTACCACATATACATACTGTCTGTTCACAAAAAGAAGTCCGATGGTACAGTTAGAAATAACGGGAGGTGACGTCACAAACCGGCTAGCCGATTACAGCAAAGTAGGACTCCAATCTTAAAACTTTCTTTTGGCGGTCACCAAAAATGAGTGTAAAACTTGGCGTCCTGCATTATTGTAAGCGTTTAGCCGGCTTATGACGTCACCCCCGATATTTCTAACTGTACCATGGGACTTCTTTTCGTGAACAGACAGTATCGTGAAGCATATACACTCTATAACAAAAAAAAATCGACGCACCAAGAAGGAGTTGTCCGATTGCGATAAAAATTGGTGGATGTGAAGAACATACATAGAAAAAGAAACGATTAAAATTTCAGAACAATTGAATGATTTATTGCAGAGTTTGACCGTTACAAAGGGAGGAAGTCAATAAGGCGTTGGTCCACCTCTGGCCTGGATGCAAGCTGTCACCCGGCGTGGCATAGACTGATAAAGATCCCGGATGGTGTCCTGCGGAATTTCTTGCCAAATTGTCTCCAACTGTCGGGCTAAATCGTCAACATTCCGGGATGGTTGCAATCGCCTTCCCATAGCGTCCCAAATGTGCTCTATGGGAGAGAGATCAGGAGATCTAGCTTGCCAAGGAAGTGTTGGGCAAGCTTGAAGACAATTCATAGCAACACGTGCCGTGTGCGGCCGGGCATTGTCTTGTTGAAACGTAAGTCCAGGGTGTCGCAAAAGGAACGGTAACACAACCGGTCGTAGAATGTCGTCTACGTACCGCTGTGCTGTAAGTGTGCCAGAAATGACCACCAAAGGGGTCCGGCTATCAAAGGAGATGGCACCCCAGACCATAACGCCCTGTTGTGGGCATGTGTGGCGTGCGATAGTAAGGGCAGGATCCCCACGCTGCCCTGGACGTCTCCAGACACGTCTGCGGTTGTCGTCAGGACACAGTTGGAAACGGGACTCGTCACTAAAGACTATACGTCCCCAGTCAGCGCAGTTCCAAGTTGATCGAACCCGACACTACTGTAATCCGACGACGATGTAAAGCTTGAGAGGTGAGCGGCGTAACGGTCGGCGTAAATTCCGCTCTCTCAGTCGTCTACAGAGGGTCATGTTGGACACATGTGTGCGGGCCACACGTTGGATAGTTGATAACGACGAATCCGGTGCTGTGACAGCTGCTCTGACAATCGCTCTGTCTTCCCGTTCTGTTGTGGCCCTAGGTCGACCGCTGCCGTCCCGATGCTGACATCTGCCGTTGTTGACCCACTCTTGCCAGCACCGTCCAATCGCCGCATCGCTTCGACCCACGTCGATAGACTGTAGTTTAAGTTTAATTATTACAGTTCATCCATGATAATGTGTGTTTTTAAATATGATGAACGGATTAAAACACATTTATTGTTCGTAGTTTTAAGTATATAGTATACGTTTGGTTACATATGATTTTAAACGCTTAGGAATAACTATTGTTTACATATAAGTCATTATATTTTAATGGAACAGATACCTATCTTTTCATATATACACACTCGCGTTTTTTTTACCAGCCTCATTAGTTAACAACACGGTTTTAAGAACTATAGCATTGATTTTGAAAAGTATTCCATAGAAGAAATGTTAATTCTCATTTACGAACTTTTGATTTTGCAAACGTATTTACTTTTTTGGGGGGGTCCGCATGAATTCATAAAATCGAGTGTCATTGCTTATATGATTTTAATTCTTTTTAATTATGTTTTAATAGAAACCAGAATATTGAAAATTTTGAAAATAAATTCCTGCACCCTGCTTTAAAAAATCGCACAACTGAAGCGATATTACAATAACTATAATAAGCGGATTTCAACACAATCGAACGATACGATACGTTTTCTATTTTTGTTAGGCATTTATATTTTTTCTTAAATAAAATCACCGTAACCCGAAATTAAGGTGCTATAAATTTGTCAAGCTTGCAGAGCATTACCGCCGGAGGTTTATAGTTCTATTGTTCGAGAGTAAACTACAGAAATTAAAGTTATTTTTAAAGTTTTCCACTTCCTTTGCGGAGAAAGAAAAGCAAATGGAACTAATAAGGGGTTCGACACGTGACAGCAAGTTGTCCCGTCTGATGTTGTCTACTAAATGCATGACATACGGAAAAGCAGACAACTGAAATACTCACCTGGTGCTCATGGGTCACCAACGAAGATCGAGGAAACCTCCTGGAACCGTTCACGCAATTTGTTCCCCAGGTTTTTTCGGTGAAGATTGAGGAAACCTCGCGAAACTATAGATGGCTGGATAAAAGCAAAAAATGAGATCAAATAACGAAGAAAGGCAGTGCCGAAAACAAACGCTGAACTATTTATAAGACGAATTATTAAAATTTAAGAAATAATAATAATATTTATTTAATCTACGATGTCCGCTACATGGTGACCTATTCTGAACAGAAGCGGGATTAATTGCACTGAATTCAAATAGAATACAGTAAAACCTCTCTATAACAATATTATACGGACCGAGAAAAATTATCGTTGTAGAGGGAGTTATTATTATAGGGAGGGTTCATTATACAGTAAAACCTCTCTACAACACTATTATACGGACCGAGAAAAATTATCGTTGTAGAGGGATTTATTCTTGCAGGGAGGTTTTCTTGTATTACTGTTCCGTTATATTGGTTTAAAATGCAAGAGAATGGAAAGTTTAGCTTGTTGGGAGATTCCCTTCCAGAGGTAAAAATAAATAAATTAGGTAGGGAAATCTCCTTTTTATATAGAGGTATAAATTCCCCAAGCTTTGCGAAAAGGGATAGGAAAAATTATTTATTTATTTTTTAGATTTATTTATTTACAAAAACCAAGGTAAGGCAACCAGTAAATATAAAATTCGTTATAATATAGGCCTACACAAAACCAACAGCATCAGACATATAAAACATACCATTTATAAACAAAATAATTTCAAATTGCAGCTCTATATTGTTGATGGATGTATCAGGAAAAGAAACAAGTTGGTCTGAGTTATTTCTATTTAGTTATGGTTTATATATACATATTTCAGATAATATTAATTATTTATAAACAACATTTAAAAATTAATAATTTCGAAATAAATTAATTCAAGTGAAATAAAGGCACAAAAAGCAAAAAAGACGTTTTTGTTTTAGAAAATGATGAGGGTGCTCACCAGGTTTCCGGACAGTGAATGACTTTATGTTAGGTGACAATTTTTGTACAATGGATATGTGTGTGTCAATATGGTCTCACTTTATCCTTCTCATGATTCGCAGTCGTCGTTTCTTGTCAGCGTAATCCTCATGAATTTGGTCTTGGGTAACGTCTGACCATATCTGTCGAGCAATTTTCCAAACGCCGTCTAATGTTTTCGGCCACCTGCGTGAAAGTGTTTGCTTCAAAAAACCGAAACCAAAAAGTCCATTGGATCAGCGTTGGAGCTTTTGACTGTAATATCCTTTACGGCTATATAATTCATTCCAGGTTCTAATTTCTTTTCCACGAGATATTGTATTGTTTTCTGACAGGTTTGAGAACTCGCTTTATGGTGATGGAAGTACAGATTGTCGAGCTTGCCAGGATAGAGCTGTAGAAAATATTGATTAAATAACGGTCCCAATGCATAAACAGTACAATAGTCAGCATTTAGTTTTATATTTTATGGAACTCGGCAAAGGGGAACAATGCCGCGGCCTGTTATTGCTCTGATGAGCGTGTACCCTTTCTCAAAACTTTTCACGTTTTGCAAACACCAAGTTTCTGGAATTTTTTCTCCCTTCTTAACGTAGCAAATGTGCCTATCCTTATTGCAGTCGTACAGATGGACATGGGCTTCGTCCAGTGTCACCACATATTCAGCCCTTTCCTGTTCAGTACTAATCGTTGCTCATACGGCTTTCGACAATTGGTACGCCTGTTCTGTTTGTGCTTATCCATTAGCAGATGAAATTTGTCCTTTTTCTCTCTTTTTAACCGTAACCAAATCCTGGTGTAATAACTTACGTGCAGTTCCAGCACTAACGTCTAGTGACTGCTGTATGTTCCGATAGGATGCTGGGGTTTTCCAAGATACCATCTTTCGCACTTTGTTCACGACTTCTTGCGTTCGTTCTGTAGGTTTTATACGAAAACGTGGCACTTGCTCGCCATTACTGATAACATTTCAATCAATCCCTTTACCATTCAAAACGTCATTGATTACTGACTTACCTACATGCAAATTTTCCTTCTTCAATTCGTCTGCAATTTTGCGAGTTGAAAATTCATGTCTGGAAAAGGTCTTGATACGTGCTTCTGTTTCCAACGACAAAAACTTCGGCATGTTTATGTGCAACATAAACTTTGCATATGTCATTGCTCAGCCCATGACCTGTCATTAACTCCACACACATGTCTGATATTTATTCAACTAAATTGCCTCGCACACCTAATTTAAATGGACCGCCCGAAAACAACGTGAGCAGCCTCTGTAAAATAAATTTGAAAATTATTTTAACCTCGTATTGGTAATGTCTTTAGGTGAAAGTATTCTGAGTTGAAAGTTTATATTTAGGGTTTTTACTCAGGAAAAAATCTGAGCAAGTTTTTCTAAGTTTAACGATGCAAGGACAGCAAGGATCATGCTGTGCCACGACCTACGTTTTTCCGAGGAATCCGAACTTCTTATGGCCTAGGGAACCAACCTCCGGACTATAGTGAACAATTAGTCGGCAAGCGTTTTTTTAGCAACGCTGGAGCCGATCCCCGAATCACGTAGGGTTAGTCCAACGCGTTACCACTGCACCACCACAAAGTAAAATCTGAACAAGGAAAGCAGATGCAGAGAATTTATAATGATTATTTTGCAAAATTGCAATGCTGCAATCCCAATTAACCCCAAGGAAATATAATAATAGCAAAACAATTCATGCACTAATAACAGATATTAGGTAAAATTAAAGATTAAAATTAAAAAGTAATTTTTACTTTTCTTTTTCTTTGCAGTACAGCTATTCCTTATGCGAGTCTCCAAAGAAATGGGAAAGTCATCCAGATTTTGGGTTAATTCACCTTGAGGCCTTCATTCTCGATTCAAATCTGCTACACGTGTGACTTTTGAAACAAAACATCAAACTTTAAACCTTATTTTCTCGATCACCGATTATATGCCTTAAGGCACTTTTGATTCAGCACAAAAAATGCCATTCTCTTATTATTGTGATAGCATGAGTTTGTCTCCACGCCTTGTCTGCGACAGCAAATGTTTACATATGAATGGAGCGTTAAAAGTCATTATCTATTGTTTTTAAAAATGTTGGAGAAGACGTTACTATTTAAGCTTGATTTAAGAAAAATATTTTCGTTCCAACTTTCATCCTCTTTCTGTTCCTAATTCCCTTCCAATTGTCATTGCTCCGGATTTACACAGACAGTTCTTTCTGGGTAGACATTATTATTATTATAGTATCAAATCCTTGTCTTTTATTTCCTTTTTGCGTCTACTTGTTTTTGTTATTTCTTATATAAAGGTAAGTTACATTGCCAAATATAAAAATTTCCTATATCCTCGTACTCTCGCTACGAAGATCACAATTCTTTCAATATATTATCATCTCTGGTACATTACACTGCTCAACGCAATTAACAGAACATTTGAAAAATGTGGCATAACTTATAACCAAATTACTGCATTTTGCTCATAAATTTTAAAACTTTTTCTTTACTAATTCTAGTTTTCTTATAGCGTTTAACAAATATCACCTCCAGTGCTAATGCTGATATTAGTGGCGTCTTAACGAATGGGCCAACAGGGCGCCGAATAGACGAAGTTTAGATGTGTATGTACTTATTATACGTTATATTTTTCAATTGAAAAATTTAGAAATCTAAAAGTTAGCGTAAAAGGGGCCCCAAAAATGATTGAGTCCAAGGCCCCCGGACATCTTAAGACGCCCTTGGTTAGCAGAATCAAAATATGTGTAGCCAAAGCTTTGCATTGATGGCATAGGGAAATGAGATAAATGGAAGTTCAGCTTATGACGCCGTATAAATAGTTGTATAAACACTTTTTTCTTTAAAGGTTCATTTTTCTTCAAAGCTGCAAACCATAAGAATGAGAAAATTCGATATAATTCATGATTAAAACGTATTTGTTTCACTATACGTTGAAACTGCCAAATGTCTGTAAATCTTTATTTTCTTTAACGATCTTTGTACTCTTATATTTCATTATTCTATTATTTGTATTCTGTTCTTTTATAATCTTTATCTTTATTAATTTTTATTTAATTTTCTTTCTTGTAATACTAATGAACGCTAAATTTTCTCATATTGTTTCTATATTATGGGCAAAAATTTTTTTTTTGCTCCAATTTCCTTATGCCAATGATATTAAAGTTCGTCTCACATTTTAACCCCGCTAACGTAAGCTTTAGCAGCTAAGGTGATAGTTGGAGAACACTATAGACAAACCAGAACTGTAAAAGGTCAAAATTTTCAAAATTCACGGGAGTCAAATGTAGTAGTTTGGGTGTCAAACAATTTTCAATGGAGAAGGACATTTTTGACATGACGGTATACTTTACTATAACCATAAAATTAAGAGAGCGTGAAGAGAAATAGCACATACCATAGTCTATTGAAGTTTTGTAGAATCATTTACTGGAACAGAAAGACAAGTTACACCCCAAAATAATTAAAGTTGTTAAAAGGAAAACATGTTGTTCTGTTAATTGTTCCTAGCAATAGGCCTATACATATTTTAGAAAATAAACGTAAATTTTCTGACGCAGTATATTCGAGTAATAAAAACACAACCTTATAAATTATTGATTTCCAAGATATCATTGCCTTTCTCAGCAGCGGCGGCCTTTCGCATTTTGTTTGTGGGTGCGGGATTTGTATGGGCCGAGATCCACAAAGTGGATGAATACAATATTTGCGCCTAACTGGACAATAGAAAGGGAAAATGTTCTAAACTTAAATTCCTATTTTACTGTATTATATATCCGTATTATTCCTGTATTATATATCTGTATTATTCCTGTATTATATATCTGTATTATTCCTGTATTATATATCTGTATTATTCCTGTATTATATATCTGTATTATTCCTGTATTATATATCTGTATTATTCCTGTATTATATGTATATATTCCTGCATTATATATCTGTCCTTATATTTGTTGTGAATAAGTAAAATAATTTAAACTGCAATAAAAATTACATTTTACTGAAGAATTTGGGGACACGAGCGGGCGCGAACGCGCCCCCTATTTTCACCCCTGCTTTTTAGGGTTAACACAACTGCTAACTGGTTAACACATGAAGCACAAAGGCATGTTTTTGTAATTTTTTTGCGGGGAACTAAGATGGCTATGAGATGGTATTAATTATTATGATATAAATTACTGTCATGCTATAATATAAAAAAGACGAAAAGTAGAAAATAAAACATGAAACATTCAACGGGAAAAATTAAATATTAAAAGGAAATAAAGAAGCCAGATATATAAAAATAAAAGGACAAATACATCGAATAAGAAAGCAGGTAACCAACGCTCCCACATATTAAACCATTGGTTTTCCATTTTCTTAATTCTCTCTATATACGGATGGTCCGTCAAGACCATATAAATTCTACGCGGAGGGAGAATCCTCTCTCTCTAAGTACATAAAATATGACCCAAGAACCACACCTCTACAATCCGTAGTTTCCGAGAAAAATGCGAAAGAAATATAATGACGTCACACCTGGTGAATAAAAAATGAACTATATTGGAAACATTAGAAACTGAACAATGGATGGGGGGTAAGTACAGTCAGACATTGCATATATTCCTTGATATACGCGGTGGTAATTTTGAGCATCTCCGTATATAAGGATAATATCATACACAAGTATTGATGTTCATACTTCCAATATAGCTTATTTTCCGTGCACCGTATCACTCTTAGGTCACTTTTTTTGTACTCCGAAAGAGGACTCTTGCTGTGCAGGATTTATGCGGTCTTGGTGGAACACCCTGTACACTTTCAATTTACTTTCTTCTAACTTCTTTAATTTTCTACAATGGTTTTTCACAAATGAATTTTATGAAGTGTTTAAACTCTGATTCATTTTCACTCCTCACCGTTGTATAAATCTTAATATACAAATACAGTGTGTCCCATAATTATATGGAAATGTAATTTTCCGCAAAAACAAGAGTTTAATAAGAGAAATAAAAATGATATTTGTTGAGGAGATACACTTTATAAGAAGCTGAATATCGTACATCATCAACGACTACTAATACTGACAAGTATAAATGAAACAGTGCGATGTTTCTAGAAATCATATCATGAGGAACTGTCCCATAATCATATGTAAACAAGTAAAAAGATATATATATATATATATACATTTTAAGCCTGGTTAATAATTAGTTGAGCCTCCTTCACATTTAATAACACCAAATACGCGTTCTGGCATACTGTTTATTAAACGATGCATTATCGTACAGTCAGTGTTATGCCAACAGTTTAAGATTTTTGTTTTGAGTTATTTAACGGTTGCAAACTGCCTGTAATTAGCGTAGACACTAGGAAATAAAATACCCCAAAGGTTTTTAATAAGATCGAGATTTGGGCAATGGACTGGCCACGACGGTAGTTTCACATTTTTGGATCGCAACCACGTCATCATTGAACTTGCTTTGTGAATAGACGCGTTCTTCTGCTAGAAAATCCAGTCAAGGATGCTTATTCTTTCCGCAACAGGGAGCAGATAATCGCTTAAAAGTTTTTGATATGTTAGTGCATTTTGACGTACTGATAAGATACAAATACGACCCTGACCATTAAAGCCAAAAAAAGTCCATACCATAATCGAGCCTCCTCCATGTTGTCGACTGATTATTTGTCATTTGTTGTGTCTCAAACCATGCCAGTAATGCTTGATACCGTCCGGCCCATCAAGATTGTTTATTTTTCGCATTGCTGAATAATATTTGCAGCCACTCATTTTTCCATGATATGAAGTTCTTAGCCCACTCTAATAGCTCATGCTTGTGGCTTGCAGTTGAAGGCGTTTTTTTAAAATGCTGCATATATCACACGTAGTATCTTTTTCAATATTACTTTTCAATATTTTCCAGGTGATTTATTTTTCATACAGACATATAACAACCAACGCTGAGTTTCTGGTTCAGTTGCTTCGTTCGAGGAGAATTGTTATTACCATTCAGTTCGCTTCTGAGGTGGATGCATTCTATTTCCACTTAAAATGTTATAAATAGAAGATTTGCATCTGCTTATCTACATTGAAATTTCACTTACTTTCATTCCTTCATGGTACAATTTCCAAATTTGAATTGTCTCACTGGATGATATCTCCTTAACCTATGACAGTTTCGAAAACACACAAGAACTGTTTTAGATTTCTTACTTTATTTCCTACTTACATAAAGTTCTCACCAGGACAATTTGCATATCGCTGCGCTTCTTTTTTTTGGCGTTTTCTGAAATCCCATATATTATAATTCTGTGACACTTTTTATAATTAATTTTTTAAAATATAAATACACGTGAAAATTAAGCACTTTCCGTTCCTTAAACTATGTCTAAAAATGAAATTTCGTTTTCATGATTTCACTGCTTTAATGATTTTAGTGAATTTTAAATATTGAAAAAATTATTTCGTTTATACCTATTTCTATACATTTATGGGACACAACGTAGTAGAGAAAAAGGTGGTAATAAGGATCCTGTAGGTATTATGGATCTCCTCGGTTCCTCGACCGGAACTAGGAACACTCTAGTGGCGGAGGGGGTAAATCAACTCTAATTACTCCTCCTTGGATAAGAGATTGGCATTGCCGAACATTATTGAAGAAGCATTTGTGTTGTGAGCGTTGACAGTTTCATCCTATTCACGAACATTTAGCAAGGTAAGTGATATACAAATTTTATGGGTATTTATATTACACAATGCGCAGATTGCGATGCCATACCTGGAACTACACTAGTTAGACGATAATGTGTCGAAATCAGACTTCAAGTTTTTGGTTAGGTTTGTGAGTAGTGATGCGATATTTTCAGCGTGATGTTGCTGGTAATATAGATCCCCAAAATGCATGCAATATGGACACCCTGTAAGGGTCATATTTTTCTGGATTCAGACTACAGTGCAGCACGTGATTCTCAAAATCAAGCTGAAAATTAACCGTCCGCCCTCCACTTCACTCCAACAAATTCTTCTGCAAGAGGTCGGACCAACCTGGTGTGCGAAACGCCAACTGTCTCTTCCGTGACTCAGCCGTTATTGATGACGGCCATGAAGAACTATGATGAAGGTCATGTGTTTGATATGTCAATTATGGGCATACAGTGGATGTGCTAGAGCCGAGAAAGAAATTTATATTTGCAACTTTTATAAATAATTTGTTTTTTCAACAATAAGTTCATTTTTGATAAATAAACTGTGACCATTTCATGTGGGTTTATAATACCGGCACTTTAAAAAAAACAGGCGATTTCACTTTTTTTTTGGTAATCGCATTATGGAAGTTACTGTAAATATTCTATAAGTTAGTCCTCCTGTTGCGGCCATAGCTGATTAGCACATGCTAATCAGCTATGCATTTTGGGAATATGCATTAGCATATTCCCAAAACGAGTAAAATTAGCTTAAAACGTAGGCGCACTTTACAAAACGTAAAGTAAGAGTCCATATTACCACCTTTTCCTATACTTGTAATAGAAATTATATTTTTTGCATTTTACCAATATATTATTAATATTTGCACACTGCGCACGTACGAATACCGTTTCGTCGGTTAATGAGTACGAACAGCCCCAGAGATAGAACAGGTTCCTCCTATTCAGATAACATCTACCCACGAACAATGAGTCGCAATCGTCGGTGTAATGTCTTTGTCTTTCTACCGCATCGTGCCATTCAACATTTTTTCGCAATTTTCAAACTCTATTGTTTCGCGACCTTCAACAAAACACCACGAAAACGCCTTTGGAAATGTCGTTCCGCAGATCTAGGCATAAAGTAGAAACGTTATAAATATATATATATATATCATGCTTGGAATAACTAGGAGAGATCGAAAAAGAAACACTTGGGTGAGAGAGCAAACTAGAGTAGAGGACATCATTGTTAAAGTAAAAGGGCTGAAATGGCGATGGGCTGGGCATATTGCAAGAAGAACTGATCAACGATGGACAACAGAAATTCTGAACTGGATTCCAAGAGACCACCGAAGACCTAGAAAACGTCCTCAAACTAGATGGGTGGATGAAATAAGAAAACAGGTTGGGGTGACGTGGAAACGAATGGCCCAGGATAGACTTGTGTGGAAAGCATTTGGAGAGACCTTCATCCAGCAGTGGATAGATAATGGTTGAATATGATGATGATGATGATGGCATGCATGCATGAATCAATACACACACACACACACACACACACACCTGTACATGATATATTAATACCTGAATTCTTTTTGTATTTTAATATATTCTTATTATGTTATTTAGGAAAGTAGTTTTGAAGCAATAATGGCCATACAAAAGAAATTGGATGCCGAATTGTTCATGCCAAAACGAAGTTTAATGAAACGAAAAAGCGTTAATTTATGAAAAATTAAAGTTAAGTCTGCAACCAAGTCTTTAAGTCGAGGATGCTATATGTGGCCTATTCTTTTATTTGAATGTGATAATAAAAAGAAGACCAAGTGCAAAATCGAATTTTTTGAAATGTAGGCTTCGCGAAAAATAATGAAAACGAATTGACTGAAAAGATTTCTCACCAGACTGAGAAGTCCTGAGCGAATCCAAATCAAACCGAGAGAGAATTAAAAGAATAATACAAAGAAGAAAGTTAACATAATGTGGACATATAAGCAGAAGAGAAAAATATGGAATATATCATTCATCACTGGAAGGAACACTCACGTTGTCGAGACCTAAAGGCAGAAAAAGCAGAGATCGTGTGGGCCACTTGAGAAGGACTAAGCTAAAAAAAGTCATCCATATTCACAGAGATAGAAAATCGTTGTCCGAATTGGCCTCCAAATTCCGAATCGAAGGAGCTTGAAGAAAAATGTATAAAACCAGTCATACCATATCCAAGATGTACTAAATTTTATCAGTTATTAAAAGAGAGATGTATTTTGTTTTTATGGTTCTTATTACATAAGATATTCAAAATAATCTTGGGTGATATGCTGATATTCTGCGATTCCATAGTAGCATATGTATAAATGAAAATAACTTTCGGAAGTCGCATGATATTTCAAAAGGAGGAAGATATCTCTAAGAGTGTGAATCTTATACGCAAGATTTTGTCTCATTGTAATTTAGGAAAATACCATGAGAGTAGATATTTTAGATGAAAGGATTTATAGCAAAAGAGTGTAAATGCACAAAATGGGCCAATTCCGCCATTTGAATACTGAAATAATGACGTATATCTTAGATTTATGCTGACAATTATTAGTGCAAAGCTGAGGTGATATAGATGTGTCCAGAAGCGTTACACAACACGTGCTATGTAATTAACGCAGTTTTTTATCAAGCTATTTGTGATGAAAAGAAGATCATCGCCAGAGTAAAAAGCATTGTAACGGATCTTAAGTGCGTTTTTTTTGTAATTTTAATTACCTTTCGATGCCATTTAAACTCGAATTTTATATACTACTTGTGGTTTCTATTTTTTTTTTTAATTTTACAAAATTCCTTTTTACTTTTTCACTTATTTCAATGCCTGATAAGGTTAAATTGCGTCTATAGAAATCATACCTTAAATCAACATCGAATCTTTCATTGAAGTTTGATGCTTTATGGAAAGCATGTGTCATTTCAAAATGTATTTAAATCTGACTGGAGGAGGTGGCCGTACAATATATAATAATAATAGTAATAATAATAACTTATTTGCTTCAACCGTACATCACCTTATTTCACCTATGGCATATAACACTGGCTTCGGGAAAATATATGCTGTATCATGACAAAATTCGTATGCATAAACACGCACAAATATATTTTGTATAAGGCAGTAGAAAATATATTTACACGTACAATACATAGACTAATGTACTATATACTGTTCTGTACCATTTAAATTAATATACTATATATAAATGCAATAGAAAATGGCGGTTATATAATTTGGAAGAAACCTAATCACTTTTAGGAACCGGCTGAGGAATTTAAAGTAGTTTATTATACTTAAGATTAAAATTGCAAAATATGGGCCTAGATATAAAGTTTTTCATCTCTAGAGACTAAAAATGGCGTTGAAAAATGTAAGCAGTCCAGGGGCGGACTGGGCCGCCAGTCAATCTATATCCAATATAACAACTATTTCGAAGTAACCGTATCCGTTAGTTCACGGCATATTGCTCCATATTTGCTAAGCAAAACGTACGACCCACAAACTCAATATACACATCATCCTCCATATTATAAAAGTTGGCCATTTCTGGTTTACCTAATAACCGTTTCTGAAATTCAAAACAGGTGGTCATACTAACTGTTTGCGTGTTTTTACGTCTGAATTTTCATTCGGAATTCGACGTCATTGAACCATGTCCCATTTCCTGAGGATATATTCATGCATCCAAGTTTACTTCTTTTTTTTCTTACTTTCGCCTTTCTCAAAGTTGTTATCTCGATGGCCTTGGATCGGAGTGACGATTCTTCATTTTAAAGACATCCCTTTAATTACGTCAGAAACTCATCCAACCATGGAATCATCGACATACGCGCAAAGATTAACCGTCTGCAAACAGATCGTGCAATATCTACCATTGATTAAAATCTTTAGCTTCACCGCTCTTTTGTGATGAACGCTACAGTTACGCCGCTTGCAGTTTGAACTTATACACACACACTGGCACACACGCAGCTTGAAATAAAGGAATGGACTAATGACCTCACTGGCGCATTAATTCAGCTCACATAATTGATGAGCTGACATACGGTCTAATGCCTATGTGACGTCCAAAAATCTATAATGTCTTAACAGGGATTACTCAGAGAAACAATATGTATCATCAGTATAATGCAGTTCTATCAGCAGCGGCATAAGGGTAACGCCCTTATCTATGTCAATCCATCCACTAGCCAGTGGGGGATTAAGACACAGCTAACAAGGTGTTCACCTGGGGCCTCATTCTTACAACATAACCAGAATCTGGAGAACGAGCTAATGGTGATCATTAAATTACACATTAATTAATTGGTTATATATAGAGAGTGTTTTCAAGGACATTATATTCAAAGACTTGATGAATAAAAGTTATAGGTTACAAGACGATAACTTACGGCAGTTTTAGCAATTATATAGGTCATGACCAGGTAATCGTTTCTGATACCATTATGAGAGAATGAGTACTAAATTAATGTCACTGTTCACTCAACGTGTAGATAACTTCAAGAACACTTATTCAAAGCTAATGTTCCATTAACAAACAAAGGTAAATGGTTGTTTCACATTTGCCTGAACAAAGAAATGTGGCAATGACAAAGAATGTCAGGATATTACTCAAGACTCGTAAAAGCAGAACCTATGAGACAGGAGTGGCAGGATGGAGTAGGATTTGGGTAAAATACAATTAAGAGTAAAACTTAGGGTCAGACTTGTTAGAATAAAACTCGAGAGGAATTTTTCGGAAGCAATATAAAGTCAGCACCCATTATTTCTAACGGTACCATCGGACTACCTTCTGAAAGCTATGTAAAGTATGAAATACTAATTTTTAAACACAATTACCGATTATGTCATGTCTTGTGCACGGTACAAGCATTTTGATAATTAATTAAATATTTACGTGTGTCAATAATAACGATAAATAATACTAACTACTATTAAATAATAATATTGGTAAGTTATTAGTATCATATTATGGTTAAATAATTGATAATTATATTAAATAATTGTATGATTAATTATAAAATTGTTCTAAGACTATGGCAAAACTAGAGTTGGAGGTGGGGGGGAGGAACATACATGACGATGAGAAAAATATAGGTATATGTTAATATTTTGATATAAATTGCCATTTTTCTGTGTAAAACTAGAAAACGTGGTTAGAAAGTTGAGTTCTGAGAACCACACATAGATACAAAAATAAATATTCAAAAGAATCAAATATGCAAATCAGGGATAACGAGTGAGAATTTTCGGCTATTTTATATTATCTTTCTTCCACTGAAAATTAACGACAACAACATTAAAAAGATTAGTTTGAGTAATAACTTCATGGATTAATTCCATACTAGCTAATTTTATCGTGAATAATCCATCCTTGATAGTTATAACAGGGCTAAACGGATTATTGATAGTTAAATATATCACCTTTTCGATTGCTATCTTACCTTAATAATTTTGGCTTCATAAATAGGATAATGCAGCAATATGTTATTATATTTCTACATTATAGACATAATACCAGCTTAGTGAAATAAATTTCTTACAGTAGTAAGCTTTAGAGGAAAAATTATCGCCTTATTTGTAATTGTTATAGATTAGCATTAATTTCATGTGAGTGAACAGTTTGCAGGGAAATAAGCGCTTTAAATAAATGTACATACTTCTGTGAATGCCAGAGATGCCCGGTTGAATACCGATGAACGCCTATAAATGATACATTATTATTATTATTAATACTATCATTAATAATAATAATAATGATACATTATTATTATTATTAATGATATTATTGTTGCATCGTTTTGTATCTGCTTTATTAACGTTATTAAGTCAAGTGCTGAAATGAAAGAAAAGTTTTTCCCATCGTACATCATAAAAAATGTAGAACTAATTATACTTCTTAATTTTTTATTTCTGAAAAATTGGACATGTAATTATAATGAATTAATTTTTTTGCTTCAGACACTACGACAATTTATTTTTAATATTTTAATTAAAACAATGAAATGCTCTTGTAATTACTTTTTAAATTCGCTAAATGAAACAGGTCAAACGTTATTTAATGAATGCTGTAACGTCTTATTGAATTTGCATAAATTTTTTTCCACATCATATTCCTTATTTTATATACGTAATTCAATTTTTTTATATACATATAACACAAGGATTTTCTTTTCTGAGCATAAGATAAACTATATTCTTAACTATAGCCTAGGTATATATATTCAAGATAATAAATATAATCTTATAGCTATGCTTTATGGTTTTATGGAATCTATGCTTATGGGTTTAATCTACTACTTTTAACTACCACCTGACTCCTGACTATCATGTTAAAATTAATCATTACACTATCAGTGATCTATAATTCTTGTTTGATCCCTAACTATCATTACCAATGATGTTCTCATGCAAATATATATATATATATATATATATATATATATATACTCATAGACCAGTTGTATAAGTAATAATACTTTACGCAATATACATGTTTTTCGGAGTTTTAACTTCTAGCTTACTAGGCGTATCATTACGTTCCAGTAATTCTCTCTCATATGGCTTTAAAATTTCTTTTCTTGGTTAGCAGATATTATTAAGTCATCATTGTACTTCAAAATTGTCTTTGTTGTGCGTTATCATATAGTTGCATTCAAAAGTAGCATAGAAGACAAGAAGATTCATAGCACTGATAGTGCAATCTTGTATAAATATATGAGTACATAAATATCTGATCTTATGCATCATGGCCACAGCTTTCCACATGCCATTAAATATAAATAAAAATAAAAAAAACCCCCACATACAATGGCATTTAATTATGTTAATAGTATTATAACTATACATCTTTCTTTCTACGTTATCGATCTTAAGTCTTTTTTAGATGAAAGGCTTAACAGTTAGGCTTACTATATCTCCCAGTATTTAATTTTTATAGTCTTGTGTTTTTTCCCAACGATTACCATCGGATTCTTCGATCACACGGTAACCGGCAGCCAACTTACTAAAAAAGACCAAATAGCTGTCAGCCATTTGTTAACAAAAGGGAACATTACATTAAACTATTAACATTAACTTAGCCTACAGTACGTAGCAAACTACGAGTGGCAAACCCATCGGAAACCGACCAGGCTCTTAGTTGCGTAACGGTGGCGATAAGGCGGTAATCCGTCTTTCCAATATCAGATGGCCGTGTTCTATTGCATAGTTCGTTCACGAAAAGTAGTCCGACGGTACCGTTAGAAATAACGGGAGCTAACGTCATAAACGTACTAGCCAGTTACAGAAGAGGGGAGGACGTCAGTTCAAAATTGGGTTTTAGTGAACGTTTGTCTGCGCCAACAACCAGTTCTGAAATGACGTCCTCCCCTCTGCTGTAATCGGCTAGGCCGTTTGTGATGTCAACTCCCGTTATTTCTAACGGTACCATCGGACTACTTTTCGTGAACGGAAATATAAATACGGTGAAATAAATCTGTCTGTTGTGATAGTTTAGGGACTGAAGAAAAGCCCGCTTTTTAGACAAGTTTAACCTGATACACTCTATATCAAGCAAGACCTGTAAATTAAGATTATAGGCGGTGTTGTTATAGACAGATGTCATTATAGTTGCTCCAGATATTCGTTATTAAACAGGACTTATTAGATGATGACATCGCATCACTGAGATGTAAAAGCACCATTGCAAATGCTTTCTTCTTGACTTCAATTATAGTACCTTTATCTGATAGCTTAACGAGTTAATTCTGTCATTTGTTCTTTGGAGGAGCAATTGTCTATCTTTAAGTGAAGATTATCGCAGTTGCGTGATATGTACATGGTTTGGGCAGGCAAATTCCTTCTGCTCAAACATGCATGGCTCCTTGGTACAGGTCATTTACAGGCGATTACGAACACCAGCCACGCCAACGATAATGAGGGCAACACGAAAAGTTAGGGAGGGGGGTGTGGAATGGGTTTTCAAATTATGATTCAAACGTGGCTGGAGGGTCATAATTGAGAAGTACTGACCACTTGTAGAAGAAAAATTATGATGTGTTTTCCCCTTTAAAATTTGCTCATTCTCCCTGCAGCTCGAAATAAGACATTGAAAAGAAAAATATATATAAATATAATACAAAGATATTACACAACTCTCCAATGAAGCATTGCTGTGTTTCTATCGTTAAAATACCAAATCATTTAAGAGCACCTCAAACAAAATTTATCACAGAGTATTATACGAGAATAGTGCGTAGAATCCACTACTACGGATTAGATCAATACGAAATTGATTACTATGAAGTCGAATCAGAGATTTACTTATATAAATTCAGTAATAAGTTAAAATATTAACGGTTGAAAATGATTCTTATGAAAATACTGTTATATATCGCCCTTGCAAGGGAGATATAGTCGAATTTTCTAACAAATTGTCATTGCTGTTTGAATTTTGTACTGTTACCCGAAAGATTTTGAATTTTCTTGGTGATTTTAATACAAATTTTTCCTCTTCTCTTAATTCAATTCAATTAATTATTGACACAATCAACTGTTTTGATTTTACAGTAGGAATTAATTCTCCAACAGGAATAATAAATCATTCACAAACTACATTGGACCAAATAATTACAAACGCAAATTCCTTTAAATCGGGGATTTTATTAATGCATATTAGTGATCATCTTCCTATATTTTTATTAAATGATACTCTACGCCAGCTTCCTAAATTATTTTTGCATAGGCAGGCATTTTATTCCAGGCAGATTAATACTATCTCCTTAGAAAATTTCAGAGTGATTATTGCAAATACTGATTGGAATTCAATTATTAATAAATCGAGGGTAGGTTCATCTTTTGAATCTTTTCATGCTTACCAGTTATCTCTTAATGATTTTGTTTCCTTTAAAACTAAAACATAATTCAAGGAAATACCGAAAACCATGGATGACTAGTGAGATTTTATCAAAAATTAGGCTTGAAAATAAAATGTTTAATATATTTGTTCGAACAAGAATTCTACTGATTTTGCAATTTTCAAAGACACGAGAAACTGTGTAAATTCTGCTATTAGGAAGGCTACATATGATTATTTTAATAATTTTTTTTAACACATTTGATCAAAATAAAGTATGGAAGGGTATCAAGAGTCTTACAAATGTTCAGGCCGAAAATAAAGATTTGGTTATAACCACAAATGGAAGGATCCTTATAAAGAATTCTAAAATTGCTCAAGCATTTAACTATTATATTACATCGATTCCTCAAACCTATCTTTCTAAATTACCTCAGTCTCTCAATGACTCATATATATATAAAGGTTTCTTTTCAATGTTAGTCTTTCTTTCTGCAAACCTATTTCGATTTCTGACACTTTTGAAATTCTTAATTTCTTAAAGACAGATAAACCGTCTGGATACGACGATCTTAGTCCTAAACTGCTTAAATATGTAGCACCAGAGATAGCACCACCATTGACTTTACTTTTAAACAGAGCCTTACGGAAGGTATTTTTCCAACCCTACTTAAGACTGCCAGAATTTCTCCAATTTTTAAGTCGGGCGATAGAAAGAGTTTAAATAACTATCGTCCAATAGCAGTTTTGCCTGTATTAAGTCTAGTCTTTGAGAGGTTGATTGCTAAAAGGTTGATTGATTATCTGGACCATTATCATATTCTTTCTGACTATTAATTTGGTTTTAGAGAAAATAAATTGACTGAATCTGCATTCCTTGCTGCAACTACTTTTATACAAAAATGCTTGGATGAAAAAAAATTGCATTGGTATATAGATAGATCTTTCTAAAGCATTCGATCTTATTGACTATAATATATTAAAAATAAAGTTAAATTCAATGGGTATTAGAGGTCAAATGTTAAGTTCGTTAACCTCGTATCTTGTTTCCCGTAAACAATTTACTAGGATTGGAAATGACGTTTCTCGGTCTTTTGATATACGAATAGGTGTTCCTCAGGGTAGTGTACATGGACCACTACTTTTTAATGTGTTTTTTTGAATAACTTTTTTTCTGTAAATAGCTCGGGTTATACAATCGCATATGTTGATGACATTACACTCTTTTTTCCATGTTCTGATTTACCTTCACTTATACATAAAATAAATACAGAATTAAGCTTATATTTAAATTGATTTACAGTAAATAAATTAGTTGTTAATATTGATAAGACATTTGCTATTTTATTTCGTCATTATCTTAAACCATTGCCTTCTCCTATGCCAAACATTTTTATTGAGATAAGGTTACTCGCATTCCAGAACAAAATTAAACTACTGGGTATTATTTTAAATAAGAATCTAAACTGGAACGATCAGGTTAACGAGGTTTGTGTCTAGGTTAGTAGAAATAAATATTAGGATTATTCCTAAAGTTTAATATTTCTTACCTGTTAAGTTAATTATAGTATTATACTCGTATAATGCCTCGGTAATTCCACATATTTTTTATTGTCATTTGGTTTGGAGAAAATTAACACGTGCAAATCTTATTCGATTGTCATGTATTTTGAAAAGATTTACCAGAATACTATCATTTGGGCTTGACACACCGAATATTTCATTAAATGACGTTAGTATTCTTTCTATAAATAACATTTTTCGTATAAATTAAATATTTTCATGTTTAAATGTATAAGGCTAGGATTGGATAGAATTATATATGAACTTATCTATTCAAGTCATAATTATCGAGCTAGAAGTTCTCATAATTTGGTTCTGCCATCTGTTAGAACTAAATATTTAAGGCACAGCTTATTGTTTTTGGGTCCATGGAGCTGAAACTTGCTTCCTGAAAATTTAAGGGCCTTAAATAATATTCATTTATTTAAGAAAAGACTGAAGAGTTATTTGGCATAAATGGAGAAAAAAAAAGGTTAATATTGTAATTTTACTTTATTTATGACTTCCAAACATGTGTAACGGACACAAATGGCATAATTTGTAATTAAATTCATACAAAAATGTTTTTCCCATTTATTATTCTACGCAACCAATAAGCTGTTACTTGTGTTCATGATGAAATTAGAAGCATTTGCTTTTGCTAACAGTGACATATGCAGTATACCACTGACAGCGAAAGTAAGTGACATATGCAGTATACCACTGACAGCGAAAGTAAGTGACATATGCAGTATACCACTGACAGCGAAAGTAAGTGGCATATGCAGTATCTTATTAAGTTTTTTTGGGGGGTGCGAATCGCTACCTTGTACTTTTTAATGTTAATTTTTTTCATTTGTTTGGGGGGGGAGGGGGGCTCTATAGCCCCATGGGCCATTCTTCTCCGCACTCCCTTGCTAGTCATGAATCCTAAGTGTTAAGAATATTTCACTTGAAGAAGTAAAATTAATTAATTATGTCAATTACGTCAATTAATTAATTAATTAATAGAGTTATAATTCTTTTCAATGAACCCCACTTCTTAACAAAATTCTGGTCACGTGCTTGCACCTGATAAGGATATTTGGATATATTTGGATCAAGTAACTCAGTTGTACATTTACTATATAACACTAGAATGCAATCATTTACAAGTGAACAATTTAACATTATTATTATATATGATATTGTAGCTAAATATATGCATAAAACACAAAGCAATTAATACATTCATCGCCCTGCGGTGGCGCAGTGTGGTAACGCGTTCTCCTAGTGCGCCGCTAATCCGGGTTCGACTCCCAGCAGTGCAAAAAGAACGCTTACTCAGAGATCTCATAAAGATCGCACTGCTCACTGTAGTCCGGGGTTTGGTTCCCTAGGCCTTAAGAGGTTCGGATTCCTCGGAAAACAGTAGGTCCCGGCGCAGCATGACCACTGTAGTCTTTGAGCCGTAAAACCAAAAAACAAACAAACAATAATACATTCATCGCGGCTATGGCGCTACTTCGTCTTACCCCCTGCGCTAAGAGTTCCCCTTTAGTGCTAAAGTTAAAACAAAATGCAAATTCCCTTAAAATTTTTTATTTCACTTTCATATTATTTATTATTATTTTTTCTATTATATTCCGGATGCATTATGCCACTTCTGCCCTGAAAAATAATATCATTAGTCGGCGTATAATTTGCGCCAACTTTACGCCATTCACATGATGTTGAAGCTATTTGAGAATCATCAGTTTTACTTTCACTACTTTCTGAAATGCTTTCTATTCTATCAACATTAATATTCAAGCCTGAAGCACGCTGAAATGACTTCATATTTGCTTCATTTCTTTCTGCAATTTCTTCGACATCATGACTTTGATTTTTGGTGCTTGAATCGGAAACACAGTCGCTAAGTTTACAACTGCTTTCCCTATCTGAGTCGATGTCATCAACAAGCTCTTCGTCAGATAAATTGAGATATTTTATTGCCTCGCCAATTGAAAGAAGCTTTCGTTTATTCATTTTTCTTTTCACAAAACGTAAAACGTACGACAAACGCAACAAGTTGTGCGGATGCGAAAATGGCGCCAAAGCTCTAAAAATTGTGCGATTAGTGCTATCTTGTAGATATTTTGTGAAAACATGATAATAATAATAATAATAATATGGACTGGGATGCGCTGAAAAGTTAATAAATAAGTCACTGGATGCACTACAACAATACAGAAAAACATAGTGTAGAGGACGAGTTATCTTGTCCCTAGCGCACAACGAATAATCTTGGAAGACGAGATATCTCGTCCGCCGCGGGGAGAATGTTAAAAAGCTCTTGTTTTTCAATAAAAATATCAATTGCATCGAAGTTTACAGTACAACAAAATTACTTTTCGAGCATGAAAACATATTTTGCCTCATTGTGTAAAAACTGATGCCAAGACTGCAGTTATTGTTTTTAGGTTCTGGTCTGCTGACTAAAGGAACTGGCGTACGCAGGGGGTGTTGATGGGGGTTTTAACTTCTATTGCAATGAATTTTTTTTATATTTTAGGAGTATATTGTAGCTCTGCAACCCCCGTCCCCCCCATTGAGCCTATTACCCCCTTTATGAATTTTCTGCCTACGCCTATGATTGAAGGGAATGCAATGATGCAACTTCAACTTGCAAAACTTCCCCAAATCTGAGAAAAAGTCCTTAGTTCAAGTATCCCTAGTTTTCCCTAAATTCAAAAAAGCTTGCAGCATGCGCAGGTTCTTACAACCAGTGCACGAGAAGAGCTATTGTGCGTTCGCGCAGACCTGACGCCTGATACCGTTAGCAGACGGGTTAGTCCATTGCAGTTTAGGGAAGGGCGTCTTGCCGAAACTGGTTTTTCGCGCGGGAAAAACCAGTTCCTCCAAGACGGCCTTCCCTAAACTGCAATGGACTAACCCGTCTGCTAACGGTATCACGCGTCAACTGAGCGCTAATGCACAGTAAATGTGATGTCTTAATCATCTACACAGGTGATCAGTTGACAGGCAGGGGCGGTTCGAGACCTGGGCGGTCTGGCACAGATTGCTTTTTGTCGCCCCTCCCCTCTTCCGATAAAACAGGAGATTTTCACAGATGCACAGTGAGCCATATAGCCTACGCGATAAAAGTGGCCAACAGTCTCTGAAAGAATTTCTCTAAAGATGTCTCTAAAAATTTCTCTAAACTTTTTTTAAAGAGATTTTTTACTGTTGGGTCAATTAAAAAAATTTTAACTTGACTTCAGTTTGGCTCCCCCATCCAAACGGGGCTCCGGACGGCCGCCCTTGCTGACATTATTCCATCTTGGGCTTCTCATTCACTAGTTGTAACACGTAAGCATGCTAGACGTTTTCTGAACTTCTCTTTTCTGCCACAAAGTAGATTTCAGTCCTGAAGTGAAATTCGGTCCTAGGTTTCTTGCAAATATTTTTTGTCTTTATGCCTGTTATCACCCCTCTGAGTTTGTCACCGCTTTAACAGAACACCCTCGTATATGAAAGAATGGGTAAGTATAGTTGAGCTCATTGGCTCAGCAGTTAAGGCATTGAGACAGTAACACAAAGACTGTTGGTTCGAAACCATCCTGAGTTCATGGCATATTTTCTTCTCTTTACCAAAAACGCCGGTTCCAGCATGAACCATAAAGTGTTAAACAGTTATTTGCAATACTTCAAACATTTTTATGCGCTCGTGCAACAGAACTAGGATTTCAAACTTCATAGTTGTTTGGGGTAGTGAAATATGTGATGTTCAGTGCACTTTTTGAGATGTGAACGGCAGTCATCTGGTCCGATTCTTATCCAAAAAAGCTTATCTACAACTTTAGCAATAGATTCGCATACACTGCACATTAATGATATCAAATACAGTAAGGCCTCCGAATAACGGACACCTCGGGATTGACCGCTTTTCGGGAGTATCCCTCATAGAGGTTTTATTGTACATGCATGTTCCGGATATATTTGAAACTTACTGTTCTATATGTTAATTCTTAAATTCTATTAATTTCTGATGTACTATAGGGCGCTGGATGTTTATTTACAGTTTCGTAATTCCGAGTTCAGCTCCTGTAGAAGAGTGGGAAGATTGGGACTTATACAACATAAGTACTAATAAAGATATGTGAAAGTATGATTGAACAAAACACATTAAAATTATATCTATACTATAGAGATTAGTTAGGAATAATTTAAGGAGGAGCGTGAATTATATCCACTGAAAATAAAAAACTAACTCAATCGAGTCAGCATAATCTATAAAGGACTCAAATTTTGGAATGGGTTTCCAAATACATTCGAAATATTGAATAATTTGAAAGTATTTGAAAAGAGGTTAAGATATTTATTGATGAATAGGAATTAAAAGAGGTGGAAGTGTATTTAGAGGATTGTTTTACTAGTCCAGAGCAAGATATACATAGATATTTACTCCTAATTACATATTAACATCTATACTGAGAACCAGATATAATTTTTTTTTATTTTTTGAATCTTTATTTACAGTATTGAATATCACGTGTTCTATTTTAAATAGTTTTTACATTAGTTGTTCTATCTGATTGTTGAAGCTATTTCAATGTAGCATATAAATATATTAAATATTCATATAATGATATAGGAAACCCCTGATATTTGTAGGACCATGGTGCACCGTTATAGGAAATAAATAAAATAATTGATCTTTATTATTATATATAATGTATTGAAAACGTAAACAGGAACGAACTTAGCTATTCCATATTTTAGAACTTGGTAGAAAAAAGAGTAGTCCCTGAATTACTATTGTCTGCGTGACGTTGTCATCTCAGAAAGATTCTAAAAATAGCAATATCCTCCCAATCATTTTTCTCAAATCCCACGAAACTCACGCTTTAAATTAAACTCCATGCACACCATGATAAAATAAGACAGGTTTGTGAAAGTAGGATCCCAATGCACTCTGCAACAGAACATCTATTTTTCTGAAATGTGTAATGTCTGCTTTTCCCAATACAATAATGATTTATTCAATCTGAATGGAATGCCGAATGGTATAAATACAGGGACAATATTATATGTGCTGCGTACAATGATGATGGTGTTGATGAATTTCTAATGATTAGAAATTAGAATTTCTGAATCTAAAGCGACTAAAATCTAACCTCTGCGAAAAATTTGTGTAAGAATGATGCACCCTCGGCCTTTAAGGTTGGTGTTCCAATTGAAATACAATCCTATTAACCTATTTTTAATTCCATATAAAGAAAAGAAATTAGGCTATTTTGATATGCTGATATTCGAGTTTAATCACCAACTCACGATGGGCTTGAAGATAACTTTCGGATGCCTTCTGGTTCTACAACTGAAGAAGCACGTTCGTGGTGTAGTCCATTGTTATTCAAGAAGAAATTAAACAGAAATAATATGAATGATATCACGGAATTGTAGGGCACTATAGAAGTTAAAGAATATCTTCTGATATCAAATTCGATTTCGCGTGAGATAAGTGGAGTATAGGAGACGTGCGTGGTGACTATTTTCGTTTAACTTTGGTCAATAGAGATGCAGTATCAACAAAATAAAGTTTATTTCCAGAATGGTTGACATTAGTTGCGGCCGCCATATTTATTCGAACAATTGCCCATACATAAGTAGGCCTTTAAGAGATTTGTCTTTAAGCATCTTGCGTGTTGAGACAATATTTGATGCCCTCATCTGAGGTGGAGATCTTCGACTTAGATTGTTGAACTTTCTTTTTGATTTGCCATTATGAATGTGTGTTGCAAAAGACTTTATGCTTATTTAGAAATGGAACTTGATGTTGACAAAAGCAGGGTATGTTACGATGAGACTTAGTAAGAATCGACTTCCTTTTCTTTTGTTTTCGAAATTATTCATTTCCTCCTCAAAATTACAAGTTTTTTCCCCAAGTTATGATCAGTCTCTGAATACAACGATAAATATCGCATAACCTATACCTTAGAAATCATGGGAAGAATAATACCTAAGGTAAAAATCCATAAAATGTGAACAAATGCTAAATTATTTGTTAACTACTTAAAATACTTAAATAAATCTGATCATAAAAACTTGTAACTTAAATTTTAGAAAAGGTCAAGCATTTAGTGTTCTTGGTTGTTTTCATAGAACAATTGATTGATATAGAAACGTTCAAGTGTAATACTTACATTATTATTTTATAACATCTTAGGTACTTTCGTTAAAGATTAATATTGTAAATAATTAATCAATTTAGTTTACTTTTATAAATTAAACTGTTTAATGTTAATTAATTAATATTATAATTGTTAGAGGTAAATTTTATTAAAAATACGTCTCCTTCTCTCTCTCT
>QLNU02014802.1:5071382-5087792 GCA_006491805.2 Dysdera silvatica | reverse complement strand
AAATCAAATGTTCGCCAAGTGGGCATGTAATCTTAAAAATAAGGTTGGCCTCCACTAACCCATGATTGGCTGAATCAGCAAATATAGTCCGCTCGAAAAAATTAAAAAAACAAAAAAATATAAAATTCCATTTTTCGATCCAACAATGATTTGCAAATGGGCTTATAATAACATAAGGATTTCAAAAATGTATCGGAGGTGCGGTGGATTAAACTCAGCCTGTATAAAAGAGTTCATTATAATCAGATTTTTCTGTAAAAACAAATATCAGACAAAATTTAAAAATAATATTTTGTTCAAAAGAATTATATAAGACATCACCCCCTCACTTAGTTGAAAGTCACTTCGCCTAAAAGCAGACAAACGCTGCCGATGAAAATTTTGCAATTTTTAGATAGTCTGTGAGAGATCACAACGCTTCCGGCGAATATGATGATTAAACAAAAACAGCATTCTGTAGATGTAATAAGTTTTATACAATAGTTCTCAGAGACTCGAAAATTATTTTAAGGACTTCAACAGTATGGAAAGAAAGTGGAGACATTTTGGATTAGGCTGACTGCTTCATTATTATCATGTACTTGTATATTTTACAAAACTCAGGGCTGCACTGTGGGCATTAGTTGTGCTACACTAGGACCTACAGTTTCTCTAGGAATCTGAATCTCTTTCGCCTAGAGAATCGAACCCCGAACTGTGGATCTGTAAAAAAAATAAAAAATAAAAAAAGATAGACAGACACACATGCCTGCTGGAATCGAACCAAAATTTTTCGTATGGTAGTTAAGCGCATTACCTTGTGCAAGGACCGAACTCGCACTATCAGCGTCAATAATAAACATAATATTTACTCTACACGTACAATGGGTAAAACACGATTAAACGATTAAGTGCATTTGCTTTCGGTCAGTTTAGTATTGACTATTTTCACGATTCTATTTAATTAGCTTTTTCATAATTTAGCCAGTCTTGTGTTGACGTTTATTAAAATATGATATATTAGAGATAATAACATTTTTCGTTATTTTCATTTTGGATAACAAACGTTAAATGTTTTATCCAAATATTCCAATAAAATTAAAATATAAATTACACCTTCATTGGCGCAACTGGGGGAGTTGAGGTAGTTTTAAGCCCTGTCTAGAAAAAAATGTAGCCCCACAGAAAACGAAAATTACAAATGAACTCTCTGTAAGGAGAATTAGGGTGGGAATATAGCCCTCCCTAAACCTCAAGGAATGTTGCCTCGTTTGGCGCAGTATAGCCCAGATGCTCTTGCGCCATCAAAAAAGTCAAACAGCCTTTTCCCGTTAATCTTCACTGACCGGGCATATTTGTCTGACGATGTTTGACCTTCACGTGTAACGTGAAATATGCTACCCTCTTTCTTTTCGTTGATGTTCCCCTTGGGGTCCCCTTTCGTCCTCTGCGCGTTCGTCAGGTTTTGGTCCGAAATTTCGTTTACAATGTCTTCTCAGATGTCGTCGTCTCCCGCACAAGTAACAAGGGACGTCACCTTGCAAAGCATTCGCCTGTTCACTCTCTCACCTTCGCGCCATTTCTCTGCGTTCAAATTTGGCGTCAGTAAAGATTGCCACCCCCCACCCTATTGTCGCGTTTCTCGATTCCGCGCGTTTCTTCAAAATGGTCGGCCATTTCAGCCAATTTTTCGTGGTCGGTTTCCGCGTGATCTAATAACCACACCTACCTTTAAACCCTGTGAGAAACTTTCTTGCAACGGCTCATTTATTATCAAATCCTTTAATCCCTCGAAAGTTTCTACGCCATTTCCCTTGATCCATTCTGCACACTAATTCTGCATTCTCCACATAAGTTGGGTGAAAGATTCCCTGGATCTTTTCCTGGCTGACTGAAAATGTTTTCTATGTTGGGAGGGCGATATCATAAATACCTTCAAAACAGCCGGCTTTATCAATTCGAAATCATCAGCGTCCTTTTCTAGCATTCTGGAAAAAGTACGCAGAGCTTTGCCCTCTAAGAACGGTACCAATAAACCCGCCCAAAACCTTTTATCTACTCGGTTAATTCTGCATAACCTTTCGAACATAAGAATTAATGATTCGGGATCCGAGTTATCCGTTATTGTCGCGATTTTTATCAAATCTGCTAGTGGAGCCGTAGCCCCTTCCGTGGTCCTTTCATTGGCCGAAATTTGTTCCTGAACTCCGTCATACGATCCTCATTTTTTCCATCCTTTCTTGGAACTTCAGTTTATTTTAGCCTCAATCTTTATTGTGATTCCACCCTAACTCTTTCCAATTCCATGCGTTGCTGGAACGATAGCCCGTTCCTTCCGTTATCGATCCCTGCATATTACCCCTGGGTTCGTTTCCAACCTCTGATCCAGCATCGCCGCCTGCTTCATTATCTCAACCGGCGTACGGTATTTGAGATCTCGTGCAAGGCATGTTTTGCATCGAATCTCTATACTATCAACCCTTGATTCAAACTTCGCTTTTGCACAGAGCACTATGTCAACCCAACACAATATCAAACACAATTCTTTCACAATGTAACACACATAAATCAACATTAAACAATCAGCACTTCACCTCACATATATGAACATTAATCAGTTACTTAACAACGTGAAACACGTATAATGACAATAACCAATCAACCTTATGACCACTAGGTGTTAACGTTAATCAGTTAATTGACACCGTGATCTGTGTATACTAGCAATAATAATTTAACTCTACAACCCACATATGCGAACATTAATCAATTAATTAACACTGTGATGTGCGTATTTTAACCGTCACTAATCAACCCTATAACCACTATGTGTTATCGTTAATCAGTCACTTAATACCGTGATGCGAAATTAACCACATCTACAACGCTTACGTGTCTACCTTAATCGATCAATTAACTCGGTTACACCTGTATATCAACAGTAAGTAATCGACCCTCTAACCGCTATGTGTTAACGTCAGTCAGTCATCTGACACTGTGGTACGCATGCATTAACAGTAATCAATCATTCTATGACTCCCGTGTGTTAACATTAATCAATCAATTAACATCACGATACTCGTATATTAACAGTAATTAATCGGCCATAAGCTCAATGAACAGTAATCGGAAATCGACGCCCAGACCAATCGTCTCTACAAATAATGTCTGTTTCGATTTTTCACATGCTGATCAGTCCGTCCGGTGTTGAAAAAAATGAAATGCTTACCCCTGGCTACCCTTCACCGCGGATAAGTCCGTTTCTGCGTATAGTTCGTCACCTCGATGGTCCGCCGTACTCGAATTTCCAAGTAGCAGATCGGTCACCGTTGAATTGTCCTCGTTGGCGTTGATTCCCCGTTCACTCGCCCCAAACGCACTGAGTTGGGTTCCCTACGAAGCTCTTCAATTCTTTCGATGTGCCGTACCACCAGCTGGTGTTTCGGACGTCATCGTCTTGATCGCATCATCTCCACTCGTCGATTCGATTCGCATCCTTTCTTGAAATCCAGATCCCACCGCTGCCACCATTTATAAGAGTATGGGCCTCTTATGTTGTTATCATTTATGAGAATGTATCAGAAATCGAGATACCCGAAGCGATGTTTGCGTTACTAGTTGCCGCAGGGCCTTTGGCTGCCAACCGGAACCGTATTATCGTCCGGTTCGTACCGCTCCGTACGTGAATTCTATCTCTATCCCTTTTATTAACGGACCAAAAGATAAGGCTGCGTAGACACGTTATCAATCCACACGTGCTAAATACAATCAGACGTTTATTAGATCTCCATGATTACACTTAGGCTCTGCACCGCCTCGTGGTTCGCTGTGGAGCCTCTCCGCACCCATTTCTCCGAGATCTCCTTCACCCCCGCTGTCCCGTCCTAACCTCTTTCGCCTAGGCTGTCCAGAACTCATCTCCTGTTTCCAGTTTCGTCGTACACTTCTCTCCCTGGTGTGACCTTAGTTGCTCAAGGTCGCGCTTCTCGCTTACCACCTTTCTTCTCCCCTTCTATCTGTCCATACATCACTCTACCTACATTCTCCTTACATTGAAAATAATACATTTTATAATAAAACTTGTTAATCATACAATAATAGAGTTAATAATGAAATCGCACATACTGAGCAAAGGTTCCTGATATGGGGAACGCATCGACCATTCAGGGGTACGCTAAACAAAATTAAATAATGTCTGCGAAGGATACATATACCGAGAGTGTAAACGATAAGTCAAAAGTTGTGGAATTAATTCAACGCTTTAGTTATTTTCCTAAAAATAAACTAAATTTGTCACTTCAGAATAGCTTAATAATAGTCTTCAATGTTTCAGACAAACTTGAATCATTGTAATTAAAAAATGAGACTTCAGGAAGTCTTGAACGCTAGTCTGAGGTGCTTTAAACCTTTGTACAATTTCCTATCTGTGACTGAGCTGAAAATCTTTCAGGAAATGGGCGAGGAAATAATTAAACACCTGAAAAGGCCAAAATCATTTTTTGAGACACAGTTCTCAAAACCTGTAAAAGTGAACACAACTGGATTTTACATCCAATTAAAAAGTGGTATTCCCAAGCACTCTATTGTCAATCAACGAAATAGAGAAGTTGATTAAACGTGCTACTGATACGACCCTAAGAGCTCAATCGACATGAACACGCCTTATTAATTTTTGGGGACATCATTAAAGAACATGAACAGCTGACAGACAAAAGGTTTAAGTTTTTGTTGTTATTTACAAATACTGAGCTGATGCAAAGAGCTTTCCCTACATATAGTTTTATATGAAATAAATACCGTAGCAAGTTTGAACGCAGGTCAAATTTGAAACTATGACTTATATCACTTGAACTTAATTTAGAAATTAAAAAAATCTTAGTAACTTAAAACAAGTCCAAGAATTGCACTGAATATTTGTCATGAATTTCATGAATGTGGTTTGGATTTCAAAAACTAACATTTATTACCATTAAATTATAGATTAATCTTGCATTAATAATGTCCTCACATTTTATTTTCTAAAATAAAAATATATGCAGCGTGGTGACTTACTTTTTCTTACATTGTTTTTTTATTCCATTTTTGTTCCTTTTATTTCCCGTTGTAATTTAGAAAATTTTAAATAACAGCAACTATATATATAGAAAATAGGCTTCAGGTAGGAAAACAAGTTTAGAACCGCTGAAATAGAGGATAGTTTTTTCTACGCCCCTTCGTCAAAACAGAAAAAAAAAATCAGTAAAAATTTGCCAAATATATATATATATAATTTTAGATTTTGAATAATTGCCCATATTTGAAGCATTTATGAATAGTTTCGTTTATTGCCTTCATTATTTCAGACTTATTTTAAAACGCTCAACAATAAATTGAAATAATGAATAATGGAGTAACACTATTTCACACTATCTCTACGTCAGTAATTTTTTATTATTTTTGAATAATCTTTTTCAATAAAAAAATATTTTCATTGAAAACTCAAGCAGGAAACCTTCCTCTTCCTACACCTCAATATCTTTTGTTTGTTTCAATCTCTGTGGAGGTGAATTACCACATTCCGAAGAACAAAATCTGTCTCAAAATCTATAAAGATTGTGAACCTGATGTTACAACCTCAACTGCGTCGACTTACACCTACCACACCCCTTAAAACATTGGATCCAATGCACTGCCATACAAAAGGTTTTTCTCTTTTTCACGTTCTCAAAAACTTCCTAATAACCCACATTCTGCAACCGTCTACAAACGAAAGGGAAGCCTGCCAATGGCGAAGTAGGTCTAAGAAGGCCAGTATAAATGGCGTCGGACAGCAGTCAAGCGCTTCACATGGATGACATGATCTCTACGCTTCACCGCGCTTCGTTTTCTAAATTCTCGTCTGTGATTATAAAGGGATCTGGCAACGCTTGTGGTGAGTAGCAAATTAATATCGTTTTGTTCCTGACCGCAACAACCATCGCCTAGGATTTCCCAAACGATTATTTAAACGCAACAAATATAATTATTTTTGTCCTATACTGCAGTGAAATCTGTCTGAAACGATATTTTCCATGGTACCGACAAATATGAAGTGTATCACTGTGTTTCTGAAACTTCGGACGTCCATGGAGCACTTTAAGTATCCCTTTACTTACTACGGTTTACTTTAGCCCTTTTAGTCCTTTTCAGTCCATTTTAGTCCATTATGTCTCTAAACTAATATATAACTTATAAATCAATCAGAGGTTAAACAGCTTCATTGCATGATGATGAGTTGGGCATGAATTTAATAGGAAGGGTGGCCGCCTTAAAACAGCACCAGCTTCACTGCAAGGCTCGGAACAAAATCATCACTCTCCTATACGGTTTACTTATTGCGAATAACCTGGAGAGGCTCCTACATTATCTTATCCAGAGGGGGGGGGGATCTTAGGGACCGGTCTCCCCCTCCAAACTAAATTTTTAATGGGACTAGGCTATGGACTTGCATGCTGATATTGTATCGATACATTCTGTAAAACTTTTTCAATCCCCTGAAATTAAATTCTGGCTAAGGTCTTGGGCTCCTTAGTATCTTTCCCGGAATAAAAGCTAAAACATTCAAAGCATCCAATGTGATATTGCCTTTAGAAATATTATTATCAGTATAAAATATTTGCTCGTCGCCAACGATAACTTTTTTGGGCCGTGATGATAAGCGCATATTATTTTTACTTTAAACTTTCCGACAGAACCTGAGGACCAGTTGATAAATTACCATGAGGCCCAATTTTGAGGAGCACTGGTGAATCAGGCTGAAACTTATTTGTAACGATAAACTGTCCACAACTGTATCTTTTCTTTTTCCCTAGAATATCGTTATATACAGTTTTCACTGCATAAATTCGTTTAATTTGAAATTTTATTTATTAATTATAATTTACAAATTAGTTATAATTTATTTCCGCCATTAAGAATTTTTCAACGATTCTTATTTCTGCCCTTATTTAGACACTTCTGTTGTATAATTGCTTGATTTTGTTGATAAAAACAAGAAAACACCTAAAGCTACCTTATGGATATTGACCATCTTCTATGGATGCTAATGAAAAACAAATAATAATTTTAATTTAAAAGAACCGCTTTAAATAAAAATCAGACATAAATTTACATGGCGTTCATTTCACGTGTTCAAAATTTTTTCTTTTCGATGAAACAGTATAAACACATCTATTAATTTATTACTAAAAATTCGAAGAAATATCATTATATATTTCAGGAATTGTAAGTAAGAAATAAATAAATTTAAATTTATAAAGCAAATAATAAATTAAACATGAAAAAATTGAAAAAAAAAATCACTTTTCTTCATAGAAAAATTATTAATATTCATAACTGGATTAAACATAATAGCATACAGAGGAAATGAATAGAAAGTAGTAAATATGTGAAAGACATCACCCCTACCAAAAATAATAATTAATAATAATAAATATCTAGTACCTTGAAAACCCCAAAAAATTGAGAAAGAAACCCTAAAAAATCTTTATATCGCGCAAAAAATTAATTTCCTATTACTATTTCTAAGTCAATAAACTACCATAATAACGGTTTTTTAATACTTAATATATTTTTAACATTTATCCGAAAACGTGTTTAATTACATATTATAAAACTAATTTGCTGATAGCGAAAAACGTTGAAATGTATTTGCAGTGTTACCTCCCAATAAGGGGCACTCACGAGACCGGACATTTTTTTCCTTAAATAAACGTGTCCCTTCTTCGGAGGCACATGTGCCCCTATTCAAATTGACTGAGGGACCAGAAGAATTGTCCCTTAAATAAACGTGTCCCTTCTTCGGAGGTGAATGCGTCCCTATTCAAATTGACTGGGGACCAGAGGAATCGTCGGTTAAATAGATGTGTTCTCTATTCAGAGGTGTCCTTTACTGGAGGTAACGCTAGATATTAATAACATAACTCACATTATAGTAAAAAATTAAATATAGTACTTTTACTGTTACGGAAATTATGTTTTTATAGAGAGAGAGAGAGAGAGAGAGGGATTGAGCAGATAATTTATTACCATTTAAGGCGCCAAATACAAAAAAGTTCAAAATTAAGTAGCATACTCCGTTTTCGCTACATTTTAGATACAGAAAAATCCTACTTAACGGACACCTATCAGATATGGCCACTCCCTCTTTTGAGAATAAATTTTTCCATCCAGCGAGCTTCGGCTAATGAGAGGTTTTACTGTGTTTTAGAATATAAATATTAGAGTTATCCTTGCATTTCTTTCTTTCATATCAGGTAACAATATGTAAAAGATTTTAATATTACATCCTTGTCATGCATAACTTAATTACTGCCAAATATTATTTATACCAAATTTATATACCAACTTTTGCAATTTCATATATCAACTCTTACCATTTTATATATCCACTTTTGCAATTTTATTTATCAGCTTTTGCAATTTTATATATTCAACTTTTGCCTTTTCATATATCAACATTTGCCATTTTATATATCAATTTTTACAATTTTATATATCAACTTTTGCAATTTTATATATCAACTTTTGCAATTTTATATATCAGTTTTACAAATTTTATGCAATATAACATTCAATGAATATCAGGTTTGAATAAACTATTATTATTGTTAGAGTTTACCTCACTTTCCGGCCAAAATAGAATTGTCCGTAAAAGAGAGGGGTGATCGTAAAAAGGAGCATTATTGTGAAGCATTTTCTTGCTTGGGAATTTTTATCTGACTGTAAAATCGGGTTGATCGTATCTGAGGAGTGTCCGTTAAGAGAGGTTTTACTGTGTTATAGCATATAAATGTAAATTTTTGAAATTTTTATAAATGTGGAGAGCTTGAAATTTCAAAATCCTCCTGGAGAATTTTTTCCATGTTTAACGAGAAAACAAAACAGGATTGTTTCTGTTAACACTACGGATTTTTATAGAATATTATAAAAACAAATTCTCTGATTAATTGATGAAAAAGCATACATTGTATTACACACTAAGTACCTGAACTTACACCACACACTTAATTAACTTACATTACTCACAACGAAAGCATGATGGCCATTGTGCTAAAAGAAACATTTACTTCACACAAAGAAAATTAACAATTTTTAATGCAATATAGAGCTTAAATAAGTGAAGATTGCTTCCTTTATGTTTCACCAGAATTTGTGGCACAGATTGACAATCTAATTATGCATTTTTAATTCAACTTATATATTGGCGTTTGCACAGCAAGGCATCCGCGTTTACTTACAAACCTACGGTTCAGACGTCATACAAATAGCTCGGCATAGACCTCCAGTTCACGAAAGTCATGGCTAAACCCCAAGCAGTTACATCAATGCTTATCACATTCTCAGAAAATATCCCCAAAATTTTCCGAAATAAGGACTCCTCTAATTCCCGCCCTTAAATTCGAAAATTGCACAATACTTGCCTATAAGAAGTTGAGACATTAATGCAGTGGTTCTTGAATTTTTCAAACAGCGTAACCCGCTTGTTTTTAATGAACACGAGAAATTAAGTATTTTTGAATTTAATGATTTTCCTACTATTTATAATACTACATACATGTACTAAGCATGTAAAAATATATATAATAATGTACTTTTCAAAATCTTTCGCGAACCAATAAAAATTCGCTCAGGGCCCCACTGATAGGTACTGTTCGTTCACGAAAAGTGGTTCGATGGTACCGTTAGAAATAACGGGAACTGATGTCGCAAACGGCCTAGCCGATTACAGCAGAGGGGAGGACGTCATTTCAGAACTGGTTTTTGGCGCAGACAAACGTTCGCTAAGAATCAGTTCTGAAATGACGCCCTCCCCTCTGCTGTAATCGGCTTGGTCGTTTGTGACGTCAGCTCCCGTGATTTTCTAACGATACCATCGGACAATTCCCCGTGAACGAACTATAGCAATCCACAGTTTGGGAATCACTTCCGTAACGTACAGATTACGTCCACCGCAATGAGTAATCATTTATACGATAGTCGTTTACTGCGCCTATGCGATTATAATGTTCTTTTACGAAGAAGAGGAACGTTTGACTTGTGTTGCAAATGTACATTCATTTCAAAGTGCGTTAAAAAGTGTACAAACTCACAGTGAACGTGTGTGTGTGCGTTAATATAAAACTAATAATCCTACAACACAGGTTACAATGGGTATATATACTGGCGTACTCAGGGGGGGGTTGTAACCCCCCATTGCAATGAAATTTTGTATATTTAACATAGGAATATATGAGTTGTAGCTCTGTAACCCTCCCATTAAGCCTATAACCCCCTTATGAACTTTCTGCGTACGCCTGTGGGTATATAACGTCCGAATATACTCATCCTAAAAGGGTAAATTTGAAGCTGGTCCTGCATTTGAAGCGAAAAATTAATGCCCTGCATTCTTTTTATCAAACCAAATATTATTTACTGAACCCTACGTAGTACCTTTAAGCATATTGCCCTACAACAATGTAGTTGCAACGCGTCTAGCTTCCATACAGACATTTAAGAGCGTAACCAGGAAGAAAAGAGGGCTCTCTACCCCCCCCCCCAAGAAAAAAAATTCGGACTATTTTAAAAAGTCTTTAAGCTCAGATCTTGTGAAACTAAACAAGTGACTCCATCTTAATTCCCTCCGACAATTGAATTCTCCGGCTATGCCCAGATGCGGATATTCCAATGTTTGAATTCAAATGATAGTAAATTCTTTCCATTTTTTCGACTGGTCCGTAGCTTGGAGTTTGACAAAAATTGAGATTCCTTGGAAAATTGCGAAACCTGGTGCAATATAATATTAGCCATTGGCGCCCATATGGGGGGCAGGGGAGCTCGAGCACCCCCTGGCTGTTTAAAAATTTGATTTGCCCGATTCTGCTATGCATTTATTTTCAAAAGTTTTACAGTCACATTTTAAAATAAGGTGCTTCTCAGCTTCTTACTAATTGTCAAGCGTCATGAATTAGTTTTATAGCATTTTAGTATCATGTGCGGTCACTAAAATGTTTGACAGCCTTGAGAAGAAGGTAATAATTTTTCTCAGCCCTCTCCTCCTAGAAGTACACATATGGGCGCCACTGGTATTAGCTGTTCTTCGGTTAGAAAAAACAAATAGACTTTCAAACACTCAATCAAGAAATAGCAGAGCTAAAGAACTAGCATCATGCTAACTTAAATTGTTGTTAATGAGAAAATTGAATACGGTTTTTTGTACTAACCTGATTCCAGGTATAAACATTGTATTTTCTTAAAATTTGTTGGCAAAAAATATACGGGTTTCATTTTCACCACTTTATGTGGAAGTCAGAGGCATATAATAATAATAAAAAAAAAGCAGAGGAATCATCATAATCATAAATTATCATAAAATAGGACGGAATATAAACGAATATATCCATGTAGTAAAGGGATGCGGAAGTGACTAAAAACTTAAACAACTAAAATTCTCCTAAACATGTGCGAAAATGTCGAAAAATGATATTTGCAATAACAACGCATATTTTTCGTCATGTACTATGAATATACACAACGTCTCTTATGTACATCTCTAATATTCTTGTGAGCCTAAAAGTACTTCAAGGTTGTCAGATCGGAGTTACTTAAATGGAACTGAAAATAGTCACGTATAATCAGTAGCGTATACGCAGTTGCGTAGCAACTCAAATCTCATGAGGCGGGGTCAAGTGAATAGGTTGGGCCCTCAAGCGCCTTTAAAGAAGATTTTGTGATGCGGACTATGAGAAAATAATGTGTTTTGATATCCAATGGGAGCTTGAGCCCGCTAAGCCCCTCCCTTTCTAACGCCACTACGGATAAGTCTATTTGAATTTTGTGATCTGAATCGAATGTAGAACACGAACTTGAGCAGAAAATCCCAGGATTCTATCCAATTTTATCATTTTAAGAAACGTGGATGATTATTATATATGGCAAAACACAAAGAGTGAATGTTTGTCCTCAATATAAGAAACACCACACAACAAGTTATCCTTTTTAATAGTATAATTAATTTTTTAAATATATTTGTGTATGTTGTGAGATTTTACGACCCTTCTCAGGGCTCACACAGTTGCCAAATAATGGTTAACATCCAAAGTCACAGGCGCGAGTTTTTTTGTGATTTTTCGTGTAGAATTGATTATACTTAATAATTTCAACATCCACGTTTGAGCTCTAGTTTGTGCTCAAACATGGTTGTCGAAATTATAAGTACATAATTTTGTAGCATTTTACTGCAAGTTCAGTAAATTGGCGGTCGTTGTAATTAATCTTAAGACAACGTACATAAACTCGTATGAGAATTATTAGTGAATAATTAATCTTTGAGCCCTTCTAGTTAAGATTAATAAAGTTTTCCATAATCAACGGTTTTATTAGAAAACATTAAAATGCTTTTTGCTTTATTTAGATTTCGTAAGCTGTCCACGCAAATTGCCCATTTTTAATTCTAATAAAAAATTTGATATAATGAAATTTTCACGCCTTTTACGGCTAATGTTCAAAGAGGGGGTATTAATGAAATTCGAGTGTCAAACACCGGAACTCTATGAATCCAACTAGAGCTCCTTTGACACGTCATTACAACGCTAGATTCTTACTGTCCTTGCGCCATAAAAATAGTAAACAAAACTAAATATTATTGCCTTTCTTGAGGATAACGTAATTGTCATCGAAGCAGTTAAATAAACAAAAACCCCGTCAAATGGGCATTTTGTTTGCCTTTTTTTATTTCTTCTTTTTTTTCACCTAATCACTGGCGTCTTAGCCGCTGTGGTTCTAATCAAGAGACAGATAGCTCAAGTCCAGCCTGAGACCACCATTTAACCACCGCCTAAGACCACCTGAGCCACCATTTTTCTTTTTTTTGACTCCCAGCAAACTGCGTGTTCGACAGTCCGTGTATCAACCATTTCGGACGTAATTGTTCTGACCTTAGGAAGGGCAATAATAGCTAGATTTGTAATTATGGGTCAAAAAAGCTCTAGCTGATGCCTTAGAACGAGAGTATATGAAAATTAAATCTGAATAAAATACAAGTACAGCTAAGTAAACCTTTTACGCTTAAATGAAAAGTAAGACTTTTTCGAAAAAATAAACAAAAACACTTTATATTTGCGAACATTTTGCGAGAGCTTAAAAATATTACACCTCTTGGTATATTCTGCACATATAATCAACTCTTTAATGAGCATCATGGAGTTTACATGTATAGCAAATAATTTATCGATGTTTATGATATGCGCGGATAATATGATACTATCAACGTAGAAAATTTGAAAATAACGAAATAACTAAAACCACAGTAAATAAGCAAGGTATAAGAAGTGTAATTTGTATATATGTGATTTAAAAAATTTCCCTATTTAATACAATCCATACACGCCATTTATTTATATCGTTTGATGGAATGGTTCATTTTTCGAAATCTCATCCATGAATTTCGTGAAAAAAAATCATATTTATTCCCATATTGATAATAAGCCAGTGCAATGATTCGTGAAGAGCCCTTTTCACGGATCGCCGCGAGAGGTTAGAAACGCCCATTTGAAGCTCTCAGGCATTTAATTCCCACGACAACATCCATTAATGTGCCCTAGAAAAGATCGCTTTACCCCAGTTCCAGAAAAGGTTTTCCTTTTATTTTCATCTGTTTTTATAGGAATTAAAACGCGCGCGTTGAAAGCAATTAAAATAATCTTACATTTACAAAGATTACGCAAATTAGTTATATTTGATAGTAGAGGATATTTGGTTCCAGGCAGAGATGGGAAGAACTGACTAACTGATCGAAGTGAGTGATGGACTGAATCGGTCTTTGAGTCAGTCAGTTAAAGGTTTCGGTGACCTATAGTTCCACGAGAGTAAACTTAAAACTGAATGTCGAAACATCAATCTTTTGTATTTTTTTACGCCCCAAGGTTGTACAATGGCCCATCTAAGTTGAGACACATAACTCCCTGAATTCTAAACCATAATAGGTTTGTATACAACTAACAAGGGAAGCCTCCCAAGTGCCCGTCGCACCACAAATCGAAACATATATAGTATGAAAGATCCATATGAGTAATGAACAAAACCGAAAGAATTTTTCTGTAAAACTCAATTACTGATTTTTTATGAATTTTTAAATTTTTCGTAATTACACTGAAACGCAACTGAAAGGCCGTAAGGTGAAATCTTCGATTAGGGGCAGTTTTACTTTGATTTGGATTGCTTGGCGAAAAATAACAAATTCTTATATAATGTTGGCGGCTTTTTCAATTACTGTGCAAACCATATATATATGTGTGTGTGTGTGTGTGTGTGTGTGTGTGAAACCTCGATGTTGTCTTAACAGACTTTTCTTGCTTAAAAGAATTTTGTATTTTAGAGTAGTTTGTTTTTTGCTATAAATTAGTTGTGGGAAAATCAACTTCGATCTTTTTGAATCATAATATTAGATTTTATTAAAATATTGAAATATTATTTATTTCATTTCATTCGTGTTGTTTTAGGAGGAATTGAAGTAGTAAACCATTCAATTGGGTCTGCACTTTATCCCTGGCATGGGCGCCCCGAGGGGGATGCAAGGGGGTGCACTTGCACCCCCTAGCTTATGAAAAAAGGGGGAAAAAAGGACTGAATCCACAAGAAACTACAGTCCAACAACATTATTCAATTGGAATTTTTCCTGGATGCACTGCATATAATTCTGGGGGCGTCCATGATCCTTGGGGTCATTTCAAATCAATGAAGAATTTTCGAAACAATTTATTTGTTTCTGTTTTGTCGTTGAAGTAAATTAGTTTGAAGATTTTGTTTTGCGAATAAGGAGGAGCTCTCAGTATTTGAAAAACAAAATCTTCAAATCAATTTACTTCAACAACAAATAAATTGCTTCAAAAAATCTTAATTATTTCGAAACGACCCCAAAGATTAAAAAAAGTAGTGGAGACTCAATTCAATGATTTACTATTTCAATTTCCCCAAAACAACTTCAATACTTTAATAAAAAACTAATACTATGATTCAAAATTCGAAATTCATTTTTCCAAAACTGATCCATAGCAAAAAACTACCCTGCAACAAAAAATAAAAAAATTCCTTTAAGGAAGTAAAGTCTGTTAGGACAACATCGAGATTTTATACACACACACACAAATATATATATATAAATGAAGAATCAATAAATTTAGGCAGATCATAGCTGGTCTGAATTAGAAGAATTGGACCTGCGATGTACATTGATTGGCGTTATGAGCCAATAATCATGGGTTAAACAATGTTTTAAAGATCCAACATTCCCCATTCAATGCAGACATTATACAGGAAGACCTGTTTGTTTATAACCATCCATGTGGCAGAGATTTAAACAATTTTTTGTGTTTGAAAGAGACAAAAAATAGAAAGAAATAGAAAGTCGTATATACATCTCACATCAAAGTAACACTGTATAATCATTTACAAGTAGTAATTCAACAAACTCAGTATGGCCAAGTAATACCACAAACGCAAAAAACTATAGATGAGTTCGTTGAGTGTCAGAATTTTTTATTTTTAAATATTTTTAGCAAAGTTTATGCAAACATATTTTATAAATAATAAAATAGGAAGTGGTGAAATTATCTTGTAATAGCAGAAATGTAGAAATTTAATTATAACGCGTAACTAATAAGATAGCACATGGTCAGTCAAAGGCAGTTTTGAGAGTGTTTCCACATGTTATAAACTAAGCAATACCAGCTATCCAAAAGAAATGATGAACAGGTGCTTCCATCTATATTTGAGAACTGCGATTAGATGTATTTAATTGCAATGATTATTCTTTATATGAAACATTTAAGATTTCTTTCTAGAGATGAAATTTGCAAATGTTCTATTTATATAGTTCATTGGAAAACCATTTAAAACCAAACATTTTTTAAAAGATCTTAAGCCTTCAGAAATGGCTTCAACTCTATTTGAAAGCACTTTCTGTCTGAAGAGTTCACCTAAAATCAAATTTTTTATAACATGTTTTCTGAGACATGTGTCATATTGCAAGTACTGAACAAAAGCAAATGAAAATTGTTTTCTTTTATCGCATATTTGAAAGACAAATCTATTATTTTCATTGATAGTAATAAGTAAATCTAAAATGTGAACTCGAATTCTAGATACAGAGGTATCTTTCAGTGTTAATCTGAATTCAGAATAATTACTGCAATTAAATGCATTTAATCGCAGTTCTCAAATGTAGATGAAAGCACCTGTTCCTCATTTCCTTTGGATAGCTGGTATTGCTTAGTTTATAAGATGTGGAAACACTTTCAAAACTGCCTTTGGCTGATCATGTGCTATCGTTTTAGTTACGCGTTATAATTTAATTTCTACATTACTGCTATTACAAGATAATTTTAAGCACCTCCTATTTTATTATTAATAAAATATGCTTGTAAAAACTCTGCTAAA
>QLNU02014802.1:5033423-5057327 GCA_006491805.2 Dysdera silvatica | reverse complement strand
ACAGTTCGATCAGTCAGGCGCTGGTCTTCATCAGGAGATAAAACGACGTTGCATAGCTTTACTGAAGTAACCTGCCTCTGTAAGAAACTTGCCTTATAGAGATCTGGTCTCGTTGTATAGCTTTACTGAAGCAACCTGCCTCTGTAACCAACCTTATAGATTGATTAGCTCTTGCTGAGCCATCCATTTTACATCAAATTCACGAGCGCCGCAATCCCAATGGAACAACAGTTTTATGTTATTCCTTGTGATTTCACACACAGACCTAAGGGATACATACAAAACTCAAATATCTTTAGGGTACCACGAGCAGTCAAAATGCTGATTTCCAATAAGGCAGTAATCTGCCTACCACCAAACAATCGAAACGTACAGTGACCCTGCTAAAACCACACCTCTTTATTTTTACAAAGGTAATTGTTAAACTATCTATTCCGCAATAAATGATCTATTAAACTCTTAAAAGAAACAAACTATTAATAATTAAACCACTTTTAAATATTTTCAGTATAAAAAAATTTACAAGCATGGTTTATGTAAATAGGATACCTATTTATTTTTCTTATAGATTTCTTGTAACATGAAGTAATACATCATAGTTAACAATGAAGCAAGCTTTGGATCTAGCTGTTACACTAGGTATGTACTAGACCATTTCGTAAAACAGAATATAAGCTTTGTATCGATCATGTTAAATAAATTAACAAATACGCAAAATGATTTAATAATGAACAATTCCACAAACGATTGCAAAATGCATATATATTATATTTTTCAGAATTGCTGGTCCTGTTAATGATCTCCATCCTAACCTTCGCTAAAAGTAACGATAAGGTAAGAGTTTTATCTTTAATAAGAAGAACGATTATGGAAGAAGCAAAAACCACTCCCATCATAAGAAGATCATTAGACACAATTACAATAAGTTTTGAAGACCATCTCCATATATTAAGAATCTATAAAATAATAATCCGCCAATTACGAAAGACCGCCTTACTTGGAACTTCACAGATATTAAGCTGTGGCGGTTATAGACTTATATCGTCTTAGATTGAAACAAAAGGTCATGAGAAAATTCCAAGTCGAGGATATTGTTTACTTATGAACGTGAAAGCTTAAACCAAAAGATATTTATAGTATACATATTAATCAAATACCAGATGTGGAATCTTAGCCAATCTAGGCCCAATATGTAACCACATAACCTTTATACGCCAAATAGAAAGATGCACCCCAAAATTTACTCCAAAATTGTTTCCATCCAGAGAACATCCTTTCAGTTTCACAATTTTTGGTTATGCAACACGTGCTAATTTGATCTCCCAAATTACGCGATAACACACCCAATAATGTGCGCTTCATCTCCTATCAAAGAGCCCAGGTTAACTGCTTAAATGTACATGCTGATGCAAACTGCAATATTTTCTTCCTGTGATGCATCTTCATTCGTTTAAATAAATGCTTATTTCATTGTCAACTCAAGACTGTCCATCGCTTCTTTCAGCAACCTTCTGTACAAAACATATTTTGCCGTATTCCAATTACAAGCAATCATTATTCAACTAAACGGCGCATTGGTAATATTACTCATCACCAAAAAGGAACCATTTTTGATAACTTAGGTCTTTGAAAAGGATTCAATATTAGAAACTACTCTCTATGTTCATCAGAATAGATTGTGTAGTCTTGTGTTTACAGCATACCAATAATGATATCTTTAGTTGCTTTCGTGCAATTGCTTGTGTAACCGTAAGTCTGATCAAAAAAATTCAGTTGATAAATAATATGCCGCCATATATAATATCAATGAGAAATAAATATACTATTACTCTTGTATTATGAAAGCATTAATTGATAAATTATTTTAATAAATACAGTAAATCTCCGCTAATCCAAACTCATTAAATTCAAATTCATTAGGATTAACGAAATATATAGATTATCGAGGTTTTAAGTCTTTGTTACTTGTACTTTCACTTACATGCAAAGCTCCATTTTTCGTTAATAATCTATGTAGAGTGTTCAAGCCGTGTCTCTGTTTAAATGGTCTAAGACCGTAGCCAGGATTTAATTTCGGAGGTTGTTCAAAAATTTTTACAGCATGTATCGATACAATCAATCATGTACGGCCGTAGCCAAGTCCCATTGAAAATTTAGTTTCGGCGGGGACTTCTCCCTAAGATACCTCCTCTGGATACGGGTATGTTGTAATTCTACTAGTTAAAACATAAATTACGCGACCCTGTTGTGACGTGGTAGTAGCGCGTTTATTGGTTTCCATGCAAAGAATAATAAGGGTTTGAGTTTGGAATGGACCTAACGCTTAGAATTCTTTTTCTTCTACAGATTCGCAATTTGTGGTTCGAATCCCTAGGCAAAAGAAGTTCAGTTTTCTTGAAAACTATATGTCATATCGTAGCATGGTCTTCACAGCCCTTTCAACATAAACAAACAAATTCATAAATTGTTATATTTTATATGGTTAGTCAGATATGTCCGATGAGTGAAAGTGCAACTTATATTCAATGTAGAATGAACTAGAGACTTTGATAAGAATAAAGGTTATAAAATAGTTTTTGCCACCCACGTATATATATATATATAACTAGAGCTTTTTGTTTTTGGGGAAAAAAAGGCGCCGTCCTCATCCTGGATTCGAACCAGGGTCCCCACGTTGAGCCCTTGGTGTCTTGACCTACTAGACGAATGAGGACAAGAACAAACGCATTTTTCTTCGTATATGAGGATGTAAGATATTATTACCCTTCACAGGGATAACACAATTGCCAAATAATTATTTGGCAATTGTGTTATCTAACTTCACTTTCCATGAGATCTCGCTCCAGCTTGATACAGTCAACTAACTGTTCTTCCACTATAAATAACAGTCCCCAGGGTACCTGTTCATTGTCACTCCTCCTGGCTCCAACTTCGCTTTCCATAAAATCCTGCTCCAGTAGGACATTGGCCACTACCTTTTCCGTCCCCATAAACAACTGTTCCCGTAATATTTGAGCATCCACAAATATGTCTGAGAATACAAGTGTTTCTGGACTATCATTTCCAATCAATTCACATGACAACCTACTGTCACTAAGACACAACACATCCAATACATCATCGAAAACCCTTTCCGCTAAATCGAAAACACTATCCAAACATAACCTTTCATCATTCATCAACATTACTGCTTTGTTGTCATGGCGCAACATCTTTTTCTCTGAACATCTTCCCATGCCATCAGATTCTTTATCTCCATTAATAGATACTTCAGCTGGTCCAGCATATTCCTTTTCATTTTCTTCAGTTGTATGAAACAGTCCACAACCCTCTTCTTCCACTTCTGTAGTTTCATTGATTTCTTCTCCAACACCACCTTTTTCACTTCCTTAATTTCATCGACTTCTTTTCCGACATCACTTTCTTCCACTTCTTTAGTCTCATCAACTTTTTCTCCAACACCACCTTTCTCCACTTCCATAGTTTCGTCGATTTCTTTTCCAACATCACTTTCTTCTGCCCTTTTCTGACCTCGAGTCTGGACGGCATTGATTAAATGTGGTGAAAACAATTTAATTCTTTGGGGATTTTGCAACATCTCAGCGATACGGTTTCCCAAAATATATCGACCTTGATCGAGTTCATCTCGAATGACAGCTGCCCTGGTGGTTATATTCCCCAACTTCCCATTCAATTCTACATTTGCTATAGGCAGACATACTGCATACGAATCCAGAGGTTATTGGACCTAAACGTTTTCACCGCATAACATTCGAGGGGTGATATATTTACGGCACATAAGGTCAATGGTCGCTCCACTATCTTTTAGGACCAGTAAGGTATGTCCATTTACGTCAGCGATCATGATAAACGGTTTTAATAGTTCCGTTGCATCTTCTGTAATGATGTAATTTATATTTGTTCCTGTTATCCTAGGACACTAAGCGCGTAAATGGTTGGGGGAACCGTATTCGAAACATTTACGAGTTATTCGATTTTCAAAATGTTCACCGGGTTTGTTCCAATTTTGTTCTGATCTGCCCCGATATTTATTCCTTTGCGCAAACATTTCTGTCATCCTTAAACCACGAGTGGTCCGTTTGTTCGACTTTCTTTCAATCAGGAACTCCCATGTTAACCAATTCTATTCTTCTAACATCTTAGTATTTGTCAAGCATATCTGCTAACTTATAAGCGAAAGTTATATCGGCATATTCATCAATAAAGTGATCCTGGATTTCGTTGCTTACCCGCCGCATCAATTGATCAACCACCATTAAGTCTTATAGGCTTTCGAAATCCATAACACCCAGTCCTTCAATCCATTCTTTTAGATAGTTGCTTAAATCATAAACTGCGTCTTTCCAGGCACTGCCAGGTCGCCGTTGATACTGAATAAACTTTTGCCGAAACTTCTCCGGGCTAAGTGTAAATTTCTTTAGCAATACCTGCTTTATATAAGTGTAATTTCCAATTCTTTCTTCCGGTTGCCTAATAATAAACTCCGCCATATCATTTGGCAAAACTGCAATTAGTTCGGAAGCCCATTCTGTTCTATCAATATCCATCCTTTTAATTTGCCTCTCAAACATTTCCAAATAAAGACTACTATCGCCTTCTTTTGGATCAAATTTGCGAATCTTTTTCGGTAAATCACAGCGATGCCTCTTTTTTTCTTGCTCTACAATCTCCGTTGTAGAGCTAGAGCGACTGCCAACTTCAATCCTCATTTTTTCCAGTTCATATTCTCTTATTCTTTCTCTCTCTCTCTCCTTCCTTCTCGTTCTCTTTCTTCTCTCCCCAATCGCTCCATCACCATCGCTTCTAACTCGTCCTTCGCGGTTTCATCATTATAGTTTTTACTCTGTAAAATCAAATTCCTCAAGTCAGACTTAATAAGGTTAGGGCTCACTTCTACACACAAGTCTATAGCCTATAGCCAATGCTTGCAAGTCCTCTTTTCTCGCCTTTGCTAAAAATAATATAATTACCCTTAAAATTAAAATTTGTTTTTAGTTGGTTACTTGTGACCAACTCAAACCCAATTATTAAGATAGCAGTTGTTGGTTTCTTTCGTTTTACAACACTCTAAAAAAACTTTTAAATTATAATTATGTTCTTAAATTCTACACCAACCAGCCTCAATGTAAAGTCAAGGTACTCACAGAAAGTAGACGATTCGATGGTCACTCTTGGAACTTTCCGCAATTCTCCAAATTTGCAAGACTCCAAAACTGCTCCAAACCGACGCCAAACACGATACAGAACCTCTGTTGGCTTGCTGCAAAGATGCTCTTGGCGAACTCCAAAATGTATTTGAAGACTCTTCTGGCCAGCTGGGGCGAAAACAGATGATGTTCGTAACGAACTTGGAACAATACACGAGAATCGAATAATCCCACCGCTGCCACCATTTTAATTAGCTGTAACGTCGTAGACCTCCTTCTGACGGACTTCGGGTAGCGTGGTGGTCAAAGCCTCAAAACAATGTCACAGCTTACAAATTCAAACAAAGCTTATTTACAAAATTATTACTGGGTTACACATTACTCGTTCTCATTCGATATTTGGGAGTACAACAATGCCTGAGCCATGAATGGGTTAACTACAACTTCCAAAAGCAATTCACACTTCTGTCAATCCAAATATTCAACAACTGAGAGAGTCGAACAACTTCCGACGAACTAAATTAACTATTTTATAGTTTTCCATTCACGTTCAACTTTTTGAAGCACGAGTCTGGAAATATCAATTGTCGTTACATAATAAAAAATAAGTTATAAAGATTGAATTCATCACGTATTGTGGAGTTTATAATAGCAATGTACTAGATGGCAACTTCAGTTCCATGCACCGATATCGGCGGCGTCACACCGCATTCCTTCTGTGCATATTTCGTCCAATTAACCAATTAGTTGTTTTAGTAGGAACATGTATGCAAAATAATTTGAGTAAATGATCAACTTATTCGCCCATCGTTGATTTTTTTCCTATATATGCTGATTGTTATATTAAACAAAAAATGTAATTCTGATATCACTCATATTTGTAAAATAAAAGTTAAGCTTTTGTGAACTAGAAGTGCGAAAAAATATACTTTGATCCAACCAACGAATTGTCCATCCATAATAAGTGGGCGGATTCGTTCACTGACTGATTCTGCATACTTTGATTTTGTGTTATATTTTATCAAAGTTTGTAACTATTTTCTTATTTCCTTTACAGGCTTTAATTATACGCCTCGATGAAGAAAACATCAAGAATAGTGATGCGATTATTGCCGATTTAAATGGTGATGAGCAACAGCGATCTCGAAAGTATTTGCCGTCTCCTTATAAAAAGTCTTCCCCAAAGTATGCGGACGCGAACTCAGCGCATGGAATGATTCTTGACAAGGAACTCAGTTATGTCCTCTTACGTCCAGAAGACGCACAACACTTTAAATTAGATAAATCTCGGGAAGATGGTGACAGCTCACCTAAATATCTTCTCATACCGGAACGAGATTTGAGACCATATAATCGCTCTAATTATGGCAAGTCGTCATACCAAGTTCCAGTAAAGCACAATACCATTTCAGTAGAGGTTATCAGAGATAAAGATTCTAGCTCTGAACCTGATTTGAGATCAGAAAAATATACAGTGACGTCTAGAACAATTAGCAAACCTGTCAGAGAATCTACATCGGTTGGTATCTCCCGTTATGGATCAAATTCGGATGAAAAAGTAGAACCTGGACAGCGTAAATTATTGTCAACTAGAGTGCTGCTAACAAGATCTCCCCGGGCACCAAGAGCTCCTGCCTTCCTCAGTCGACGTCCCATTCCTAGGTACTATACTACAGATAATCCGTATTCGCCATATCCTCATACGAAACCAGAGTATGGTCAGCCTGCTCCAAATTTCGCTGGTCCTAGATTATATCGTATGCCACCACCCGGACCTTTCCGGAGTTTATTCGGACAAGGCCCTCGACTTTACCATCAAGGTCCGAAGTATATTTCTGACTCTCCTGTTTCAGGCCCTTTTCATTATTCTCCTATTGCCGGACCTATTCGTACACATATGCCGCAGAAGATTCTGTTCAGGGGAGGACCTTCAAAATTTTTACTATCCGGCGCTCCTCCAAGATCAGTAACTAAAGTAGCTAATCCTTCATATTATTTAAGCCCTAGTTCTTATGCTAAAAAAGGAAAACCAAACCATATTAATGAACAATACAAGCCTTCATACTACGTTGATTCTGAACCTATTCTTTACAACAAAAAACAAAAGTTTCCTCCTTCCATTGAAACAAGCGATTATATTACGACATACGCTCCTAACTTTTACGAAACATCCGAAGGAAAACCTTATCACAAAGATTACGCACAAACACTTTATTCACATTCCAGGCCATCTCCACCACCATCTGAAAATACCAATTATTCTCCTCCTCATCGTGATATGTATAAAAGTTATAAAACTAAAAAACATCCCTTTTCTGGTCCTTACGAATCCAACTCGGCGACATATAGTAACAAGCCTACAACGTATGGAAATTCTGTTATGAAATCTTCTCCAATATCTCCCAATTATCTAAGAAACAAGCCTCCATCTTATGAATCACCCTCACATTATCATAAAGATTATGATTCTTCTTCTTATGAATCTCCAGATCATTACAGTGAAGATTCACATTCGTCTCATGAATCTCCTACCGATTACCATAAAGATTCCCATTCCTATCGTGGACCACCATTAAATGATTATTCTAAGGACACCCATTCAACAAACGGATTGCCAAATGATTATTCTGGAGAAATTCAGCCGCCTTACAAACCATCTAGTTATTCTCAAGACCCAGCGTCTTCTTATGAGTCACCGCATGATCATGTAAAGGACTCGTATGGACCACCACCTGATTATTCTAAAGACTCGCATGGACCACCACCTGATTATTCTAAAGACTCGCATTCGTCACATGGACGTCCATTACAGCCTTTAAAAAATGGACCGTCTTCCTATCATCACCCACCTAAACCACCACCCCAGTCATATGAAAAGCCATCGTATTTTACTGAACATGATGCTATTCCTCCACCAGCTGCATATCAAAATACAAATAATTTTGAACCAATGAAAAAACCACCAATTTCAGGTTTTGTAAAGCAAGTTCAACATCCGCAAGCACTGGAAATATCAAGCGAAATGCCAGATTACCACAAAGCCAAAACAAATTATGAGCCAGTGAGGCCTCCACCAAAATCTTCATTGACTGTTAAAAAATTATATCCACCGCTTCCACATCCCAGAAAGGTACAGTCTAGCGATGAGGAAGATCAAAACAAAGGAACTCATTACGACCACCATTATCATTATGATCATAATCACGCGCCACCAACTACTAATCAAAATTATAAAAGTTATCCAGAATATAATTCTCATCCACAATCTCATTCGAAAACACTTCCAAGTACATCCTATTCTTCTTCCGACCATGCCACATATCCACATAGTGGGGAAAGAACCTACTATCCATCTCCCAATACTCCAAGTCATTACCATTCGGAACCAAGACCTCATTCTTCAGAAGAATACGACGAAACCTATAACAACGACAAACCCACGACAGCCAGCAAATCGTATGTAAATTCAGAACCAGATTATGTTTATCGATGGCAGAGTAGACCAGAAAAACAATATAAAAGTTACATAGTTCCAGAAAATACCAAGCCTCGATATAACAATGCCGAAAGAAGCCCACCGTATGTTATCGAACGTCCTCCTTCCCAAACCTCCACGCACGTAGACACGCTGCCCCCAAAACCGAACCAACCTCCAGAAGAAGAATTGAAAGACCATCACAGAGTACGAAAAATTCACAAAAGACCTCGTCTGAAGTATGGAGTTAAACCATCCAGACCTCAAAAGGATTCCTATTCTGGTACACAAGCTGGATACGCTGGGGTTTGGCATGACTATCCCTTGCCCCTCAAACAAAGTGTACCCGAATCTAGACATATTTCTAATGAAAAGGGTGTTTCTAGTGAAACGAATGCTTATGAACAAACATCTAATAGTTATAATGAAAACCCGAATAGCTTCGAAGATAGTTATGAATATCCCATAGAAGATAGCAAAGCAGCAATACCTGGACAACCAGGCAAAGACTACCCAGTTTTACATCGAATACCTACTTCCGATTTTAACTGTTACGACAAACCACCTGGCTTTTACGCCGACATTGCAAATCGATGCCAGGTAATGAATTTTTCTCTTTTTCATTCTGTTTCGAAAGTTTAAATAAACTCGTTAAAACTTCATATTATTTCTGACCTAAAATATCAAAAATTATTAAATATTAGTATGATGAAAGTGCAGTAGGTAACTTGTTTGCATTAAATAAAACTTATATAAAACCAACCTCTATCTTCACAATAAAATGTTTAATACTTGCTTTTTAAACCCATTATCCTACCCAGGTGTAACTCATGTCATCAAAACTAAACGGAAATAGAGAATAGTTCCTTTTCTGTGATATGGCGCAAGTAACGTACGAAACGTTTTCAAACGATACTTGGATTGCTTAACAACAGTGTATTCTTTTCTCATCAGCCTAAAATCTGCCAAGTTTAAAAAAAACAAAACAAACTTTTACTTTCATTTTACTTTCTTTTTTTGGGAATTAATTTTTTAAAAAAAATTGATCCTGCTTAAGAAAGATAAATTTTATTTCCCTTTAGTTTTCAAAAACAAAAGTAATTGCATTAGCTCTTCGATATTGAATTTTTCCTGAAGATTTAAATTTATTAATGGCGCTTGACTTCTCAACCACATCTTCAATATATTTTTCCAACAGCAGACGATTCGACTAAAAGGAAAAGTGTGGCCGCGTAGTCAATGCTTGAATCTTTTGCACATTAAAATATATAAGAATTATTGTTCGTTTTTCCTCTCAATTCTAAGACTCTTAAATTTGATTCAAAATAATCACACAATTTAGTTGTATTTACATTTCTGTAAATAGAAGTGTTTCCAAAATTGTTGTATTTTTATATTTCTGTATTCCAAAACTCACAAACGTTATATCCATTTAATAAATGAACTGTCTATTAAATTTATTTTTCAGATTATCAAAAGTTTTTTTGTAATTTTCGTATACTAGACAATCGATAACTATCCATTTCTTAATTTCTAGTACCAACAATAGCTGGATAAATTAAAGCATTTATATCCAACTTCAATAGCTTTTTTCGGGTAAAATGCATACAGCTTGAACTTCCATAGCGTATTCACAAATGCCAGTGTCGGATTTATAAGTAGGCATACATAGGTGCCAGAAGCGGCACTTGATAGGTGGAAGCGGTTAAAGACCCAAAAATAATTAGTTATTTTATTATATAAAATTATAAGTTAAAACATTAGATTAAATATAACTATGCAAAAAATAATCTTCACATATAAGAAACTAAGAGTATGATACGCGTGGTTTTCGCTCGAAAGTATTCCATTCTCTGTAGGAGAAGAAAATGGGGACGTTTATACACCTTGTGCTTAGGGACGGAAATTTCCTAGAATCCGCCACTGATGAATACCCTACAAACGTCAATAGTAGTAATATACCATGTGGTTGGATACCAAGAAGTCGTTAGTTCAGTTCCCGCGAGGCACAGTAAATCATACTTTTCTTTGTGAGCAATTTATCACCCTACAAATGGTCCAAAAATCTTAACTAAACCCTTTATTACACTCCGAACTAAGCTATAATTTCAGTTGTCAGAGCGTAGTATGCAGAAAACACCGATTTCTGTTTGATTCAAAATTCCAGCAGCATTCTGTATGGCCACACTATCAGGGATAGTGGCAATCTGGAAATATAGTGCGTTATTGACTATAAGTTGATGTCAATAACTTACTACCCCCCTCCCGACGTTTTTAGACTCTAAAGAGCAAAGTTTTCAAAATTATTGTGGATATCTAAACACATGTTATATACCACATATTCATGCAAGTTACGTGAAATTGAAATTTTAAATTATTGGGGGGGGGGGGGTTGGGCATACTACCCTGTAACTCCACGTCTATGACTCTAAACGAGCTGGCTTCCTCCCTTACGCTATGAACCCAATTTTTTGGGCTTATTTAGGGAAGATACCCACAATTTTAAATGAAATATGAACCTTGATTGTCCCATTTCTTCTCAATAGTCAAACCGATAACTACGCGATAGTAAACATAAGCTTTGCCTTTCTGCGCCCATACAGCCCTGCTCTTTTCAAAAGAATGGTTGAATAATCTTCATTCTGGGATAACAGTAATGTTTTTTCAGATCGAGGGTCCCTACTCTGACAACTGTATGCCCGTCTATGCTATCAATGTTTTTAAAAAAAACTATTTTGATAACTAAAATGGAAATGGTTATTTTTTCTACTTCAACCATCGTAAAAACAATACCTTCTGAAGAAGGTTTGCAAAGACGAGATAAAATGCAAAATAATTTAAACGTATGCACATTGCGAAAATATGGCAAAACGACTTTTTATATTAGTCATCGCTACGAAAACTTGGGTAAAATTAAGGCAGATGTAATTTTGAAAACAAAATATTTAGGAAAAATGTCAATTTTAAAGAAAGCAACAATAAAAAACACAATAATGAAGAAAGGTAGTGCACAATCTTTCTTCTTAATGTGATATTCTTATGTCATGCTTAGGTTATTTTCTTCTTTATTACAATAAAGAAATTGCAGAATTATTATTGCACTCAAATGTGGTTAAGTGATTAAAGGTTCGCTTATTCAAATTCGATATTTAGTTGTAATAGTTCCGAAAAATTATAATAATTCAAATGAATTTTTAATTTATATTGTAGGTTTATTATCAATGCAGCGACAAAGGGGCAGTTCAAAGCTTTTTGTGTCCAAATGGCACAATTTTCAACCAAAAAACTTTTGTTTGTGAATGGTGGCACAACGTCGACTGCGCAAATTCTGAGCAACACTTCAGCCGCAACAACGATCTGTATAAAATCCCAGAGCCCAAACAGTCCATAGACGAAGAACAGCCAGTACCCCAATTTAGGCGATCTCCCATGAAGAAATTGAGATATTCAGGTCCATCTGTCAACTCCCATCAACCATATCGGGATCGCCCTGTCTACCATCCGCATAGTCACCACCAAGCACACGATTACAAAGAATCAAGGCCTTCGGCCGATTACGAGCCTTATGGCTCCGCTACTCAAAACAAAGAACAATACGCAGCTCCAGCGGCCGATAAGAGACAAGCAGAGGACGTTAAAACGCACCACATCCAAGAAGAAGAAGGAGGAGGAAAACCGTCAAAACCAAACAATAACAGTGAGGTCTTTGGTGCAAAACTAACGAAGAACATTATAAGCAGCAATCTCAAGACGACAAAAAAGTCCACTTAAATTAATGTGATCCAAGCGCCATCAATACGCTTAATGTGGTGTTACGGATCTGAAAAACAGGAGGAAAGAAAGCTTCTAAAGATCTTAGAAAGCCCACGTTTTTCTAAAGACACGGAATCATGAACCTTGAAAACCCCTTACCAAGACACTGCAAAGCTAATAAATATAAACACTGTGCTGGCTTACTACTTACAGAAGCGAAAATATTTTTCGCAATTCAAGTGAATTATAGCAGTCTTCGACACATGGAAATCTAAATACTGATAATAAAATGAAACCACGAACATTTTGCAAGATTACAGATAGTCTTTGCAAGTGGAAATAACGTCGAGGTAGCTATTATAAAGTATCTTGAGGATATTCTAATAATTGAACTTAGGTTATTCAAAGTATTTTGTGACATATCTCACCAACAAATACATTTTGGTAAATGTGTGAGGGATAAATATAATCGTCACAAGGAATGATATCGATCACATGCTTACAAAACATGACAGATCGCATGTCATTTGATATTCCAATGGAAATATGTATGAAGAATCACAGAAAAATCGGTTTTCAATCACTTGTTATGTTGTATTATTTAAAACATTCGTCTGATTAACAAAAAAAAAGTATCGATAATTTTTTTTTTTTTTTGTGACAGTTGTTATTTTTTTTTCAACGAAGATTATGAATATTGATTTGTAAATAAGTATTTTGTATTTTTATAAAATGGTTTTGAAAATTGTCTGATGTTTTCTTAATACTAAGATCAAGATAATGTACAAATTATTCTATAATTCTGTAAGGAATACTTAACCATAAAGGGGAAAAGTTTGATTTTCTGACTGCGGACCTGCCAAACTAATGTCAATTAAAAAAAAAAATACAGGTTTTTATTGTCTATTTGTTATATCTAGAGCAGTGGTTCCCAAGCTGGGGGTCGCAACTTTCAAGGGGGGTCATGAACTGGTTGCTGGGGGATCGCCGCAACTATTTTTAGTTGCAATTATTTTTATAAGGAATTTCATACCAAATGTTTCCAACGCTTTTATATTTCAACATGGCTACACTGCAATATTCTACTAACGGTTGTTAATTTTATATCTATAATATATATATATAAAATATTAATATATTTTTATATTTAATGTGTTTTCTTTACTCTGTTAAAAAAAACTGTTATTATGCAAATGTGGCTGCGGCAGACAGAGCAGTTAGATATTTTGGTTATCATGAAAGATGGTCGCAGATTATTTGGCTACTGTAAAAGTGGGTTCCAGCTTGAAGGCTGCGAACCACTGCCCCGGGGGCTTAGTAATTAAAAAATTATAATGGCAGGGCTCAAATAACTTTAAAAAAGATCCCTTTATTCGGCGTTAATGAGAAAAATATGCCCTGATACCTAATGGGAGGAGATTGAGCCCTCCTTTCCTACGTCACTGTTGTTATCCTTACGTATTTGAGAATTACATTTTTTTGTACATAACATATATTCTGGTGGTTAGAAATATTTACCTCATAATAACGAATTTATCATACATTCACAATTTGGTGTAGGAGTAGCACAATATGACAAACTTGATTAAAAAATAAATAAATGGTGGTAATGATCATTATTGTCAGTTGTTGAGTAAGATAAATTTTAAAAAAGCTAATAATATATACGTGACGTTATAATTTTTGAAACAGAGGAAAAATGGGATAAGCCATCATAGGCGTGCAAAGGAAGTTCGTAATGAAGGTTATAAGCTCAATGAAGATTACAGAGCTACAACTCACATATTCCTATGTTAAATATACAAAATTTCATTGCAATGGGGGTTACAACCCCCATCAACACCTCCCCTGTGTACGCCATTAAATAAAGCAGTTAGAATCTATACCAGCAGAAATCGCAGGTTGCTGACACATTTGCGTTGCCTGTAAAAAAAGTTAAACCTTTTGCATGTGTGAGTTTTATGGCGCAAGGGTAATGCTGTGCCAGGACCTACAGTTGTACAAGGAATCCGAACCTCTCAAAGCCTAGGGTCGGTAGGCCCCGTTTTTTTTTTTCTTTTTTAACACAGTTGGAAGTCAAACTCTCGGGACAACTGCAAGCTAGGTGAACGTGTTGTCACTGCATAGCCCACATTATCAATCACGTTGTTAACCAACTAAAGGTGGAGGTTGTAGTTATTTGCATGCTTTCTTTTATCATACATGAAATACCACAATTATTTCACATTTAATCGATAATATATCAGTCAACATATTGTATTTTCTTTTATTATATTCGAAAATAGATCAATGATCTTTCTTCATTGTTTTAATTTCTTAATATATATAATATTTGTGTTACATAATCAAAATGTCTTCAGGCAAGAGTTGATAAATAAGCATTAAAAGTCAAAATAACCAGACTCAAAGAAATAATTAAAGAACTGCTTTTTTTATTTTGCCCTTCAGCAGATGTTACGAAACTTTTAACAAAATATTGAATGTTCTTACAAATACTGTTCTATAATTTTATACATATTTACCAAAAATACCCATTCCACCTTTCCTACATCAGGCAGTTAATGAAAGTAAAGACATACATACATAAATCACTTTGGAATACATATAATCATTACTCACTAGTCAACATTACGAGAAGTACCTTGCCACCAATATATAATGAAGTTCAGGGACAAAGGAAGTAAAAAAAAAAGGAACCATTTTTTGGAATGTTCTATGTATAATAATATTTTATTAGCAAAATATATCTTTTGAGGAATGTCAACGAAAAAGCTAATAGAATGTTCGCGGAAAAGGATGAATAAATGCCACAAAGGAAAGTATACAGTTTTGTATGCATGCCGATATTGAACAATATACTATGAAGAAACCGGAATTCTCAGAGAAAAAATATTTCCTTAATTACTCTTTAAAACTGGAACCAAACTGGAACTTTGTTAATAGGACCACCGATTGAAAAATCTGCCCTTCCATGCCATTAAATATTATTTTCTGCTTATATTTTTCATAGCCCAAGGAAAGCAAAGGTTATACTGCACTGGGCGCTACAGTTTACCAAGGAACCTAAACCTCTTGAAGTCTAGGGAAACAACACCCAGACTACAGTGGATAGTTAGTCGGTAAGCATTTTTTTTTTTGGCACCATTGGGAGTTGAACCTGGGTTAACAGCATGGTAAGAGAGTGTGCCACCATTGGGCCGTTAAATGTTATCTAATCTAATAATAACTTGCAGAACAGGAAGAACAAATTCACACTAAAACCCCAATTTCATTGTCTGTTCCTAAGGTGAATTGATATGCAGAATGCATCATCATTTACAAGAAGTTGATAAATTCAACACTCACTTTACAAATAGATCAGCATTTCTTTTTGCAACAAACTGAATACAAATCCCATGTGGATGGAGAGGCAAAGAATATTATAGTAATATATATATAAGCAAATTATCACAGAAAATAAAAAAAATTACAAAAATTGTAATAGTATTAATAAAATAAATATTTAAAACATGAATATAATGTCACTTGAATTCCCTTACAATAACAAAAACAAATATATCAACACTGATATAAAGTTCTTAAATCCATCTTACATACACATTTTCTTAGTCAATAATTATTTCGAAACATGACCACACACCAAGAATAAAACTTTAGAAGTAAAAACGACCCCAATGTGAAATCGCCACTTTTTATCAATAACTACAATTTCACGACACAAAAACAGATAAAAGTTACTCTTCATCAATAAGGTGGAATACACGTTGTATCTAACTTCACAACCTTTCACAGGAGTGAAATCGCAGTAACTTTATAAAACTAAAATCTCGTATTTGAGACATAATACAAATTTCCTTGATTAAAATACTTTCATCGATCACCAGCCTTCAAAAACATTGGATATTTCACCGGGTTTATTTTAGTAAGTACTAATTTGATATTGACCAATTTGTAAATGTACAATAAAGAGTTCTGCTTAATTAATCAAGTACTAATTATAAACTTAGCTTTTGCACACATTAATAATTCAGAAATCATCGATTTCCAGGATTAAATACCCGATCACACAAGGCTTTATTAAAATTGGGCTAGTTAATGAAATTACTCATTTTATTACTTAAAATTCTGATCACCGTAAAATTTTGCTCAGCTTACTTTAGTCGCTTAGCCATTAAGTTTTATCAAACATCCATAGGCATATGCAGGAAGTTTATTAGGAGGTGGTTATGGGCTTAAAGTGGGGGGTACAGAGCTACAACTCATATATTCCTATGTTAAATATACAAAATTTCATTGCAATGGGGGGTTACAATCCCCATCAACACCCCCTGCGTACGCCAGTGCATACATCACCAGAATGTGTCTTGAAATTACACTAATTTCCTGTCATTTAATAAATATTCTTATCAAATTTCCAAAGCTAGAATGAGATTTTATGAGCCAACTATTTAATTTCTTTACGGTACAATTCCTTCAGTGCTGAATAATATTTTGTTTAAATGACTAGTTATCTGCTAGACATGGAAGTTTGAGCAATGTTGTATACACTCAAATTTCCTGCAGCACTTGGAGAAAACAGAAATAATTCTTTTAAGTTTGTCCTCATATTTTATGACCGAAGATCACATTATGGACTATGTAAGACGTGTCCGAGAGATCAACATGATCTCCAAACCGTAATATATTTACACAAAACCAAACTTATTGGGGAAACAAGTCTAGCACAGTGGGCAGGAAAATGAAAGTCACGGCAGTGCACATTTTCAGATAATTTGATTAAAAAAAAACTGCCTTAGAATATACCTGCCACGTTAATGTGTTTTATATACATTCTATATTATAGTTTGTCTGGAACCAACATTTTTTTAAGGATGCTAATATCAACACAATTACCCAAACCCAAATCATTGTCAACTTTGTTAGTAATCACTTCAATGATATCTACTTACATCTCAACACACAGTCAGCCAAAACCAGAGATCAAAACTTCTTTAACTCCAACAGCTACAATGAACCATATTCCAATACTTTCTTTCCTCTCCCCTCTGCAAATTATTTCTTATTTATTTTTTTAACTTTTACTTCCTCCCACTCTCAATAGTATTACTTTTCGCTTATTTGCCATTTTAGTTTAACCCACATTAAGAAACTCTCTCAAATGTCTGCTTTGCTTTAAACACCTATTTTTCCACAAATCAAAGTATTTCTTTGCCATCTAAGGGTGCCCATTGGTCAAATTCCCTGAGCCTCTCCACCACACCATGCCAACGAATCAGCTTTTTCCATAAACCAAAAACTTACAGCACCTTTCTATCATTAGCCCACATGGGAAAATAACGCCAGAGTATTGACTGGCTCCTCTAAAAATACTGTTTTTCTCATAATTCCAAATTTAACTAATTTCATTGATTTTCCACTCATTTCACTTTTTTATTAACCATTACTATGATTATTAATTAATAAAAAAGCTAATCGTTAATCAATTTCATTTATAAATGAAACGCTCTCTAACCCTTTGACCAAGACTGTAGTCAGGATTTTATTTGGAAGGGGGATTTCAAAAATTTTACAGCATGTATCGATACAATCACAGCATGCAAGGCCGTAGCCAAGTCCCATTAAAAATTTAGTTTCGGGGGAACCGGTCCCTAAGATCCCCCCTCTGGGTATGGGCACGCTTTTGACACAAGATACCCTTTACACGTGGAAGGCTAACGCAGGCAACATTGGTGCTCCAAAATTCTCGTATTAGTTTGGTTTTGGTCACAATATCAGCGTTTCTTACCATAGTCGAATTATTTTTACTTTTGTGGAGAGAGAGAGAGAGAAAGATTGATTTTTAATTTTTAAACGGTACTTTCTATCAAGGAACAAATTTCTTGTCACACAAACTAATTAAGCTATGTACAGATACATTATTTCTTTGGTAAATGTAAGAAATATACATAGGCTTGACTAAGAAAAACATAAATGCAAAATTAGTTTGATTAGCTTTAATCTTTCCCTTCTCGCATTTGTGAAAACGAATATGAAATTGCTCAGTGTAAAAACATATGGATTAAAAATATATCAGATACGTTTTCTCATAAAATAGGAACAACCTTTTCAACCCAACAAATCATGTAATTCATTTTTTGGACTTTTTGCTTGTTCTGTAAACATTGGCAATGACTGAGGTCCACTTTGCACAGGTGCCAGTGGTACTGTGCCAGTCATGTGAGCAGGTGGCCAAGGTCTCTGACTGGATGAGTGAAGGGACTGAAAAGGAGGTGTGGTAGCTGAACTGGAAGATAACTGGTTGAGAGGAGTACGAGCTGAGCGTCCAATAGACGGAAGTAAAGTGTCCAGTGAGCTAAGGTCTAAACTTTTCTGGGAGGTCACTGGCTGAAAATTTTGCCTGGGAATCATTTGCGTATGAGGAGTGGTTTGCATGCTGAGATTTCCAAATGGCATGCAATTCATTGGGGGTTGACTTGGTGACATAGACATGTTGTAAGTCATCATCTGTGGACTTGATATCTTGGCTGGAAAACTTGTTGATGGTGGATTTGATATTCCAAAAGCATTAGAATTGTTTTTAGTAAGTAGCGAGTTAAACTCTTGTGAGGCTGACATCTTCATAGGCTTTGTTGTCTGGTTATTAGTCGGAACAAGCGGAACTTTCTTTTGAGACTTGAAAGTTTGGTGCTGCTCTTGTTCCCAAGCAAGTTTTTCCTTCTCTTCTATCGATAATGACAGAGGCTAAAAATCAAAAAGAACATTAGTTTTATAAAGAAGCATAAAAAAAATTAACTTTTAGCAGTGGGAATTTCCGGCTAGGGCCAGGAAGGGTATGGCCCCCAAATATAACAGGGTTTTATTATATTGGCCCCCATGTGTATGGGTGCTGCCAGCAACACCCCCGCACATAGGGAGGAATTTGTACCCCCCCAAATTTTTTTGTCTAGAACCATTACTGTTTTTTTGAAACATGCATTCACTCACTAATATTATGTGGATTAGATACATAATAAAGAGAAGAAATGAAAATGTGTCTATTGCATTTAGAAATGGAGACCTATTACAGGAAATGAGTTTCTAAAACTATTTTTATCAGCAGTTTATACCTTTGATTCAACGTTATTGGTCACCGGAGGTTTGCACGCTGTAAAGAAATCGGAATGTTTTGGAGAAGCGTCAGCAATTGAAGAGTGGGATTCAACATTTCCAAATGATGAAAGCCCAAGATCTTTAAACACATCATTTGTCTAAAGAAGAAAAGTTTCAGCACTTAGCACTAAATTTACAAAATTTTATATGCTACACTGATTAAGTAAGTATTAAACAACGTTCACTTACCACTCCTTTGCTGTTTTGTGCAAAACCATCAAACACCTGTGGTCCGCTCACGACTTGCGATAATCCTAACGTTGTACTGAAGAAAAAAAAGTCTTTTAATTTTCATTCTTTTAAACTCCATTCTATAATATCCAAAGTTTTCTTGACTGATTTACTTTACTCATGTAAATCCTTACATATTCAATAACAAGAAAATTATTTCTACAAAACACACTTTGAAGTACAGTGACTTTTCTGCTTTAAAAGTTCCTTTAAATTTTTCTTACGAGAGAACCTTGTTGTATTAATAATAAATTCATTACGACCCATGAACTCCTCAGAAATATATGTACTCCACTTTTGATTGCTGAGTAAGTGAATACACACCTCTGTTCCTCAATTTCAACCTATATTTTATTTATTCAGACTGCGGATGAAGGCCCTCTAAAGTTTCTTTTATACTAAGGATGAAGGCTTCTCAACTCCCAAGTTTCTTTAATAGCTGGCTAACTTAGATAGTTCATTACTGTTATTTGAACATATTTTTTCAATGACATCCATTTTATCCTCAGTGATCAATTGCATCAACATTTACAATTACTTTCCATCGTTGGTTCATGTTTTATGGCGCAAAGAGAGCTAAGGTCATGTGGCATCAGAACCATACATATACGTAAAACATCTATAAAACACATACAGTGTCCTAAAAGAGACTGATGGTTTTTAAAAATCAATAGAACAAAAGCGGTGACAATTATGAAATTTATTCTTGCAGGAAACTAATGTGTAACAACATTAATTTTTATGTTTATGTTTTCATGAATCAGTATCAACCGATTCAAGGTTTGACTGAATCACCCAAGATATAAAGGATGGCCACAAATCGATGCAAGATTTGAATGTAATGAGTTGAATTTACTGTTTCTTTAAAAAACATGGGCTCAATGATGCCTCTGCCGATCCCCGTTGGACACGTTGGGGTTCTTCTTCTTCTTCTTTTTGCAAGGGTTTCATTGGGAAGGGTGGCCGCCGGAGGCGGCGCTGTAATCCCAGACAGGACGCTTGAACAGCGTATACGTTGGGGGTTCCCTCGTCAGACATGGAAGTCTCCACCAATCACTTTGGTCAATAAACAAAGTGAAATGTTGTTTACATCTAAACTCAAAGAATATCTTTTTACACAACATATACGATGATTGGTATACATGTTTAATTTGTATATTTCTGTTAATATTTCATTGGTATCTTTGAAATTCAGCTAGGTTTAATGTAGAGATTAATAATATGTTATCCTTGTCAATGAGGTTATTATTTATTGTTTGTTTGTTTGTTTTTTGGTTTTACGGCTCAAAGACTACAGTGGTCATGCTGCGCCGGGACCTACTGTTTTCCGAGGAATCCGAACCTCTTATGGCCTAGGGAACCAAACCCCGGACTACAGTGAGCAGTGCGATCTTTTTATGAGATCTCTGAGTAAGTATTATTTATTGAATCCTTGGTCTTGTGGGGTCAAGCTGGTTATTGTATTGGCTTTTTTTTTGCCAGTTATGCAACAGGTCAGGACAACCATACTTAATATGTTATGTATTATATAGGATCACACCTGTATCTTTTTTTTATCGCCTTGTGCTGCAACCTAAATTATATGAATAAAAAACAAATATTGCACTGTGATTCATTTAGGATGAAACTGAATGTGGCTTAATGATACACGACACATTTATGCGCAATCAAATTTACTAAGAGCCGAATCCAACCCAACAGACCTGAAATATTAGTTATAATCATAGGAGTGTGTAAGGTTAAAAAAAAAAATTCATGTTGATTAATGAATATGATTGATTGATTGCGGCTTTACAACTCAAGGACTAGAGTGGTCATGCTGCACCGGAGCTTACTGTTTTCCGATGATTCCAAATCTCTGGATCTACGATTTTCTGAGAAATCCAGACTTCTTAAGGCTTAGGGAACCAATCTCCAGACTATGGTGAACATTGCGATCTTTATGATATCTCTGAGTAAATGTTCTTTGCACCATTGGGAGTTGAACCGTGGTTAACGGCACACTGGGCAAATGTATTACCACACTGCGCCACAGCAGGGCTAATGAATATGAATTTTTAATGATTGATAACTTGCAATATACATTATACTTGTACAAATTTATAAAAATCATTTAACTAATAAATAATTGTGAAATATTACAATAAACATAACCCAAGGATTACATAAATCAGAGCCGTGCTTAAGGGGTACGAGATGGGTGGCCGCCCAGGGCCGCTAAAATTTAGAGCCACCAAAAATGTATTGCAAGTATCAGGAAATCAATTTTGTTTTGTCAAAGCGTTTTCCAGGGCTTCTAAAATCTGCTTTACCCAGGGCCACTAATACCATAAGCCCAACTCTGACATAAATTTATACTTTCTTATAAAATGTGGGATTAAAAATAAGTCGATGATAAAAATGTACTTACTTTTGATCTTGCCTAATGGAATTTAATTGTTCCAATTTTGTTTTATGATCTGCTTCAACCCTGCAAACCATCTCCTTGACAACAGACATTATGGCATTGAACTACAAAAAAGGGGATAACAATGCAACAATATTAAAAAGCAATGCAACTTAAGTTTCTAATTTGATGAACTTAATTTGATGAAAGTGTGTGTGCACTTCGTTTGAGCGCTTTGTACGATATACAAATACCTCTTTTCCTATCATTTTGGTGAACACACTTGTACCAATAGCTCAAAAATCACACATATTTAAATGAACACCACTTTCAACTCTGAATACTATGTTCTGCAAGAAACCCCCAATACTGAATAGTGAGATTAACTACGTCCGTGTAATAACCTTGTTAAAATCAGTAGTATCTCTTAATGCTCTAGATTATCTCAACTCCTTGTGTTGTTCACTTGTTTCAAAAGTGATGGAAGTTAGTGACTGCAAGGCTACATTATATAAAGAACAGTTTGATAATGATAAGACCCGCAGAGATCTCTGAATATCATAAAAAATGCTTCCTCTTGTAGGGCCACAAGTGCTTTTCAAAGATCTCATTAGCACTTGCTCAATAGCAAGATTGTATGCTAATCCAGCCCATCTTTTCTTAGTTATTCTGATAACGTGGAAACCTTGTTAGAATCTTTCATGGACCGAGGAATGTAATGTAGGTAAGGAAAACCTGTTTTGTAATTACAGGTAGGCAGCCTCCAGATAGGTACCACGCCCTGCTGCTGCAAACACAAGAAGGGCTTCTTCCTCTGCCTGCAGATATGAGTCCCAGTTTCCAGTTCTATCAGATTCAATGAACTTATGAGTAAGCTGATCATGCTCATATACTCCGGCTAAAGTTTACTCATTTCTGACTTGTTCGGAAAGTCCTTTTTAACTGTTTCCAGTATGTTGGCTATCTTACATATAGTTTCAGATGACTTTATTTCTCAAACTGTACTTGTGTGTGGCATAACATATTCATGTAAAGTTTTAACTTCATCTATAAGAGGGTGTTCCTTTCCTTCCTCATGCTCAGGAGATGCGTTCTCGATTAGCATATAGCTAAATCAACGATCAAATGTCCTCAAAAAGCATAAGAAAGTGCCTTCCCAAACAGCATGTGAACCACTGCATTTTCTGCATACAATTCCTGGAGCACAACACTGAGGATTGTAGGGGAACCTTGACCATAAGGGAGGCTTGACCCACACTTGGTTTTTTGTATTTCAAAGTGCTACTAAAATGCTGAGAGAGCCATCATAGTTTCATATAGTTAGCTAAAAAAAAGTGTGGAAAGATTCAAAATAAAGTGTTTTTCTGCCTAAAAAGTAAGTATTTTAGATGTATTTTGTAAGATTTTCCCAGAAAAACCAATTGAAATAAATACAAACAAATAAAATTTCAGAAATACTAACATATTAAGCTTTGCTTATAGCCTTAGAGTTTGCACAATGAATTAGACCTAAAATCGCTATGTGTTATTCTTTTCAAAATGGCCATGTGGGGAGGCTTACCCATCCCATATAAGGGAGGGTTGAACAGTGAGTCAAGGGTCCCTTAGGTAAACATTTTTGAAAACCTACAAGATTATTTGAACTTCTAAATTAAAATCTTATTTAAATTAAACGTCTCTCAACCCCAGAAATACCTAATAAAATCTATATACAGCAGGGTTCGAAATTAGCAAGTTCACTG
>QLNU02014802.1:5023215-5033323 GCA_006491805.2 Dysdera silvatica | reverse complement strand
GAAATTGACGTTCGTCAATAAAATTCGTACACAACTACCATGAATGAAGAAAAAATCAGAATTAGTAACTTTTAATGACTTTAGTAACCCGCTCTGACCCCTGGGAAGGGCTTCAAATTTAATCTTTCTTTTAACTGCATCTACTTCACATACAGACAAACATCAAAACACACGACGACACAAAGAAAACTACATTTTCTGAAAGCAAACTGCACAAATTTTTTTTTCTGACTCACAATTGTTGTCTCTATAACATACGTTAATTTGGACCAAATCGGAGCACTTTTATAATTCAACTTTCACGCCCCCTAGCAGATTTTTCCTGGCACTTAGGGGCACAAGTGGTGTATTTTTAAACTTAAGGAAGTATAGCCTTTCAGAAAATATTTTCATTTCATGTTAACTCCGTAGATGCGAAAAAACTCCTCTGGTGAAAAAGATGGTTCTAAAAACATATTTTCGACGCCATTTTCTCAAGATGGTGGAGGTTTCTTGACCACTAATTGGAGTAAACTTTGGATATGTTATTCTGGACATTTTTTGACCATAATGGTGACAAAATCATTTCTATTGCAGTTTGTTCCGGGTTAGACCTATTTTTCCGTTATGTTTCCTGGACTATACTGCATAAAGATCTCACCAAGTGCTCTCCATATGTGTCTAATTTGAGGAATTCGCTTCCATCTTATATAGTCTGTAAAAGATTGCTGATACATAAATCGAAGACTATTCCCATACTCAACATAATATTTATTTTACAATGCAAGAGCAGCTAAGGTTATAATGCACCAGCACTTGCAGTTTTCTGAACAATCTAAACACCTCTGTGACCTTGAGAAACAAACTATGGACTATGGTGTGCAGACAAATGGCATGCATTCTGTGGTACAATAAAATGGCATTCATTTTATAATGCCACTGGAATTAAACCCCAGTTAATGTTACAAGTAATGAACACGTTACCACTATACCACCATAGAGTTAAGCAAAGATGAGTGGAACCATCTGGGTCAGTAGCCTACTCTCCTGCCGGCCTCCAAGTGGTGCAGGCATTTTCAATCTATGAAACACAGTTTTATTTGAAAAGGTGGAAGTAGTTGGCTAAAGTAACTCACCAACCTGTTTTGTGATGAGCTTAGGGACAACTTCTCCAAGATGTTTCCATTTACAAAACTTTGGCCCCCATTCTCAGAGTTTTTAATTGCTCTACTACCATGCACACACAAGTACACATACATGATTATACAGGGTGTCCCAACACCAGGGTTGCAAACATCGAGGAGGGATAGGGTATACCTAGACGAACAATATTTGTCATAGAACCTAGGGTCGCAAACCACTCACAGCGCCAGTTCTAAAACCGTCCAGCATGCACAAATAGTGACAACCAGTGCATGAGAAGCGCAAAATGCGATGTCCTAATCATCTATGCACGTGAGCAGCTAAGCTGAGTTTTATCTGGCGCTTTTCACGCACTGGTTGTAAATATTTGTGCATGCTGGATGATTTTAGAACTAGCGCTGTGAGTGGTTTGCGACCCTAGGTTCTATGACAAATATTGTTCGTCTAGCTGCACCTTACCCCTCCTAGATGTTTATAACCCTGGTGCTAAGAAACTCTGTACATTCTCACACACTAAACATCACATCTGATGCTAAAAATTACCTGATTTAAAGTAAGTCCATTCTCTATGGAGAGTGGCATTAAAAAGGGAATTGTTTTCGTTGCCATGACTTCCTTGGTAATTCCAAGTTTCTTGTGGGACATCGTAAGCTTTAATATGCCTATAAAATATGAGACATCTTGAAAATAAGCCTTGATACAAAACGTTGAAATCACCAAATGAAATTTACATAAATATTTAACATGCATACCAGTGGTGTAGCATGACTTCAAAAATGGACCATCTCCAATCATTCAACATCCCCCTTCCCAAGTAAAAAATTACCAATTCATGTGTATATCATAATTATTATCACCATCATGATGATATATGAATTGTAACTTCTTTATTTATAGGAGGTGATGAACATTTGGAGATAACCCGCTTTTAAAGTCATGCTATGTCCCTGATATAAATATATACACACACACACATGCATATTTCAATAATTATCATTCATTAAAAATTACTATGAAGATGATGTGATAAACACTAACCTAAGATTCCCATTAGCACGGCAGGCTCCTTAGATGGTATTTGCGGTAAAAATGGTAAAATTTCATCTAACACAAGCCATTTGTCTAAGTGCTCAAGTAATTTTCCAAGGCAAACCAAGCAATTTACTCGAACCTAAAAACATGAAGGTATGAATTCCATATAGTAAGATCTACTTATAATGAGCCCACATTTAATGAATTTCCAGACTTAGTACAAAGAAAATATGGATTTTTTGTTTGTTATAACGATCAAGTGCAATACAATTTAGTTGCTTTTAGCAAATAAGATTTTTGTGAACGATTTAACAAGGAAAAAAAAAAGGCAAGATTTTTTAAATAAATGTAGAAAATTCTAAAAGAAATTAATGTGATGAAAAATGTCTTTTTAACCGAGACGAACATAAATCAAACTTTAAAGCATCCGAAACCCGAGAATTTTGATAACACACTTTCAGAATGCATAGTAAGAAGTGAACAATAAACATTTTTTGAGGTAATGGATCATACTCACTATGTATTTAATGTGCTAAATATTTACGATGGAAATTTAATGAACAGATATAATGTACAACAAAGCCAAACAACTGCAGACAATTTCTTTCAAGCATCACCAAGCAAATCTTATTTCAGGAATAAACACTAATGTCAGTTCCTTTATATAATTTTTTATATCAGGGTGTCTACCCAAATTCTATTTCAAACTTCCCTGACTTTTCCAGATCGATTTCCTGTCGCTAATTACAGTAAACAACACACAACGCACTAAAATTTGCCCAATCAAAGCAAGTTTCAAGGCCATGAAATCAATTAATGCAAACCCCAAAGCCATTTATAACTCAATTATAGTGAATTTACAAATTCAAAAGCTGTATTAAAAAGTGTATTTCTTTACACTAAAAACTTGCACTAATTAAATATTTACAGCAACATTTCCATTCGGCCCTTTTTGAGTTCATTATAAAAGAGTTTAACTATATAATCGCAAAGCTGATGCTTCATCTTCTATTTCATTTAAAATGTGTATGACTATATATAAGGCAAAGGAGATTGGTATGATCAAAATCCCTTACCGATTAAATAATTTAGCTAAAAACACTTTTTGTTTTTCAAGTTTTAGTTACATATTTGGCAAACATTTTCTCCTGAAAAATATATAGGCTTAATAATTTTATATAAATTATATTAGTTTTGGTGCAAAATGGTTACTTCGAAATAAGTTTAGTCAAAGTACATGTTTTCATGTATTTAGTATGAAAAGCACAGTTCAGGAAAATTATTTTAATAAGTTATTTATTATAACAATGAATTTCAAATTTCCCTGACTTTTCAGTCAGAAAACTTCTATGGTTTTCAGGTTTCATGAGTAGACACCCTGTTATATAAATTCAAGTAATACATGTCGTTTATTAAATTTAAGCAGATACAAAGTTGAATATTATTGTATGCACGTTGAATGGCCATACATTACTTACACAAAATTTATTTTCAAAGTTTGGAATTCTAAATTCCAAAACGGATTTAGACTAACCTGATACAGCAAGCATATTTGTTGGCTTTAAGCTGTAAGTTATATATGAGCCATACTGTATTTCGAGAGCAATTACATAAAACAACCAAATAAACAATCAAATAATAAAGAAATTGCTTATTACACAGATTTGTATTTATTTAATGGCTCGTAAGGTTTTTGGATGAAGGCTTAATCAGGTACTCCCCTAAGCCTAAGCGATTTTTTTTTTTAACATAGCGCTTTATGTTTGTTTGTGGTTTTGTGGCTCAAGGACTACAATGTTCGTACTGCACCAGGACCTACTGTTTTCCAAGGAATCCGAACCTCTTAAGGCCTAGTGAACCAAACCCCTGACTACAGTGAGCAGTGCGATCTTTATGAGATCTCTGAGTAAGCATTTTTTGCACCATTGGGAGTTGAACCTGAGTTAATGGCGAACTAGGTGAACACGCTGCCACACTGTGCCACTGCAGGGCCATAGAGTTTTAGAAACTAATATTGGTATGTATCAGAAATTATCCCATGAAATTATCGCTCGACGTTAACGGCTCATGGGAAATATATGTATCATACACTGTTTTTCCCCCTCAGTCGCATCAATTTACAAAGACTCAATATTCTAAGATCCGCACGTTAGCTGCGTGGGGTGTGGGGGATGATTCCGCATTGGCATAAAGAATAGAAGGAATTTTAGGGAATAAAGAGGCTTTGAAAGGCAAATTTATTGGCAGCCATTTTGCTAAAATCTGCAAATAACCCTATGCCGCGACGTTCACCCGAGAAAAAGTGCAAGAGGGGAGGGGGGCGAAGCATTTAGAGTATTTCAGCCGTGCAGGAAGGCGAATTCACTCCTCGTACTTGCCGTTACCTAAAGGTTAAGTAGCATATTGGTAGCACTTAGTGCAGCACTATAGCACTATCTTAAGTAGTGCATGTTGGTAGCATTAAATAATATATATAGAAGGATCAATCAGATAAAAAGGAGCAAAAGGAAACAGAAAACGGCTGAAGGAGTTTAGTCTATAGTGACATCACACACACAAAATGTAGGTGGCACCACTGTAAAGTCATGGTGACTGACAAGTAGCAATGCGATTATATGATGACATTAGTAATCAGCCTTCGTTCGGGTCAATGTTCCTTGTCCAAAGAGTTATAATGAAAGCAGCGGATGTTGAATAATAAATGCCGACAAGTACAATGGAAATCATGTTGACTTTTTTTACCACAGAGACTGACTAGTGTGATCAAGTGTCTAGCCACCAGAAATGCTACCCAGTATGCAGAAACTCAAATCTTTCTGAACATCAACGAAGTCTGAAGGGCTTGGGGAGTTGCGCTGCAGGAATAATATTTTTATGACAATGCCCATCTTAATACTTCAAAAATTGCTCGTGGTTGTCTTTCCAAATCGGGGTAGAGAACACAATAGTATCTAGCATACGCATTTGTAATTTTCATATTTTCAGGCAGCTAAGAAGCATCTGCAAAGTCACAGACTTCGCTGAAACGAAGAGGTGTAAGACGTTTTCAAGAATGGTTCTGCCAGCAATGCACTGCCTTCTATGAATGAGGACTGGCACACCTTGCGTCACAGTGGGATAGTATTTCAAAATTTGGATTTTTTTTTGTGTTCAATTCAACTAAAGAGAAAGTCACATGAGGGTCAATTTTAAAGCTATTTGTCTCCAGTTTGGTTATTCCCATCTACATTTAGTTAATTCTCAGTTTAAATTAGTAATCAAGGTTTCATTGACTTCTGAGATACTTAAAACAAAAGATGCATATAAAGAAAAATATTGGAATGGTAATGGGGCGGTGTAGCCACAAATAAAATATAAAAATGCTTTAACTTCCAACATTTTTTCTTAAAAAGATCTCTATTCCATCTTTGTAATTTAACTGGTGGCAGCGGACAATTCTTAAATAAAATAATTCAATCAATCGGAAGTTTATTTACATATTTGAATAACACATATTTAAAATGTACACAAGTGAAATTAGAGTGTAATTTTAATCAGTTATTTGAAATTATAAAGACAATTAAAAGAGTGAAAATTTATAAACATAAAAAAATCTCTGAAGTTAAAAATTAATGTATAAATAAACCTACCGAGAGAAAATTTGTTGAAATGCAAAGTTTTTTTATTCGTGGAATGAGTGCATTTTTCATTGCAGGATATTCAATTAAGCTGGCGAATCCAGGAATAATACTCAAACACAATTCCTAAAAATATTTATTTAGCAGAAAAAGCACAAATTATAAGTATATTTTGTAAAAGGCACATATTAAATGTAAAAATATACAAGACAGCAATGCTATGAAAATTACAGAACAGTTAACGTTTATTATTTAATGGTATTGCAAAACCTGTGAATCATATTCCACAGACAATTCTACAAGCTACCTAAAAAGCTTGGTTTCTTCAAAAGAAAAATTAGTTAAATATTTCGGGAAATATCATCAAACATCAATAAATACCTGAATTTGTTGGGCATCAGCCTCCAATGCCCGGTAAATCATGGGGAGCACATGGTTGTTGATAATTGGGGGTGTGCATTTTTTAAGTAAAAGTTCCATTTTTTGCATGAAGATTAACATGATCTAAAAAAAAATTAAAAAGTATAAAAATACAAGAAAATGTTAACTTGTTATTATTTCTAATACATTATATTTTTCAGGATTGATTTTTGCATAAGTTAAAAAAAAAATAGTAGGTTAGGTAAGTTTATTATTGGAGAAAGAAGATTTTTGTCACTGGAGTAGTTTTTTATTATTAAAATAAATATTACCGACGTTTTGGGAAACTACCTGCTCCTTTTATCGAGTAAGGAAGGCTGAAAAAAGGAATGATGATAAGTAGAAAAACAAATACAGAACAACGTATTTGTTTAGTATAGTATTCCTTTTTTTAATACTTATCAGCATTCCTTTTTTTTTCAGCCTTCCTTATTCGATAAAGGGAGCAGGTAGCTCCCGAAACGTTGTTATTATTTGTTTTAATAATAAAACACTACTTCCGTGACAAAATCTTTCTCTACGGAATTCCCTGGTGAATTATTTATTTCATTTTATCAAGTTTATTATTATTATTTTTTTGTCACAGAACAGTTCCATAAAGTGTGTTGATTTCTAATTATTAGCTAGATACTAATACACATTAGCTAAATATTACCTAGACTGGCACCCCTGCTCTCAAGATTTGTTTTATTGGTTTTGTGTTAATAAATGCTTTACGGTGCACATAAAATTGAGGGATTTTCTACACCATACCTTCAAACTTTGAAAAATCAAGGAAGACACCAAATTGAGGAAATATAATGTTTATCTTTCAATATGGACCACGGGTGGGCAAATGCGACTCTTCATTGAGTTAAATGCAGCTCTCGTTGAAAACCCTTTTTTTCTCTTTAAATCCTTTTTTTTTCCAGAAGTTTTTTTATGAATCTTGTTAAATTGACTAACTAAAAAAGGCAACCGGTTAATGAAGAGTAGACGTCGTACACAATCACTTCGAAAGTAGATCTTCTGTTGCTTCGATAGGTCCTTCTTGGAGTTATTATTAAATTTTGAAATAATTATTTTGTATTTTCTTTCTCTTAATTATATTTTCTTACATGTATAATTTACACAGCACTTAAGACTTTGGTACAATATGTAACCATATTAATTAAATTTGTGTATTTAATACTATGTAACTATGGCATGGCTCTTTATAATATATGATAAATTGGAATGCAGCTGTCATTAACCCCATGTGTGCCCACCCCGATATAGACTATAAAATTATACTACAAAATCAAAGCCCGCCGAATCTTCATGCACAGTAAAAGTTAAAAATATCTGTACCACTCGAAAATTCAGATAGCTCAAAACTCCCACTTTCTAAAATCTTCAGGTTTTCGTAAGAAAGAGCACATATACATAATCAGAACAGATGCTCAGCGACAACAAAAACATCAATTTGAACCATTTTAGACTCATTTTGATAGACGAAGAATTCTGCATTTCTTTAAGAATAAACAAAATTTGCTTGTTCTCTCTCATCTCTTCTTCATTCTTGCTAAAATTTCAATTATAAAAGTACTGACAAATCCAGATTGACCAAATCCTCTACAGCCGTACTGATTTTTACTACATGTATCATCACATTCAACTATTATCTATCCACTGCTGGATAAAGGTCTCTCTATATACTTTCCAAAAAGCCTATACTGAATAATTCACTTCCATATCATCCAAACCTATTTTCTCATTTCATTCACCCATCTAATTTGAGGACGTTTCTTTGGTCTCAGGTGATCTTGTGGAATCCAGTTGAGAATTTCCGTTGTCCATCGTTGATCAGGTCTTTATGGGATATGCCCAGCCCATCATTTCAACCTTTTTACTTCAACAATGACATCCTCTACTCCTGTTTGCATAATCAATCGTTTATTTTTTGATCCGTCCAAGTTATTCTAAGCATATATCTCTCTCCATGCTTCTTTGGGTTGTCCGTAGTTTCTGCACTGCTTCATTCGCTGGACTGCAATGTCTCTGATCCATAAAGAGAGGACTAGAACACTCACTGGCTGAAGATCTTTCTTTTTAGACACAAATGAAAAATTTCCTTCCTCTTCCAAATGCACACCAACCAAGTTTTATACAACTATGGAGTTATACTATAATTTTTGCCACCACTTATTGTCTAGACATTTGTACAGGAGGGACCCTGGTTCGAATCCAGGATGGGGAAAGCGTCTCTTTTTCTCCAAAATCAATAAGCTCTAGTTTGAGCTAATTAATACGTGGGTGGCAAAAATTATTGTATAATAAATTCCCCCACGAAAACTCACAAAAATCTCGCCCCGGAGGCTTTCTTGTGTTGACCATATTTGGCAATTGTGTTATCCCTGCGGAGGGTAATAATACCTTAACAACTATGGAGTTCCTTCATAAAGTTGCCTTCCATTGAAATCAGTTGGCCAAGGTAAATATATGAATCAGCAATTTCTAGCTCAATGTTGCCAACCTGCATTTTCACTCCCTCTATGAAATTATTAAACATAATTTTAGTTTTTTGGTAGGTTCATCTTGTGTCCAATTTCTCTACTTCTAGTTAAAAGTTCTTGTACCATGTCTTGCATTTCTGGTGGGTGCGTTGAAAAAATAGCAAAGTCATCAGCAAACTAAAGACGACTTGAATATTCACCATTTATTTTTATTCCCTTATTATCCCAATTCATCAGCAGAAAAATAATCTAAAAGGCTGAGATGAAAAGTTTTGGAGAAATGGTATCTCCTTGCCTCAGGCCTTTACCTATTTTGATATTTTTGGTATATATATTATCATATATTAACAGCACACTATAAAATATAGTCATATTAATACACACGGTCCAAACTCACTTGAACTGGCTCTTGCAACCTGAACAGAGGAACCATGTCTTGAATTATGTAAGAAAGAAACTCCTCTTTTGTTGCCTCTTCTGCAATAAGCAACACATTTGGAAGAACAAACGGAACCATTTCTGGAATGCAATATTCTTTCACTAAACAAGGCAGAATTCGAAACAGAGTAACTCTCTAAAAATAAAACAAAAGTTGGACATGTAAAGTGACAGTGTACATTCTTCCTCACATGAAAAATGTTCACACATTATAATATTTTCAATAAATTAAAACAAAATGATGCAAAAGCATCAGTTATTGTAAATTAAAAAAAAAAGACAACATCAATTGACTTTGTAACTATTGGAACATTTTTTTTTTGGTAAATAATTCATAATCCAAGGACCATTGTGTTGCAACTACTGCCATAATGTTTATTTTGCATACCATCCCTGTACATAATCATTACGCACATATTTGGTAGGTCAAAATGTTATATACATTAACAGATTGAAATTTGTTAACATTACATAGAAGAGTACACATATCGACATAATATTACTACAAAAGGAAACATTAAAAAGCACAGAACATTTCTAGTTATTTTCTTTATGTTTCCAGCCATGTTCGAAACATTTCTAGCCTTTTTTTTTTGGTTATTAACAATAAAAGGGAAAATAAGCATTTTTGAACACCTTTGTTTAATTATGTCCTTTTGTGAAATATGGACTGAAGCTCTTTCATATGCTGTGCTTTTTGCAAATATCAGATAAAATGCTTTAGCATATGAAGAGCTTGTGTTCTGAGGCACAAGGACAACTAAAACCATGCTGGATTGGAAACTACAGTTTTCCAAGGGATCTGAACCTCTCTTGCCTATGGAACCACATAAATAAATGAACAATGGTGGGTATAAAAAACAGCTTGCATTCTACGATACCACTGAAATCGAATTTCAGTTAGCCCATTCCCAGATACACGCTTGCGAGGAAAGACCATAAAAAAAAACACATCTTAACTCACTTTTATTTCCCAGACACTCCTCTAGTATCAGAAATATAGTT
>QLNU02014802.1:5001975-5023115 GCA_006491805.2 Dysdera silvatica | reverse complement strand
TGTTAGAAACCTGCATTTCGATAAGCCCTGTGGACATTCATGAGCACTATTGAAAAATCACACCCATGTTTGCCGGCAATTCTAAGACTATTCAGAATGAAATAATTGACTGCATTTGGCAATATATCAATGAACATATCGAAAAAGAAATAAAGGATTGCATTTTTTTCTATACAAGTAGACGATTCCACAGATATTGTCCAAAAATCTCAATGTAGTATCATAATTAGGTATGTTATTGCTGGTGAAAATTTAGTGGAAAGATTTTTGGGATTTTATGACGTCAGTTCCAATCGGACTGCCGAAGCATTGTTTAACCTTGTATCAAGATGCCTCGAAAAATTTAACTATAAATCAAAACTTATAGGATTACGTTTTGATGGGGCAAGCGTAATGTCAGGGCACTTAAATGGTCTTCAGTCCAAAATTAAAGAAGTAGCGTCACAGGCAGTTTTTATTAATTGTTTGGCACATCGTCTGAATTTAGTGCTACAACAAAGCTGCAACAGCATTTCACAGTGTCGCATATTTTTTGCAACTGTAAGCGGCATACCTGCATTTTTTCATCATTCTGCCAAACGAACTCACGTGGTCGATACAGTCGTCGGAAGACGAATTCCTACTTCTGTTATTACGCGATGGACATCAAACTCTAAAATGTTGAGTGTTATAAATAAAGAATGGGATTCTTTAAAAGAAGTATTTACTGAGATTATGAACGATCCAACCTCCGATCAAACTTCGCTTAGGCAGAGTGTCGGCTATTTAAATATATTTAACGACTTTGAATTTTCACTTTTGGTTGTTGTTTTTAACCATATTTTTGGACTTACGGATGTTCTCTTCAATGTACTACAAAATAAGTCATTTGACATTAATTTTTGCATCTCACAAATTAAAAATACGCAAATGGTCTTAAACAGCAAACTAAATGAGGATACGTTCATAGAAATTTTCGAATTAGTGATTTCGAAAACAACAGTTCCAACTGAACACCGTGAGGGACAAAAAAAAAGTGACGCTCACACAAAATAAAGTTCTTGCAAAATATAAAATTCATATTTTATGAAATATTAGATACTATTTCTTTACAAATTACTACACGTTTTCAAGATATGGAAAAGCTTCATTTTATTACATTAATGGATACTTCAAAATTTGTAGAGTATTCCAATAAATTTCCTACAAAAACAATAAATAATTTAAATGTGTACTACCCCAATATATTTACTGACTTCCAAAGATTGAAAAATGAATTAAAACACATATATCTGGATAAGCAGTATAGAGATATGAAATTACAAACATTCATGGAAATTTTAACAGAAAACAGATACATTTTTAAAGAAGCTTATAAACTTTTTTGCTTAATAGTGACTATTCCGTCCACTAGTGTTTCCGTAGAACGGAGTTTTTCTTGCTTAAACAGAATCAAAATCAGTCTACGTAATACGATGTTAGAAGACAGACTTAGAAACTTGTTAAAAATTTCAATTGAAAAGGAACTACTAAAAGAGTTAATAGAAACTCAACCATTTTTTCACATCATCGACAAGTTTGCAAGTCTAAAAGAATCGAACTTATATTCAAAAAATAAAGACTGGGTAAGCATATATTGCATATTTTTATTTTGCTTGTTGTCTCCACATATTATCTCTGTCTGCACAACATGTAGTACCATATCACAGGTCCTATATATATATATATAAAAGTTTTCCTCGCCCATTCTTGGCGGAAACAGGCTTTGGGACGGGCAGAGCGCCATGTTCCCAAGCCTCTTTTTACATCACTTCTTAATGTGCCATGTCTAGAAACTTCCTGACAATGTGACACGTGTTTAGGATTGTGGCTTTTTGTATTTCAATGTAGGTGTTTGGGTCAATGTTGAGTATTTCCAAATTCGTCGCAAGCGTTTTTGGTACTATCCCTGTTGCTGAGATGACTAACGGGATGATGAAGATCTTTTCCATACCCCATATGTCACATACTTCATGTCTGAGGTCTTGGTATTTGGTGATTTTTGTTGTGTAGGTTATCTGTATGTTATTGGTGTTGGGTACTGCTATGTCGATTAGGTACGTGGTCTTATCCGATTTATCGACGAGGGTTATGTCAGGACGGTTATGTGGGACTGTCTTGTCTGTTATGATTGCTCTATCCCAGTAAAGCTTGTGTGTTTCGTTCTCAAGCACGGTCTCTGGCTCATATTTGTAGTATGGGCATTTCTCTGTCAGAAAGCCAGCATTCGCTGCCAATTTCTGGTGGACTATTTTTGCCACTTGGTCATGTCTATGTTTGTAGTCTGACTGCGCGACGATTTTGCATCCTGCCACCACGTGTTGGATTGTTTATATATATATATATATATATATATATATATATATGGCCTGCAAAAGGGTTGCTGGTATCTAACTGGAAGGAGACCCACACGCTGAACGTATGTGACGATGTGTGGAACCGGCCAGGCCAGTAACCTAGTGTCCTACCCCGCCTTCAAGTGGTGCAGGCTGAGCTTTCTATTTATGTGGCAAATTAATATTTGCTGCACGGATAGAAAGGCGGAAGGGGAGGGCTAATTCACCAACCCGTCTAGCCAGCGTGGTGAAATTATGGCTAATTCCTCCATTATGTTGACACACCAGAAACCATGGCCCCTAGTCTCCAGGTGCTGGAGTGCTCCTGATCAAGGCAGCGGTCAGTGTGGCATGAAAGCAGGGGGTGCTAAGAATCACTGGAATGGCCCAGGCTGCCGTTTGTTATTGACCTTGGCAACGTATAATGGACGATCCCTTGCTTCTGAAGCAAAACTTCAGGAATTGGAAGAGGAACTAGACAAGATCAAATGGGACATTGTAGGACTCAGTGAAGTTAGAAGAAAAGGTGAAGAGTTGGTGGAACTTAAAAGTGGACATTTGTTTTATTATAGAGGAACGGAAACTGGAAGAACAAGTGGTGTTGGCTTCTTAATCAACAAAAGAATTAAAGACTACCTTCTTGAAGTCGAAAGCACGTCAGATCGAGCAGCGAGGCTCGTTGTTCAACTAACCCAGCGATACCAACTTCAGATAGTACAGGCATATGCACCAACATCAAGCCATACCGACGAGGAGGTTGAGGAATTCTATGAAGAAATCAAACAGCTACATACCAAGGGGAAACAACACATCAAGCTCATCATGGGAGATTTTAATGCAAGAATTGGACAACAGGAACAAGGAGAGACATCGGTTGGTAAATACGGATACGGGGAAAGGAATGAACGTGGCGATCAACTCATAGAATTTGCCGAAGCTGAAAATCTTAGCATCATGAATTCATTTTTTAAGAAGAAACTACAAAGAAAATGGACATGGAAACACCCCAATGGAGGAACCAGCGAAATTGACTATATACTGGCAAACAAGAAATCAATTATTGAAGATTGCAGCGTACTGAACAGATTTAATACTGGAAGTGATCATCGAATGGTGAGATGTAAAATGCACTTAAATACTAAACTAGAAAGGCAGAAGCTCATTAGGAAACAAGGCAAGAGGGCAGGACCAATGAAACTGAAAGAAAACACCGAGGCATTCAAGTTGGAATTAAAAAATCGCTTTTCTGCACTGGAAGGACTTATTGAAGAAGTTGACATCTCAGAAGCAAATGAAAACATTGTTAAGACAATAATTGAAACTGCTGGGGAAATTGGTGGTGTAATATGTAAAAAGCAGAATAGCAAATTATCTGAGAAGACGAAACAGCTCATGAAAAGGCGAAGAGATATGAAGGTGGACAATCGAAATACCAGTTCCAGGATTGAGTACATAGAACTTTGTAAAACTCTGCGCAAAAGCATGAAAGAAGACATAAGAAAATTCAACTGTGAGCTAGTAAGGAAAGCCATTGAAAATAACAAGAGCCTTAGGGTTGTTAAAGGAAGTTTATCTGTTGGGAAGAAACACATCATTGCATTAAAAGGAGAGGATGGCACCGTAACAAGAAATAGGGAAGAAATACTTAGAAGAGTTGAAGAATTCTACAAAAATCTATACGAAAGTAACAGTGAATTAAACGAAGACATTGAAATAGTCGAAGGAACAGCTCCTAAAATCTTAAAAGAAGAAGTTTCATTTGCAATAAAAAGTATGAAGAAAGGAAGAGCCCCTGGTGATGATGGTATTACATTAGATATCCTGAAAGAAGCTGACATCATGTAGAAGACATATCAAAGTACCAAATGTCTTAACAGCGGTAACATACCAAACCAATGGGATTCTGCAACAGTAATTCTTTTGCATAAAAAAGGTGATAAAGAGGATTTGAAAAATTACCGACCAATTAGCTTGTTACCTGCTATTTATAAAATCTTCACAAAAGTTCTAACACATCGCCTGCAGAAAAAATTAGATGCAGCTCAACCAAGAGAACAAGCTGGATTTCGAAGTGGATTCAGTACAGTGGACCATATTCAAGTATTAAGAGAATTAATTGAAAGAACACATGAATATGAACTTCCATTGTGTGTGGCATTTATTGACTATGAGAAGGCCTTTGACTCTATTAAAACATCAGCAGTCATCAACTCTTTAAGATCAACAGACATTGAGGATGTGTACATTGACATGGTGAAACGTGTGTATAAAAATGCAAGTGCAAAATTTCGGTTACATAAAGATACCAAAACTATCAAACTTGGCAAAGGGGTGAGGCAGGGAGATACCATTTCTCCAAAACTTTTTACTTCTGCTTTACAGATGATTTTTCAGCTGATAAATTGGAATAACAAGGGAATAAAAATAAATGGTGAATATTTAAATCATCTGCGGTTTGCTGATGACATTGTTATTTTTTCAACGGACCCATTAGAACTCCAAGACATGGTACAAGAGCTCTCAACTAGAAGTGAAGAAGTTGGACTCAAGATGAACCTACAAAAAACTAAGATCATGTTCAATAATTTTGTAGAGGAAACAAAAATACAAGTTGACAACACTGAGCTAGAAATTGCTGATTCATATATTTACCTTGGCCAGCTGATTTCAATGGATGGCAACATTATGAAAGAACTCAACAGACGTATTAAACTTGGCTGGAGTGCATTTGGAAGAAACAGTTTTATCCTGAAGGGGAAATTGCCTTTGTGTCTAAAAAGAAAAGTCTTCAACCAGTGTGTATTGCCAGTCCTCTCTTATGGATCAGAGACATGGAGTCTAACAGTTGGAGCAATACGAAAGTTACAGACAACGCAAAGGAGCATGGAGAGGTGCATGCTTGGAATAACTAGGAGAGATCGAAAAAGGAACACTTGGGTGAGAGAGCAAACTAGAGTAGAGGACATCATTGTTAAAGTAAAAGGGCTGAAATGGCGATGGGCTGGGCATATTGCAAGAAGAACTGATCAACGATGGACAACAGAAATTCTGAACTGGATTCCAAGAGACCACCGAAGACCTAGAAAACGTCCTCAAACTAGATGGGTGGATGAAATAAGAAAAGAGGTTGGGGTGACGTGGAAACGAATGGCCCAGGATAGACTTGTGTGGAAAGCATTTGGAGAGACCTTCATCCAGCAGTGGATAGATAATGGTTGAATATGATGATGATGATGATGAATGATGATGATGATATATATAATTTGAATATGGATGTATATATAATTTAAAAATATGGATGTATTTAAATAATTCAATTATTTACACATAACAGACCTTTCAATACAAAAACTGTTCATGTACTAGTACATCTTTTTTTTTATAGATTAGGTATGCAAGGTAAGATATGTGTGAATTTAAGAAGGGAAAAAGAAAGGAAAGAGGAGGAAGGGGAGGACGAAAATCGCAAAAAACGCCGTAAACAACTTTTTACGATTCGTAGAAGGAAAAGGAGAACGAAAATCCCCAAAAACAGACGTAAACAACATGGTGGCTAGTCACTTTGTGCCGATTGCCAGATTGACAGTTTTTGGAAAGACGGGTTAGATTTAGAAGGGTAACGTCTCGTGCAGTATTATATTATAATTAATGAAATTACTGAGTAAAATGAAAATTTACAGTAACATACTTTCCTATGAGGTTCTGTTACCTTTAAAGCTAATTCCCTCAAAATTAACGATGATACATTTGTTCCAGTTTACCTCTGAGCACTTCTTATTCACTGTTGCATTGCACTAAAATTAGAAAATCAGGTTAGATGGACATGGAAGTTTTAGTTTATTACCACTTAGAGAGAAGCTATACAAAATTTGGTCCAGGGCAGTCAAAAGATTTACGATTTTATAGAGACAGACACACACACACAATTCTATATAGTTAGATAGACAGATTACAAGCATTTTTTTTCCTTTCCACTCCGCAGAAGATCAAAAACCATAAATGTTATTACAAACATATTTTTAAGCTTATAATTTTATAATAATTTTTGTTCAAATAAAAAATGAGGTCGTTGTTCAACCCAGGTCTACTTTAAAAGAATACATCTTTAAGGCTCTATTGCTTACCTTCCACAAACGCACATCATTGCAACAAAGTTGGAAAATCATACCCACAAGTAATGAAATATTAAAAAAACAACTTAAGAAAATACGCCAAGCACCAACAGAGAGCCAATACCAAAACCTCCGTCACTAGAGGCCATTCGTCTTCAGCGTAATTGGCGTAAATTGGCTGCGGATTCGCAGCGTGCGATATTACTTCTGCCGTTAGGTGTCGCTGCCCACCCGCTCATATTTTTGTTTTATCAAAGTCTTCGAAGCTGCTCAACGCCCTCTTTTATGTCCAATTAATTCGGTAAATGTCAACATTCCCTGTTTTTCAGAGTTATATATATATATATATATATGATGACATCAAGCTATACGCGCCAACAATCACCCAACTCCGACAACTCATCAGTATAACAGAGACATTCTCCAAGGACATAGGAATGGAATTCGGCCTCGATAAGTGCAAAATACAGAAGAATAGCAAAGAAGATTTACCAGGCATCGAACTCGAAGACGGGAGACTACTGAAGACCTTGGACGAGGGCGAAACCTACAAATACCTAGGGATAATGCAAAAACGGCAGCAGGAGCACAAGAAAGTCAAAGTCCAGCTCACGCAAGCATTCCAAGAAAGACTTAGAAGCATTGTGAAGACGAAACTGAGCGGGAAGAACACCACGCAAGCAATTAACGCATATGCGGTACCAGTGCTCACCTACTCCTTCGGGATCATCAAATGGTCCAACACTGAACTAGAACAACTCCAGCGGAAAATGAGAACCATCCAGAGAAGAGCCGGACAACTACACCCTGCAACGGCAATTGAACGGCAAACACTACCCCGGGAAGAAGGAGGACGCGGACAAGCGGACCTCAAAGACTTACATGACAAGCAGATCCAGAGCATGAGGCAATACTTCCAGTTGAAGAGTCCCCGATCGCCACTCATCCAAGCCATAATACAAGCAGATGCAAATTACACGCCACTAAACCTGTGTAGTACCGAAGAGCGTGTCCTGGAAACAGCCAACGAACAGAAACTGAGAACTTGGGCCGGAAAACCATTACATGGCAGGCACTACAATGACCTGCAACAACCACACGTTGACAAAAAGGCATCAAATTCTTGGCTGGCCAAAGGCACTCTCCAGCCAGAGACAGAAGGATTCATGCTAGCCATCCAAGACCAAGTGATCGCAACAAGGAACAATCAGAAATTCATCCAGAGAAAAGACATAGAAAGCGACAAATGCAGACACTGTCATGCGGCATCGGAGACAATCCAACACGTGATGGCAGGATGCAAGATCCTTGCGCAGTCAGACTACAAACATAGACACGATCAAGTAGCGAAAATAGTCCACCAGAAATTGGCAGCGAATGCTGGCTTTCTGACAGAAAAATGCCCGTACTACAAATATGAGCCAGAGACCGTGCATGAGAACGAAACACACAAGCTTTACTGGGATAGAGCAATCATAACAGACAAGACAGTCCCACATAACCGTCCTGACATAACCCTCGTCGATAAATCGAATAAGACCACGTACTTAATCGACATAGCAGTACCCAACACCAATAACATACAGACAACCTACACAACGAAAATCACCAAGTACCAAGATCTCAGACATGAAGTACGAGATATATGGGGTATGGAAAAGATCCTCATCATCCCGTTAGTCATCTCAGCAACAGGGATAGTACCAAAAACGCTTGCGACGAATTTGGAGATACTCAACATTGACCCAAACACCTACATTGAAATACAAAAAGCCACAATCCTAAACACGTGTCACATTGTCAGGAAGTTTCTAGACATGGCACATTAAGAAGTGATGTAAAAAGAGGCTTGGGAACATGGCGCTCTGCCCGTCCCAAAGCCTGTTTCCGCCAAGAATGGGCGAGGAAAACTTTTATATATGCGAGGGCGAATAAGAAACCATGCCTATTTTTTTTAGTCAAATTACGGCTGTAAATGCGAAGTCAACATATCCATTCCCAGCGGTGGATCTTTCTTGGACCGGCCCGGCCTTATCTGCCGGTAGCTCGGCGGCACAGCGCTGCTGTCAGTTGTTGAAGATAGCGGTTGTGCTTCATAAGTCCACGGCGTACGAGCAGCGGACGAACGCATATCGAAATCCACAGGGAAATGCAGCCCACGTATGGTGAAAAGTGTCTCGCTTTGAGAAGTGTGAGGTGGTGATATTGTGAGTTCGCAAAAGGCCGTGAAGACTTGCATGACAATGAGCGTTCGGAGAGGCCGCGTTCATCGATGACTGACGACAACATTTCCCACGTGGAATGGTAAAAGTGATTTGGCGTGTGCACCTCAAGGACATTTTCCGGGAGCTTGGCATTTCGTATGGGAGTGTTTACGACATCGTTCACGGGTTCTTCGGGTTCCGGAAGATTTCATGTCGGTGGGTGCCAAGGCAGTTGGACGACATGCTAAAAGGCAAGCGAAGGATTGCTTCACTGAATCATCTACAACGGTATGCCGAGGACGGTGGAAGTTTCCTGGACAGTAATGTTACTGGCGATAAAACGCAGATACTGCATTTCATGCCGGAACCAAAGCAGCAGAGCAGAGCATGGTGTGGAAACATCTGGGTTCGCCTCTGACAAAAAATTCCGTTCAGTGCCATCTGTTGGGAAAGTGATGTTAACGGTCTTCTGGGATCGCCCTGAACCGATCCTGCTGGATTTCATGCCACAAGGTGCAACCATCAATGCCGACAGTTATTGTTCCACACTGTCACGTCTGACATCATGCGAAAGCGCTGAGGGATCCTCAATGTGGACAACATGGTTATCCTCCACAACAATGCGAGGCCACATGTGGCAATCAGAACCGCCGACAAGCTCCGGTCATTTCACTGGGAGAGTCTGGACCACCCACCATACAGTCCGGACCTCGCCCCTAGTGATTTCCACGTTTTCGGTCCGCTGAAGAAGTTCCTGGCAGGACAGCGATTCACGTGCAACGATGAAGCCAAGACAGCAGTCCGACGGTGGTTCCACAGTCAGCCGGACGAATTCTACCACAGGGGCATCTCAAATTTAGTGCTGCGATGGGACAAATGTCTGAACCGGTGTGGGGACTATGTGGAAAAATAGTGTAAGGTACGTAGAATAGTACGTATATTTGTAATTACCTGTATGTACCTTATTTTGGCTAATAAAAAATAGGAGCAAAGACTTTCTGATTCGCCCTCGTATATATACCTAGTCACTAAAAACTATTTAATCAACAAATAGTAATTCACAAGGAAATAATCACTGTTATCTCTACTTCATATCAAGAAGTGTAGTATCATTTAAGATTCTTTTCATGAATAATAAATTCAAATTTGTATAATATTTTTATAGGCAATCACAGTTGAAAAATTGTCTGATTTTAAGGAAGTTGGAAAATTTTACTATTTTTATTATTTTTCAATTAATGTTTCAAAATCCAAGTAAACTAATTCATAAGTGTAATATTTGTGTTTAATTGTACAGTTAATAAATATACTTTTATAATATACTAGCCAATTAATACTGCAATTTTTCCAAATTTGATATCAGAAAAAAGGATCTACCTACACAATACCCACATCTTTTACATGGGCACCCATAAAGGGGAGCAGCGCCCCCCCCCTAGCCGTTAGTACAACCAATTTTTTCATAAATTTAACACTAAAATAAATGAAATTTTAGTAATTTTCTTTCTTAGCCCTCCACCCCCCCTAAAAGTACTCATAATGGGCACCCATGCTTATTTACGAATGGAAAGTGACGTTTGCCTCTAAGGAACATTCATGAATAACTATGGACGTCGCCAGTGGTGCACATATACCATATGAGTACTTTTAGGTGGGGGGGAGGCTAAGAAAAATCATTACCTCCTTCAAAGTTGTTTGTCAAACAGCCATTTAAATGGCTAAAAAGCAGAGGTGCCATTGGGGGGGGGGTTGGGGAATTGCCCCCCAAGGATTCCAAGTTACTATGTATTTTTAAAAATTTACTATGCTTTGAAGCTCTTATATGCACTTTGCCCCCTCTAAGAAATTTCTGAAATGGCGCCCCTGCTAAAAAGCCACACATTTATCAAAAATTTGCCTATACCAATGTCTGGGGGGGGAGGGGCTGAAATGCCCCTACCCTCCTCAGCCATTGGTATGGGCAAATTTATAGCTTCAGAATCAAAAACGACGTTTTTTCAGGCTATCGCCTCCTCCTTGATTTCAGTCTACAGACGTCCCTGACTATATATATATATATATCATCATCATCATCATCATGTTATGCATTATCTATCCACTACCGGATGAAGGTCTCTCCAAATGCTTTCCACAGAAGTCAATCCCGAGCTATCCGCTTCCACGTCACCCCAACCTGTTTTCTTATTTCATCCACCCATCTAGTTTGAGGACGTTTTCTAGGTCTTCGGTGGTCTCTTGGAATCCAGTTCAGAATTTCTGTTGTCCATCGTTGATCAGTTCTTCTTGCAATATGCCCAGCCCATCGCCATTTCAGCCCTTTTACTTTAACAATGATGTCCTCTACTCTAGTTTGCTCTCTCACCCAAGTGTTTCTTTTTCGATCTCTCCTAGTTATTCCAAGCATGCACCTCTCCATGCTCCTTTGCGTTGTCTGTAACTTTCGTATTGCTCCAACTGTTAGACTCCATGTCTCTGATCCATAAGAGAGGACTGGCAATACACACTGGTTGAAGACCTTTCTTTTTAGACACAAAGGCAATTTCCCCTTCAGGATAAAACTGTTTCTTCCAAATGCACTCCAGCCAAGTTTAATACGTCTGTTGAGTTCTTTCATAATGTTGCCATCCATTGAAATCAGCTGGCCAAGGTAAATATATGAATCAGCAATTTCTAGCTCAATGTTGTCAACTTGTATTTTTGTTTCCTCTACGAAATTATTGAACATGATCTTAGTTTTTTGTAGGTTCATCTTGAGTCCAACTTCTTTACTTCTAGTTGAGAGCTCCTGTACCATGTCTTGGAGTTCTGATGGGTTCGTTGAAAAAATAACAATGTCATCAGCAAACCGCAAATGATTTAAATATTCACCATTTATTTTTATTCCCCTGTTATTCCAATTTATCTGCTGAAAAATCATCTGTAAAGCTGAAGTAAAAAGTTTTGGAGAAATGGTATCTCCCTGCCTCACACCTTTACCAATTTTGATAGCTTCGGTATCTTTATGTAACCGAAATTTTGCACTTGCATTTTTATACACACGTTTCACCATGTCAATGTACACATCCTCAATGTCTGTTGATCTTAAAGAGTTGATGACTGCTGATGTTTTAATAGAGTCAAAGGCCTTCTCATAGTCAATAAATGCAACACACAATGGAAGTTCATATTCATGTGTTCTTTCAATTAATTCTCTTAATACTTGAATATGGTCCACTGTACTGAATCCACTTCGAAATCCAGCTTGTTCTCTTGGTTGAGCTGCATCTAATTTTTTCTGCAGGCGATGTGTTAGCACTTTTGTGAAGATTTTATAAATAGCAGGTAACAAGCTAATTGGTCGGTAATTTTTTAAATCCTCTTTATCACCTTTTTTATGCAAAAGAATTACTGTTGCAGAATCCCATTGGTTTGGTATGTTACCGCTGTTAAGACATTTGGTAAAGAATTTTGCAAGTATGTCTTCTACATATTCTCCAGCTTCTTTTAGGATATCTAATGTAATGCCATCATCGCCAGGGGATCTTCCTGGGGATATATATATATATATACATATACATGGTGATTCCTAATTAATGGAAAAAGTGAAAGGGGTGGTAAAGGACGCCAAATAAGCCATATTTGGCGAAATCCCCCTGTCTGCAAACAAGCCAGTTTGGCTGTAGAGCGTAACTACTGTTTACGTCCATGTCATTACCACATAGGCCATTATGGCAACAATAAAAAAAATTAGTGCATAAATTAAGTAACTGATCTAATAATACAGAAAAAAACAAAAACAGAATTCCCTTTTCTGATCCTGATCTGTGTTACGATTTAGTGAAAATAAGCATAAAACTTCCTTTTTACCACACTGATAAAATGTCGTGAACTGCCAAGTGTATGCAAAAGGTGCAAGACATCAAAATTTACAATTTCAATTCAGTAACTTTTTTTTGCCTAAAATTAGTCGTTCAAGCATATAGTGAATTTAGTATTTGAATCCATTGCGTTAAAAGTTTCCAAAAATGACTACAATGCACCATTTAAAGAATTTTTAAAATCATATAATGTCAAAGCATGTCAGGCTTTCTCTATTTGGCGACTTTCTAAAATCTGTTAAATTCAGTCAAAAGTTAAAATCAGTTAAATATAGCTTAGACAGATAATCACCTTTGAGGTTTGGAATGCATCTGGTCGGATTTCTGGAGTAACGTTTAACAACATTCGAACATGCTCCCTGAAGTCTGATGGCAAACAGTTAAAGGTTGATAAAGGTAACTGTTTCAACTGTGAAAACAATCAAAATTTTAATATTTGTAATATACACACATTCTCTCTCATTTCATTTCTTTCAACGTGATTAGGGGTGGGGAATTCCTGATAAATCTTACCAGCCAGGAACATTTTACCACCAGTCAAAAAAGTACGACAAAGCTTTAAGAAGTTTGAAATTCCAGGAAATTTACTCGCCGTTGGTGAGCATAATTCCCCACCCTAAACATGACATACATTTGTCTTCGTGAATTCTAGTTAATACAATATAGTTTGATGTCATTTAGAAAATTTTAATATGCAACTAAATTAAATTTATAATTACAATATGAACGTTTATACAATAAAAATGGAAAATTTAATACATGTAAAAACTATAATAAAGTTTATATTCGTTATAAAATAAGTTAATAGTTCATGAGATAATTCAGATTATTTGAAGTTCATAAAATGGCAGTAATGTAAATCCTGTCAAATAAATACTGGGAATTGTTCATTTAAAAAGCCTGCATAAAGATATGAAAAAAAACTTGTTTGCTGCAAGTTGGTACCAATTGTCATGTAGAGGGTTGGCGCAATCTGTCCAACAGTATATTTACAACTGTTGGTTAGGTTAGTTAACCTGCTCTTTGACTTTTAAAATGGATAAAAACATCGAGCAAAGAGTTCGCTTCAAATTTTATGGTGCGAACAAAATTTCCTGCATTGAATTGCTGAAGAAGGCCTATAGTAAGTCATCTGTATTGAAAACCCGAACATACAAGAGTGGTACAAGACATCAAAGGAGGCTGATTTGCTTTGTTCCAGTCAATCTTCAACTGATGGAAACATCGACAAAATGAAGGAAATGGTGATGGAAAATCGTCATTTGAGCTTAAAAGAAATGGGCTTAGGATTTGGACATGCCTCACAAATCCGTTTACCCCATTTTAGTTGATGTTTTGGGCACGAACTGCATCGTGGCATGGTTTTTCTGAAGGAGCCAAAATTTCCTTAAAAAGAGAGAACCATGAATTTTTTACCAAGAACTCAACGAATGCGACCAAGCGCCACGTTTACCAGATATGGCCCTGTAGTTTTTTGTTCTTCAAACTCAAATTACCACTTCATGGAAAATGTTTTGAGCTCATTGAAGCCATAAAACAAAATCTGCAGGAGGTGCTGAAGGCCATATTGGGAAATGCCTATAAGAAGTGTTTTAATGACTGGAATTTTCATTGGCATAAGTGTATCACATCAAATGGGACCTATTTAGGAAGTAAGAAAATAAATTTGGTTGATTAAACCAATATTTTGTGTTTCATTGAACAATTTCTGGCATTTATTTGACAGAATGTATATTATTTAAACTAATTAGTATTCTGTAATTCAAGTTAATTATTCAATGGTTTTATATACTTTACTGAGGAACTCTTTTAAAATATGCAAAATTATTAAATACCAGGGAATGGAAGGTAAATGGCTTTTAATAATTAGAAGCTATTACAAAAGAATGTGCTTAATGAAGAAAGGATAGCTAAGATCCTACTACAGTAGGACCCAGTTTTCTGAGGAACCTGAATCTTTCACCTACGGAATTAAATACCCAAAATATATATCAGTGGGAAAAATAGCATGCACTTGGTACAAGTCAGAGACGAAACTGTATTTACGGAATAGTATATTATAAAAGAAACACTTGGAGAAAGGAAGTATAAAAATATGGAAACTATAGTGAACTAGTAATTAAACGGAATAGATGGCAGCACTTGTAAGATCATTCAACATCTGGTGCAGGAAAGTGGGGGGGAATGAGAAAATACAATTCAAGGAAATCCGTCTTATATAAGTATCCGCAGTATCTTTCTGCTATGTTTTTGTACTCTGTTTATTCCCATATAAATTTTTACTTTTTTGAGAATAAAACAAGAAGCATTTGTCCACCTGCAAGTAGTTTTTACTAGCATGGGTGCTGGTGTGCAAGACATAACAATTGAGGCTGGAATGAACTAATTGTTCAGTCTTAAGGACATGCAAAAATTAATGATTAGCTAAAATTCATAACTAAACATTACAAATTTCTTAACTTTGTGTAAAATATATATTTTTTTTTAATATTGAATTTTGAACTTTAGCTGCAACTTTCTTTTATATATATAATATTGCAATTTGTGCTTCAGTTATAACTTTTCATGGAAATTGGTTTAGTTTTAATGGTACTTACGGCTGAGACCTCTTAGCCCATTAAGGGGTGGCCACTTTTTACAAGAAACTTACAAAAAAATTGTTACAATATCTTACAATGCGGTGGTGTAACATAATAAAGTTGGTTGGTTGTATTTTTATGGCGCAAGGACAACAATGGTCATTCTGCACCAAGCAAGGTGAGACCATAAGTACGATGATAAAGCTTGACAATAGGGCCTAACACAAATTAGCCCTGCATTCCATGCTCCATCTATTGCCAGATAGTGGGTTAGTGGATTGCATTTTTATTGTATGAGGGCAGCAAAGGTCATTCTGCACCTCAGATATTGGAGTGAGAAAAATTTCAGATTTCCACAAACGAAAAATGTTAAGTACTGATAGATAGACTTAATTCTCAAAAATCCATGCATGTATTTTCAAATAAATTATTTACTGGAAAATATATAGTCTTTGATTTTATTTCATTACTTTTTCCTTTTATAATATATTACTTCTTGTAATATTTTATTTTTATCGTTTATTTTTGGAATATATCTATTTTTTTATAGCCCCACCATAACATATAGCCAGAAGCTGACACTGCATTAGAGAACGATCTAGAAAATGACCTGAAATAAAAACAAACGACTAGATAAAATAAGTTGAAATAACGTAAGTAGCTTAAGTAGAGTTGGCAAATACGCAGGTTTTTTAAAGAAAGACCCTACCTGTTGGGTTTTTTTCAGGCCTTTATGAGTTTTAGGAATTTTTTTCCCCCAAGGTTTAGGGGTCTTTTAGACAATTAGTATTTGCATTTTGATAATTATTTAAATAAATATATTCTATACATGTGTAAATTACAGAGCATTTGGTATTATGATTATTACTATAAGCATGTATGCATACACACAATCTTTAGTAACACTAAAATCCTCTACCATTATAGCAACATAAGGCTGTAAATACAGCAAAACTCTTCTTCACCCTCTCCTCTCCAACTATACATTTAAAAAGAAACTATTTGTAACTCTAAATTAAAACGGTGTCTCAAGGCCATAAATATATTAAAAATAAATATACATATAAAAAGAAAGTATACATAAAAACAAGCCGATCATGATCTTCCCTAAAATAACATTACTATTACCATATTCATGTAACACAGATTAACCAACAAACAAGAAGCTTCTCCTGAATCATGGCTTGAAAACTTCAATCCTGACTTTTATGTTTCATTGAAGATGTTTCAAATACGAGATAACAACTACTATTCAGAATCAATTTTCCTGAGAATGTGATAAAGTCCATTGAAGTTAAAAAAAGAATGATGGAAAAACAACTTTTGCAAATTTTTGGAAGACTCATATTCAATCACATCAACTTCTATTGAACGGATGCTCTCAACTTCTGGGCTGGTAAGGTCGAAATTGTGAAATAAATCTGGATATGAAAAAGCCAAAACATTGGTGAAAGTATATAGATCTCTTAAATTGAAAGGCATTAAAAAGATTGGTAGAAGGCCAAATTGAATTGTAATTAATGATAGATAGCAAGAACCACACAATCAGGAATATTCTAATATTAGTAATTTTATAAAGTTATTGTAATTGAATAATTATAATATACACAAGTGAATTAAATGCAATAGTTTAAGAATAATAAAAAAAAATTGAAAAAAACTGTTCATTTTATAAGCTATTATTTGCAAATTTTAATTCACATATCTTCTATCTGAATAGATCTTTATTCCATAAAAGAAATAATCTTTAAGAAATATGTATAAGGCAACAGTAAAATTGAATTTAAATATTTTATTTGTTAAGCAAGTTTGTACACTTTTTAATTGAATTACAAGTAAATCAATATATTTAAAATACACATGACACCAATTTAAATACTTTGTGAACTTCAGTCACACACAGTATTGATAAAACTTTTTCATATTGAGTTCAATCAAGTTAAGCTTCTACCTATAAACTTCGTGCTCTTTTCTTAACCAATTGTGATAACTAACATTTGATTCAATGATAAGAAAGTATACTTAAATTAAAAATAAGATCATCATCTTTTATTGATTTCTGATTTTAGAGTATCATTTCGAAACAGCCCAACTGGGTTTTTTAATGGGTATTTTCAAGTGAGTTCTTTCAGGCTGGGCAAAATAAACCCAAGCTTGAGCTTAGGACAGATATTCATGAAGAAGAATATTAGAACCTAGCAATAGAGTTACTGTTACATTACTCATAAGGAAAATGTTCTTCTGGTGCCTGGTGGAACCTGAACCCAAACCCTCTTGATTGCCGGTCAAGTGCTCTACCAACTACGATACAGGCGTCAATCATTTACTCCTTTATGAGCACATGTAAGGCTTTCTGTGGACAAGTTCGCTATTGGTGTTGAAGTGCTGTGACTAGTTTATTACCAACGCGACAAGTCAAAGCAGCAAGAATGTCCGATAAGCAGAGTTCTTTTTAAGAAGATTTAAGATTTCTTTTCTTAAGAAGAATTTTTAATATCTACATCTCATAAAATTAAAAAATTTTTTTATAGATTTCGTGACTTCTCAAAATTATGGAATGATTTAATGTATTTACATATGCTCTTAAATTTTTGCTGAAAATCCTGGGAACCTAACCTTGCTATAAACCAGGTCATAAATGTATATACACATACACAGTTGAACCTTGCTGACATGTAACATGAATTACTTTTAATGCAAATTATTTCCTGAATCGCTATCAAATTGCACAGTAACATAATTCTATCCTTTCTGGATAACATCAACTTTTTTTTTTTTTTTTGTCATCATGAGTGTTCATGTTACGAAGGTTTAACTTTATATATTATATTATTTCAATGTTACTACTTATTATTGATTAAAATATTACTTTTTTTACATGAATTTTTATTAACGCACTTTGTTGAAATTTTGCTTCATTGATGACAATGCTCCACAGTTATTGATTATGGCCTTGCCTTTATTATACACAGCATAGATGAGTGATCCGTATGAATACATATCACTGGATGTGCTGCATGACATTGTTAATATATATTCAGGAGCCAAATAATCAAAATGTGGAAAACATGGTGGTGGACGATCGACTTCAATATCTGGAAATGAGAAGTGCTCCTAGTGAAAAAAAAAAGACATAAAAATTTTATTATTGTATTTAATATCTAACACAAGTTCGCCTTTCTATTTCAATCAATGCATTTCTTTTACTGATTAAATCTCTCTCTCATATTTTGATAATCATAGAAACTTTTCAAACATGGACCATTGTTTGTTTGCGAGTTGTACGGCACAAGGGCTATGCCATGCCAGGACCTTCAGTTTTTCGAGAAGTTCAAATCTCATATAGACTAGCTCATGGGCCACATCTGGCCCACGAACAGTAAGAACCGGCTTGACTATAAAAGATAAGAAACTGAAAAAAAAAATTCTAAGGGAGGCTAATTTTCTTCTAGAAGGGTCTAAAGCTCTTGCCTCAATGCTATTTCACTGAATCAGAAAATTTCTAGGTGGTGGTGGGGGGGGGATAAGCCCCCTAGTTACACCAATGTCTATATAGCATGTAAGATAATTTCATTTTCATATCTTTTGGCACACCGAGCGAAAAAAAAAGATCCAAAATGGTCTGCAATGAAAACTAATTGAGAACCACTGGACAAGGGAATCAACCCCAGGCTACAGTGAGCAGTTGGTCAGTAAGCATTCTCTTTTATTATTATTATTTGGGACAGTTGAGAGTGAAGAGAGAGAACAAAATTTATTATTGAAGTCCATTGTGTATCAAATACTAAAATAATCGAATTAAAATAAATATTACAAAGGAATTCAAATGTTTTTGACTTTTAACAAAACTTTCTTAATATTTTAAGTGTAATTTATTGTTTTCCTGACTGCCGTAAAGTAAGAAGGACAATAACTTATGATTACAGGAGTTCCAGGTGTACTAATAGACTGCACACAAAAATCAAAACCGGCCAATTTCCATGCACCATGTTTGTTTAGCATAATAGACTCTGGGTTGACATTTCGATGCAACATCTTCACATCATTGTGCAGAAAGGCAAGCCCCTCTACAACCTAAAAGCAAATATGAATAAGTTCCACATATAACGAATATTCTAATGCAATAGTTTATTATTAAAAAAAAAGAACATGTATAAGAATAAGATCTAGATAATTTAAGAATATTTTATCTAAATAAATTTCAAAGGAACAACAAATAATACACTCTATGCCAATTAACATTTGCTTAATTAAAAATTATCAATTATAAGGTGATAAAATACATCAACTGGATTTACAATGCACAATACAGATTCTAATGATGCATTTTAAAAAAGAAATAGAAGTAACCCACAAAAGCAGTTAGTGCATTCATATATGTTATTTATAATACTTATTAATGAAGGCCTAAAACATTAACATGATTATGAATAACAATAATTTTTTTCTTTGGAATCTGTTATTGCAGTACATTGGTATTCAATGCTTAAATTTGAAAACCCACATTTTATTTCCGTCTGTAAATTCATTTTTCAAACCTATCGTTTTAGGGGTTAAAATCTAGGAGAATCTCCTATTCATGTTTTATACTGCAACAGTAACATTTTTCTTATGATATCTGAATGAAGACAAAACGTGGCTTTTATATATGAATAATTAGGGTCCTCTGACACATAGTTGAGAGCTGTGAGAATATCTTCAATGTTAACAACATAATGTATATACACTGTAAGTAAATCCTCTCAAATTTAATTCAATAATTGTAATTGAACATTACCTATTAGTAAAAAAGACAATAGTGTTTCCATTACTGGTAAAAAATATAGTACTTTTTTTTGTTTGTTTGTGGTTTTATGGCTCAAGGACTACAGTGGTCATGCTGCACTGGGACCTACTTTTTTTCCCGAGTAATTTCAACCTCTGGGCCTATAAATTTCCAAGGCATCTGAACCTCTTGGACCTACAGTTTTCCAAGGAATCCTAACTTCTTAAGGGCTAGGGAACCAAACCCTGGACTACTTTGTGGATATCTCTGAGTAAGCATCCTTTGCACCGTTGGGAGTCGAATCTGGATTAATGGCACACTAGGCGAATGTGTTACACCATTGTGCCACTGCAAGGCCTATAGCACTTTGCCAACATTACATTGTCCAAATGCCACAAGCTCATTGAGATTATAAATGTATATTAAGTTTATAAAATATAACATACTAACCTTTCGAATAATCCAAATCTTTGTTTTAATTACAGTTATAACAAGGAGCATAATCATACCTGCAGGAGACCATATTTAATTTCCACATCAAATAATTCATAGTCTTTAAGAAATTTTGGTGGAGGAATAGGCAGGTTTTCATGATTTCCAAGTACATTTGCCAAACTTGCAAACACAGGCTCGGTGGCAAATGCAAGGCTTTCCCTAAAGATAATCGCTGTGAAAATTTATACTTGGTGTTTTAACCAGTGTTCATTCTAGGCTTACTTCATGAGGCGGAGCACCCTGCATGCCCTGACATGCACCCCATAATTAACGTTTGGGCCCTACTGGAAATCTGCTCTTTTCCCGAAAAACACCACTAAAGATATATCTTTGGTTCCAAACATCTTGCATGCTTATAACGAATGATTCTTTTGTTCCCATCCATTTCTTCTACTTATTATGTGAACAACGAATCCACGAATATAGCGAACCAAAAGTTCAGTCCCTTGAGGTTCACTATAGCAGGGTTCAACTGCAGTTTAAATACAGTGGTTAGTCAAGTCTCATTTTCCCCCGAGAAAAAATAAAATGGTTTGTTAAAATGTTTTAATAAGTAATCTAGTCAGTGTTAATTAGTATTAATTAAAGCGTGTAAAGATTTCAGATGATTTTGATAACCTAATTTTTTGATAATTTTGATAACCTAAAAACTATAAAGTGCCCTTTTTTCAATCCACAGCACCCTGCCTTTTTCAGATCCTAGAATGAATACTGGTTTAAACATGCACATAAATTATACACATTTGTGTTGAAAGCTAAAGCAATAAGCATAAA
>QLNU02014802.1:4971564-5000975 GCA_006491805.2 Dysdera silvatica | reverse complement strand
AAGCCACCATTAGCAGCCTTCTCTAAAATTCGCTACATGCCGTTATTCTGAAGACATGCCACCAAATATATGCGCTATCACAAGTAAAGTAACCAATCAGCAGTACATTAACAGCGTCGAAGATGCAAGAAAATATAATAAAAATAAAACTGTTTATTTGTATAATATGTCTACTTAAATGCTGAAATTAAAACATTATAATGCAGAAGACACTAGAATGGGGATAAAAACAAATATATATGCAAATTATATCTTATGCAAAATATGTGACAATGCTGCACATATATGATGATAGAAATCACTTTAGCCACTGTCAATCTACTTTAGTGATTGCCATTGCCTGTTTCCTGTTGAACTAATCACTAACTTCACTATATGAAATACTAAGAGATCCATTTGAATTTATTTATTTAATCAAAAACATTATAATCAAAACATTAAAAGTTTCCTTTGCTACAAACATAAGTCACGTTCTTTCAACATTCCACTATAATAGAATGACAGCTACCTTAGTCTGTCTAAGACTAAGCCGATGATTTTGGGAGTTTTGTTGCCAATTTTGTCAATTCATCTTATCTTTGATTTTTCCTTTCAGCATTTAATATTGAGTTAAATGCATTCCAACATTCCTTCTACCCATCTGCTATCAGTTCTAGTCGCATTACCTCAGTTGCCCTCAGTCGCATCTCTCAAGTTATTAGTTTAACCAAAAGGTATAACCAAAATAGAGATGGGTTAATTTTATATGTTCACTGCATTTGATTAGTGTAGGGCAGACTACTACTATTTAAGATTAGCAAAGTTAGTGTAGGGCATATTAATACTATTTAAGGATTAGTAAAAGAATACAATGATGCTCCAGAGCTTACCATAACTAAACACAATTTCGTCACTGACCCAATATATAAGAAAAGATTCTGCAACGTTTCAAGAATTACAGTTCCATGTGGATTTTTTTCTTACACAATGGATTAGTGATGAAATTTGACTAGTTATACAGTTAAGATTAACAAATGCTGATTTCAGATGTATTATACGCCAAACACACACATATATATATATATAGTTTCCTCATCTGAGGTATTTTACCTAGATTCTTCTAATGGGTATTGCACTGTTAGTATACTGGGGTGCCGTAGACGTGTTAAATTTGCAACACCTTTTTTCATTATTTCCAGAATGCAGTCTCGCTCATGTCTGGGGTACTTTTCCAATAACTTCTTCTCTAATAAAAATACAGCAGCCTCCTACAAATAAACATATTGTTTAATTACCAGTAAGCAAATATTAGCAAAATTCTTATTAAGCGTATTCATTTTGAGGATAAACATGAAGATTATCATGAATATTATTATTTACGATAATCTTTCTATTATTATAACTTGCTTGTATTTTTACATCTAGATACTAAACGGTGGATTATCTGAGTCAGGACGACAACTTAATATGACCTCATATCACGATGATTATATCTAAAAACTTTCGCTAAGAATTAAATATAGCATTTGCAGGGTTCCTACTCACAGTGGAGGAAAAACCTGCTTAATTCCCTGACCAATCACAAGTAATTTTCAACTAAACTTTGGATGCAGAGAAAATGACTTCACGTTCGTGGGAGATTTATCTATTCAAAACAGAAGTTAAGATCGCTTTCTTTGACTTTTCCAGGTTTGACCAAAAAATCTCATTTCCCTCTAACTTTTCCCTCTAGATGAGAGTTGCACTGATGTTGCGGTTACACGATTCAGAGCCACACACTTTCGCCGAAGCCTCGATTACCATCTTAACCGTCCTTTCCGCTGCCACTGTGTGGCACAGAAACTTGGTAAAGTACCATTCGTGTGTCGTGTCTGTGCCCGACAGCTTCTCCCTAAGTTCATCATTACATATTCTTTTCAGCACATGCGGTGAAGCAATTGATACACTTGGATGAGACCAGTCAATCATTTCCCAGTAGTGGTTTGCTTTGAAATAAAAAGCTGGGACAATATTTCAGCGCACAGCACCAGATGAGTTAGTTACCTGAAGACTTTGATCAGGCTTGTAAAATTTTCTTAAGTGTGTCTTTATGCACGTCTGGTCGAGGATCAATCACCATACTGATAAGCATGTTTTCAGGTAAGGCAAAAAACAAAAAAAACCACCATTGTGAGCTATTGAAGATCAACAACTGTGCAGTGTTTAAAAGGTAAATACCTTGAGAGGCAAATGGCTTCAAAGAGATGCCTAGACCCATCCTTCATGGAGTTTTACACATGAATTGAAAACCACATTTGAGCATAAACTGTAAGTACGTAGGTCACCACAGTCCTGAAACTTCCTGAGGGTGCAACCTTTGCGACTCCTTGGGTGCAACCAGGATCTCTAATGTTGAGATCGGGACTACAATGACCAGAATCCAATCCTTGAGGTGTATCATAAAAATATTTATTGTCTTTGCTGAGTATTGCATTGTCAATATCAGGTAAGTGACATTCAACTGCTTTGTATTTTATGATGGGGAGACTTACATAGGATGGAAGTTTTGAGCCTATCGGCCCTATGTATGTTGATGGACTGGATATAGCCAGGTGTACATTAGAAAAAAAACTCTGAAAAGGAAGTTCATTAAAATGGAGGAGGCACACCACCCACCACAGAGGCATCTCAAACTTTTCCCCAACCTACCGAAAACTCTACCTTTCCATCCCGTGTTTACATTAGTGCCATCAGCACCTATAACCAGAAGCTCTCCTAGATGTTCTTTCAATTCCTTTTCAGCAAAGTCCACAATTGCAGTGCACTTATGATTAGCGAAACCTGATTTAGGAGTAACATTACCCAAATATTTATACAAGTCGAACACTACGCAGATTAAATTAAGAAACAATTTTTATCAACGTTTTTTTAGGCTTAGTAATATTAACACCGATGTTATGGCATGGTTAGATGGTGAAACATTCATAAAGAAATAAAAGGCTTTTACGCTTTAAATACATTCGTAAAGAATTGAGTATCTGTCATCTGCAGCTCAGTTGATATGAGCACCTGCCCAGATTGTAGAAGGTCGTAGGAGCGTGCCCCACCAGACGCAAAAAACATTCCTTTCTTTACGAACGTTTGACCATCTAACCATGCCATAACATCGGCGTTCATATTACTAAGCCTAAAGAATGTTAATAAAAATTGTTTCTTAATTTAATCTGCGTAGTGTTCGACGTGTATAGCTGCTGCAACAGGCTTTTCGCTGAATTTAATAATGATCTCTTCGCAATTTGGTTTAAAAAGAAGTCCATGTACTGCTCCATTCCATAAAATAATCGGTCAGGGAAGTTAGAGGATACTTAACCTTAACCATAGGAGCGATTAAGACTTTAGAGGTAATGACCCTGGAAGTGAAGGCCAACTTGTCTCACAGACTAACATTTTCATGTTTTGGGCTACAACAGCAAAATTTTAGCTTCAGGTTTGAAATAGAAGATTTAGTCCGATCGAACTGAAAATTTTCACACACGTTTCTGATATAAGTAAGCAAGTTTTCCGCACTATTATGTTTCAATGCACAACAATTTTTTTTTTTTTTTCAGTCCACCCTAGTGTACACCCAACCATCTTGCAATAATATTACCATTTTAAAAATAGACATAACACATACACAATTAGCACAAAATAAATACGCTTATCATAAGTCAATGAATCCTATTAACAAATTTCAGAATTTACTTCTTTCGTTGATTTCTTCATAGCTTTGTATACTTTCCACAGCAAACTTGGACCACAGCTACCAATAGGTTCAATGACTTCATATTCTCGTGTCACTTGGTTGCCAGGTAACACTGTACTAAAACTTGAGACAGTACTTTTTATGCGATTGAACATATCCATGACATCTGTTTGAAAACTTAAAGTTACATCTGAAAAAAAAAATATTAATATCACGATGGTAAATTACATATTTTTTTTTTAATGCCATTAATGTTTGTTTTATAGTGCAGGAAACTACAGTTTTTTCAAGAACCACACCTCTTCCATCTAAGATAGGAGTTTTCAACCCAAGATAGGAGTCTTCACCTCTCATGAATTGTTAACAGTTCCCAAATATTTTAAAAAAAAAGGCTCTACTAAGAAACGTGGTAACCTAGTGAGTTTTGGTGATTCATTCATTTTGGTGACATTCTGTACCATATGTAGTTTCCTGGTCTTTAATTTTTTCTGTACACTATGTGTGTTTTTCTCATTGAGTAGAGTACAAAATTAGTTCCCTGCATTTTTAAAAGCTGTAATTTTTTTTCATAAACTGCAGCTGTTGAATCTTTTCACAGCCCTCATTTTGTTTTTAAAACTAATTAAATTCACCCTCTTCCTAATCGCTGCCATGTTGAATTTTTCAAACAGTGCTTTCGAGTTTGTAGTAGCTTAGAAGAATGGAGTTAGACCTTATAAGCATTCGTGATGTGATCATGCACATATTTACATTTTTAGCCCATATTTTTACAAGATTTACCGATTCAAGAGGGTGTAGGGCCCAGGTTCAATGCCAGAATCCAGAAGAAGGGTGTGGGGGGGGGGGGGAAAGTTCCCCCACTTTTAGGCATCCACTAATTCAGCGAAAGTACTAAGGCCAAATAATATGAGGCCTTAATTTTGTAAACGCTGGAATTTTATGCAAGTTTGGTTTCTTTTACTCATTTTCCAATATTTCAAAAACTTTCATTCTTTCAGACAAAAGAATGGAAGTAAAGTAGAATCCATGGTCGCAACTGAAGCTGTGGATTCTATACATACAATTCTGGTAAATTTAACTAATTTTAACAAGTCGCCAGAGAGAGCGTGACGTCTGTTGACATTAAATAATTTTAGAAATTCTTAAAATGGCGAATTGTAGCCGTTTGTGGAAACCTTGAATGTGGTGGATGCAAATACTAAATTCGCTGTAGTGCCCGAACGGCTAATTTTTGGAAAAAAAATAATTCACTGATAAAAAAATGTTTATTTTGATGTTCTTCACCTGTTGCACATACTCGGTAGGTCCCAACACTTTTCTAGTATGTTAAAAAAGGCAGTTTTAGGCTTATTTTCACTACATAGTAACACAGATCAGGAACAGGAAACTGAATTCCGGATTTCTTTGTCCCTTTTGTATTATTAGCTCATTTACTTAAATTATGTATCAAAAATTGCATTTAATTCATGTAATTGGCTACGTAGCAACGTGATGGGCATAAACAGTAGTTACGCTCTACAGCCAAACCGTCCCCTTTGCGGACACGGGGATATGGTCAATTAATCACATACAATTTGGTGTCCCTAACGACTCCCTCTTATTCTGTCGGTATAGTTCAGGACCACCTTGTATATGGGGTGAAAGCTGCTAAGTCTACCATCGAATGATGCCACACTTCCTTAGTCAATTTATACAGATGGTGAACTTATAAAGGTATAAGCCCTCTCCACCTCAAAAATAAAACAAACAAATAAAAAAACATATATAGTGTGTAAGTGGTATGTGTACATATTAAAAAGGACACACCACTTGGCTTGTGCACCCCATTAATACGTCGTGCATTATGCACACATCATAAATAGAAATATTTATTAACCATATACAGTAACACCTCTCTATAACAATATTATACGGACCGAGAAATATTATCTTTGTAGAGGGAGTTATTGTTATAGGGAGGGTTCATTATACAGTAAAACCTATCTGCAACACTATTATACGGACCGAGAAAAATTATCGTTGTAGAGGGGTTTATCGTTATATCGGATATCGTTGTAGGGTGGTTTTACTGTACTGTCATTAAAATTATTTAAGTTTTACTTGCATGGTTTACAAAATCTGTTTAACTCCAAAATAATGAATTTTTGCTTGATGGTGAATTTTGTCTGGGCTGCCAATGATTATATACAGTACTGTAAGTTTTTCAGTAATTTCAGGTTGTATTATTGATAGTCGATTTACAAAGGAATTTTGGTTAAACTTTAACATACTTTGTGCCAAATTCCAACTATTTCTGTGGTCAACATCCAAGATAGGCAAGTGGTCAAGTTAAAAAGGTGTCATCCCTCGTTATTACATAGGCTTTTTTGATTCCTTGTCATGGAGTCCCAGACAGGCAAGTGGCCAACTTTGCAGGTTTTACTGAGTGTGTTTGTGTACAATTATTGAAATATCTTAATCAAAAAATATGAAGTTTATGAAATAATGTAGTGCCTGTTTACTTGTTGCAAAAAGCTATAGCAGTATAATTACCCTGAACTCAATTTTCTGTGCAAAGTATAATTTCCTGCAATTTTCAACATTAAAAATCAAAGGTTTGCAATTTGCCAAGTTTAAGGATCTATATTTATGAAAACAACTATCTTAAAACTAAGGGTAGGTAAGCACTCTCACAGCTGCAAATTACTGTTAGCAAGGGATGTATATTTCACTCCCTTTAATACAGGGTTGGCTTTTTACCGGCAGAAACTAGTTTTTGCCATGCCAGCAACTGGTTATAACCAGTTTTAATCGGCAGAAAGTGAGAGAAACTGGCAGAAACTAATAAAAGTATTGAAAACAGTATTGTATCATTTAGTAAATGAAAGATTACAAATATATATGTTTATTACAATAATTTAATATATCGTAAAGCTTTATAGTAATTGTTTCAATAATTAAAATGTTTTAAAATTAAAAAATAGAGTAAATCAAAGGTTTGTTACAAAAACCATTTCTGAAGGCCACATCGTTTAACTTATTAGGTTTGTTTGGTCCTATTTATCTTTTACCTCATTAGACTTTTGGCTATAAAATAAAAAGCAACAACATTAACAGCTTGGTGGTAAGAAAAAGCCTTAGTGGTTTATGACTAATCGAATAAGTTGTATTACAGTGAATGAACCACACTTTTTGTTTTTAAGTCTGTTGTAAAGCATAGGGTATCTGTTTAGAAATATTTTAGAAATCATTACAGACAGGGTGCTTGGCTAAAGGAATACATAAATACTGTGAAGCCACAAATACCTGGCAATATAAGGTGGAAAAACCACGTAGATTGCTTGGAATTATTCCTAAAGAATCATCCATGTTACTCGCAGATCATGAAAATTATATGGATGATAAAGGAACTTTTCAGGTCATAAATAATCAGATGATTAATAAAGATGTAAAAAGACTTGTTGCAGCTTTTAAAATCTATTGCTGTTGCCCTGTTTGAGATTCGAAAAGGTAATTTTTCTATTGCAGATATAATTAATACTAATTGGTGATAATAATCTCATGGAAATGAATCAAAAAAGGGTAAGAAGTAAATATAATCAGGTAATAACTCAACATCATATATGCCAGTTTATATACTTCATCCAAAGTACATGTGATCTAAATTGTCACAGGAGCAGGAAGAAAATACTAGGAAATTCCTTAATGTCGTCGACTCAAATTTTGTATTTCACATTATAGCTTTCTGAGCAAAATCAGCTCCTTTTCCTGAAATATACTACTCCAATAAAATCTTAAAAAATGTCCAGACTTCTGTTTGGTGGCATAGTTTAAAGAAAACTATAAATGAAGATTTTGTACCTGTTTATGTACCGACATTGCCTGCAGTACTGGTGGGCTTGGAAGAATATTTTTCTTAAGCTATTGGTCTATTCATAATAAATTAAGAAATTGTTTGAATTAGGAAATAGCAGGAAAACTGATCTTTTGCTATAGACTGCTTTATCGAAAAGATCAGCCTGAACTTAAATGCTAGTTAATTTGCTATGATGTAACCTTTGAATAAATACTATACACATTGTAGCTAAACCTATTTTACTTTATTTTTTTACTTTGAAATGCATTCTTTTTTGCTATTTGGCTTACTTTGGTAAGTTTTTAATGCACAAAATATTTATTTACTGGGTTTCTGCCGGTTATTGCCACTTTTGTGGCAGAAACTAGTTTCTGCCATGCTGGTTATAACCAGTGTTTTTAACCGCCTTAGCAGAAACTTGACAACCCTGCTTTAGTAACAGCTCAAGTACATAGCTCAGGTTACTGTTATTTGTATTAAAATTATAATGAAATTGCACATATAAAAAGGCAGAATTTTTCAAATGATAGTATGTTGTATTTTTACGTCTAAAACTTTTACTAATTTCTGTATATGTACTATTTTCCATGTGAGTTTTGCTTATTTTCATTTTTTATCCGTCTTCAAAATATTTAATTCTTGCACAAATATTCATGCCATTTTCCTGTTGTATATCACAAATTTACATAGAAAAAAACCCAAATTTGATTGCAAAAAAGAATAGATAGGTATGACAGAAAAAGAAAAAACATTACACAGAACGAAATATAAAATTTAAAATATTGGGATCACTGCACAAGGCATCACCCACTTACCGCTAGAAACCGCTAAAAATTGCACTAGATGGATTTGTAACGCAACAGAGTTACTAGCCCGTAGCGGGAAAGCAGATCGGCCGAAGAGCAATCCTCCTGCGCATGTGCGTGGACTTCGCCAAAATTGGTCTCAGTTTTTAACAGATCTAGCTAATTTATATTGTTTCAGTATTACTGGAACAAAGTCTGGTGTCACATACACATGTGTAATGCAGAGATAACTGGTTTGAGATGCCATTTAGTGATTGCTTCACATTGTTCTCTCTCATCTGGTTGTGTTCGTTGTAGTGAAAATGTCTGAGCATTTGACTTTTTTTTATAGATTAGGTATGCAAGGTAAGATATGTGTGAATTTAAGAAGGGAAAAAGAAAGGAAAGAGGAGGAAGGGGAGAACGAAAATCGAAAGAAATACTGTAAACATTTTAGGATTCATAGAAGGAAAAGGAGGAAGAAAATCCCAAAAAACAGACGTAAATAACATGGCAGCTAGTCACCTTATGCCGATTGCCAGTTTTTGGAAACACGGACTAGATTTAGGGGGTGTAACGTCTCGTGCAGTAACGCCAAAATTTTCTTTTATAAATTTCCAATTTTTCCTATTAAAACCCCTTCAGGAAAAACTTCCCCTCCCCCACCAAATTTCGGGTTTTTCAAAGCTTCCCATCACTAGTCATGTTTATACTGAAGCCTGTCTGGAATAGTGACCACCTGTCCATGGTGAAGATTGAAATCCAGTCCCAAAGGTGGTCACTTTAAACAGGTTCCACTGCATATATATACAATGTTGCTAATTTTTAAGGTAAAGTACACGAATACTACTTGTTATTTTTGCCACACATAACAGTCTAAATAAAGATTAATGAAAAGCGAAACTGATAACATTCAGTTAAGAATTATCACGATCTGCAAAATTTAGTAAAACGAAAAACTACAAATTCATTACCTAAAACAAGTATATATTTACTACTCAAAAAAAAAAAGGAAAAAAGTTTACTACCTAAAAGAAATCGACAGGTTTCTGGCTACGAAGTGTCAACAAATCATAAACTGAAAACGATGAAAATTAAAAACATCGATTTCTTTATTCACAGTGATCGATAATATACGCTGTATTATATTATATGATATAATATTATCTTTATCGAAGTATAGAGAAATTAAAAGGTTGCTTTCTAAAAATAAGAAAGAATACATAAAAAAATTAACCGATTTGGTTTTCGATTTGTAACTACAGTAAATTCTCTGAATAGAAGACACCTTTGAACTTGAGACCCTGTACACTATTCGGAGGTCTTCGCATGGAATGTCCATTTTGGAAGTTTTACTGAAGTTTGAAAATGTATCCGCTATATTATTTTTTCAAATTCTACAATGATTTTTTAAAAAAATTCTTTCAATTTTTTCCACAAACACACAGAGTCTGAATAAAAAAAACTATTCCAGTATTGGGGTGTTCCCTTTCTATTAGCAGACAGCCGAAGCGATTTTCGTCTTTTTAAATTATTGTAAAATGCCTACAAATCAAGCAATACAGTTTGAAGATTTAAACTTGCTCCTGAAAGTATGTATCCAGTAACTTATAAAAAGTTTAGTTTTTAGTATTATCTGTCTACCACGAGAAATTCCCCCAAGTCGGCGTCTGTTGTTGTCATAGAAACGAGCCCCTCAGCCCTTTTTCGCTAGTGGGAGGATGGGAATGCTAAAATGTGAATTCGTTTCTTCAAGCATAGCCCATTAAGAATAAAACTAACGCTAATTTACACAGGGGCGGAGAGAGGGATGGGAGGAGTTAGTTCTCACTGTAGACAAACAGTAATCAGTAGGGCCCCCCCCCCCCCGGATCTTGATGACCTAAAATTTCCTAAAAAAATGCCCTTAAAAAAATGAAAAATGCCCCTAAAAGGATGGGAAAATGACCTAAAAAGTCCAACTCCCCTAATAATTTGTGTTATATTTTTCCCAAGTTGTAAATTAAGTAACTTCAACTTCAGACAATTCATAGACTAGAATTTTAATTCTTTAACTATGACAATCCATTCAATTATCGACCAATTTCCTTGACTTCTCCAAGCTGTAAACTTCTGGAACACATTCTTTCAAATAAAATTTGCCAACATCTTTATTCTCAAAATTTCTTCCTTTCCAGCACGGATTTCACCTAGGTCACTCAACTACTTCTCAATTAATACACATTACTCACGATCTTGCTGAAGCAATTGACCAAGGATTTCAGACTGGAATCGCAAAGGCTTTCGACAAAGTCTCTCACTCAAAATTGTTGTACAAAATTTCACTTTTAAACCTGCATCCCCAGGTCACATGTTGGATTGGTCAATTTCTATGTAACCGAAACTAATTTGTCCTTTTCAAAAACTCATCTTCTCATTTTCTCCCTGTAACCTCTGTTACCCCTCAGGGAGCGGTTCTTTCCCCTTTCTTTTTGTTTTTGATATTTATCAATGACATTGCCTCTTCACTTACTATTCTGATTTGCCTTTTTACTGTGTTATACACTCCAAAATTTCTTCCCCCGATGATTATGTTAGCCTGCAACTTAATCTAAATATCATTTTTGATTGGTCTAGGTCTTGGTCCCTACCTCTTAACCCTACTAAATCGGCATTCTTATGCATTCGTCGTAAACGTAACCCTTCTCTTTTCACTTATTATCTGGACAACACATCGATCACTCCTGTTGAATCATTTAAATATCTTGGTCTCACTTTTACTTCTGTTCTCCATTGGAATTTACATATTGCCTCAATTATAAATAAGGCCAGATCTAAACTTTACTACCTTCGAAGACAACTAAAACATTTTACTACTCGAATCCCTCTCCTGTGCTATAAAAGTTTTATTTTGCCAACTCTGATATATGGAGATGAGATTTGGGACCCTCACCAAATAAATCACATCACCAAACTAGAATTCATCCAAAATTTAGCTACCCAATTTATCTGCAATTCCTGGTCACTATGTCAATCTATTTCATCAGTTAAACAAGATCTTGTTGACAGAAACATAACATCGTCATTACTCCTGATGAAGGACTGCTGCTGATGCGTCCGAAAGCTTGAGTGATCTTTTTCATTGCTATTTTACCAGTGTTTAACCTTTTTATGTAAATTTCCTCCCTGGTACCCTGTATTTTATTTTTATTTCTCAAGTACCTCGAAATTCGATAAAAATACTTAATATAAGGTAACAGGAAATGTGATCGCAGGGTTGAAATAAAAGTTGGGAATGGCGCTAAAGGCAAAGTTAAAAAGGCTGTGATTGATATACGTAGTTGATTGACAATGAAAGATATTTAAGCTTTTTTTTTTCTATAAATCATAGTTTTAGTTATTACAAATTGTTTGTAATTCTTTCAGAAATTTTTTATATATATATAAAAAAAAAAGGCAAAAAATGTCTTAAAACAAGGAAAAATCACCTAAAATTCCCTTAAAAACAAAAAAAAAAGCCAAAAAATGCAAATGTCATCAACATCTGGGCCTTAAGTAATCAGTAATATACACATATTTTTTGGAATAGAAAATAACGCTGATTGTGCAAGTATATGCAGTGAGCAAAAAAGGCATTTTCACACCTGCACTTTGTTGCATAAATAGATGCGGAAAGAAAACATTAGGAAATATTTTTCTTCCTTGGATTACTTTCACAATGAACATCCATATGGGTGTTTATTTTTTTTAATAGTCCCAAGAAAATATTAAAAAAAAACCAACTAAATTCTGTTTTTTCATGCCAAAACATGTATTTGCACACCCCAAAAATGTCTTGCTTAAAGCAGTTAAACACCTTACACAAATTTTCAACAAATTAAAGTCTGGCATTTTTCAAAAAACATCTTATAGGATCTTTAGGGCAACAATTAATTTAGTTTCTGCTGCCATGACTGTTTGGATGGAGGTATGAGTTTTCCATTACAATGGGGTACAAGATTATATTTTTTCATGACTATTGTTTTAGTTATGTTGACATGGGTAAAAGTTAATTTTTACCTTCTTTAGTGTTCAGTGCGTAATAAAAAAAAGGAGTAGTACTGTGTAGAATAAATTGAGATATATCTGTCCGAAGAAGCAAAATGCAAGGCAGGTGAGGAACATCATCAAGCAAGATATTATTTCTCTTCTCAGGGCTAACAACAATTGCCAAATAACGGTCAACACACAAAGCACACTTTGTGTGTTGACCATTATTTGGCAATTGTGTTATCCCTGAGAAGGGTAATAATATCTTGCAGCCTTTTTCCTCTTATGTCTAAAAAAATCTCTAGTTGGAGCTAAGACATAGGGTGTCAAAATTATTAACTATCATCAAACAAGTATTGCAGTGCCCTCTGTATGTGATCGAGAATTAGCTGTTAATCTTGCTTCAGCATTAGAGACAACAGTAAGTTCTCAAACTGCTTGCAGTATCCTTTGCAGTACACATATTTGAGCCAGAACACCTAAGAAGGCAATGTACATCAGTGAAAGAAGTAAGTAGAAAACACTTGAATTTGTCAAAGTTTATGTCAAGAAACCCGCAGAGTTTTGGAAAAAGGTGATATTTTTGGATGAAAGTAAGTTTACTAATACAGTGAAACCCCTTGTTAGCGGTCACTCGCCAGACAAAAAATTTGGCCATAAAAGAGGAAGGGGACTTGAGCTCTTGAACCCCGTCCCTCCCTTTCCTATTCCGCTGTACTGGGCGGCAAAATATTTCAGCCTACCGGCAGCAAAATCATAAATCTGCTACTGGTTACAGAAGGTCTGGAAGATTGTCATATGGTGGCTGCCAACATAAATTGTGGAGCTTTTTAATTTTGAATGCTTTCTCTTTTTAGCAAAAGTGGTGTTACATTTTTTCGCAAAATAGAATATCTTTTTGAGAAATGCAAAAAAAATTTATGCAACTTAAACTCTGGTTCAAAACTCAAATTTCACTTCAGATTTTATCTTGCTTACACTAAGAAAGCTTCCAAAATTTTGAGAGAGAAAAAATTATGAAATTTCTGTGCTTCAAAAAATTTCATAATAAACTAATGATAATGAATTGCATAATAAACTAATGATAATGAATTGCATACATATGGTTTAAATACTAACGATATTCGTTAATCAGCACATGAATTTGTATTTCCATGTTTAGGCATCTTCCAAGCAACAAGTAGTTGAACTATGCGAAGAGGCATTCAAAAACAGAGAATGTACACCCATACCAAATCATACTGTGCAATGTGTAGTTGACAACCTGGGAATTGACACTGTAGATGCAGTAAAAGTGAGATGATTTTTAATTTACTGTATTGCTTTATTAATTCAATCTTTTATTAATTTATTTAATGCAAGCTATTTGTATAAGATACTGAATACATAGTCCGAACCAGTGCTTCTTGACTTTGTGAAACCCTTGAAATAGTATTCATGTTAGAGGAAACACTCTACATAAAGATAACAATTTGTGCCACCCATACTTAAGTTCAAACTAGAGCTTTTGTGTGTGTGTGTGTGTGTGTGTGTAGGAGGAAAAAAGCCTTATCTGAAATCGAACCCGGGACCCAACGTATGATCTGTGTTGCACCCTTACCTGCTAAAATTCCTCATGTAAATTACAAGAAACATGCCCCAGTGATTATTGTGTTGACCACTTGGCAATTATGCCAATCCTGTGGAAGATAATAACACCTTACATAAAATCCCTGTATAAACTTCACTTTATTTGGTGGTCATTGTCCCTTTCTGGACTTGTTTAAAATTTAAAAAAATTCAACCAACCCCTGCATAAAAACTATTATATATGATATAATTATGAAATTACATATATCATATACAGTAAAACCTCCCAACAACGATATAAAGATAAATCCCTCTACAGCGATAATTTTTCTAGGTCCATATAATAGTGTTGTAGAGAGGTTTTACTGTATAATGAACCCTCCCAATAACAATAACTCTCTCTATATAATGATAATGTTTCTCGGTCCATATGATATTGTTGAAGAGTGGTTTTACTGTGTATATATATAATTTTATAAAATTATATGTGTTATCATATAGTTATAAAATTCATGAGAAAAATACAATATATTTTTTCTGATATCTGCTTTAACAAGAAAGTTCTGTATGTAAGATATTATTACCCTTCTCGGTACGGCATCTTTTTTCTCCTAAATTAAATAGTTCTAGTTTGAGCATATTTCTAACTGGGTGTCGAAAACTATTAAGTAAGAAAAGTCCTTTTTGTTATTATATAGGAAGTTCATTAAAAATACAAAAAAAAAAAAAAAGGATTCAAACAGTCTGTTTAAAAAACCTCATATGGAGGTTTTCAATTACACAATAAATAGCCTTATTTTTTGTAAACCACCCCCACCTAGTAATTTCTAGCAAAATCCCAGTGGAAAAATGCTGGTCTAACCTGTGCATAAGGGAATATTTTGGGATGTTAAACATTTGAACAATAATTTTAGTTGTTCCTTATGAAAGAAAATTTGTTTTCATCGAACACCCTTTTTTATATCTTGTCCACAGGCCTAATTGTAATTATTATTTTCTTATAGTTTTTATTGAATCCCAGTGATTCATCAGTAGTTATGAATGCTGCTTTCAGACGTTCTACACTAGATAACTAATAAACTAACTTACAGTAAGCCTAGTTGTATGCAAACGTATCATGATTCAGAAGTTACATTAAGCCACTGGACCCATCCCAAATGACTTATAATTTAGGATGTATAATATATAATGTATACATTATATATACTAATTAGGGCTGTCCTGAAGAAAATTATTGAGAGTATGCGGTGCTGTCTTAATTAAAGAGTATTGTAATTGCCAGGCTACACTGCACTTGCTGACGTCATTGTGCTGTGCTGCGCTGGCTGGCATTTGACTGGTCTATCGTCTCACTTATCCAAGCCCACAGTTGCAGTTGCCACTTTCATCAGTTTTTCATTCCTCTCCTAGTTGTATGCAGACATCAACATAGAGTTCTCAAATTTATTTGGGGAGGCATGGGCCCCACGTGCCCATATAACTCTATGCCTATGTACGCAAGATATTGTTTTGAGCCTTTGTGGTTTCAGGAAGTTCTCTTCATTTCTTCATTTGTTTTCATTCAAGTTTGTAAATGACTAGAAAAAAAAAAGACTGAACTTCGTTGAAAGTTGCCCAAAAACCAGCAAATACGAAAACTTCCTTGAGACCATGCAGTGCATACTCGGTATTTTTCAAAATTTCTTGAGAGTATTCGGCGCACACTGCGCCTACCTTTTGGGGAAAGCCTTGATAATAATATACAATGTGCAATATTTATAATTGTTGGTTATATCGTTTAAATATATGTCTTATTGTGATATCAACTTACTTCCAATATTTGATTTTATAGCTTGTATTTGTTGATGCTTTAAACGTTTTGCCACAATATTCAATTAAATAGCTAAGTTTTGAATAGTACTCATATTAAATTATTAAAGAAGTATTCATCTATCGTAGTCCATAAAAATATGCTTGAGAAATTTTTTTTTTTCTTTATTTAATATAGGTTATAACTGCATTGTGTAGCCTTATCAAAAACTGCCTTTTTAATGGCTGTTCCGGGACAGAAGATGTCATGGTGCTGTTTCCAGAAAAATTCCACAAAAATCTAGCTGAACTTCTGGCAAGAATCATAACTGAAAAATATCCATCCTGGAAATCAAATGTTGTCAGCAGTATAGGTATCTCGCTCTAGCATACTATCGGTACCAAAATGATTTTATATATTAGTGCTCAAAAATAAATGATAATCAACAAAAGCAAATTCACGATAAAGGATATAATGTGCAAGTTAAAAACTATGAGTAAAAACAACAAATTATGGCAGTTAAAGTGATTTGATAATGCTGTTAATAGCAATTTCATCCAGCTAATCTGCCGCAATCTACAAAACAGTCATTACTCTGTTTACATACATGTGCTTCACGGTCACGCATGTAAACAGAGACATGCCTACTGTAACAGTTTTCACACCCGTGTATGTAAACTAGTGTTTCATCTAAAGCGAAATAGAAGGGCGCAACGCCCTGCTATACCTATCAGCACCCTGTCCTTCAACTTGTCCGCATTTGTACCCAAATGTCCCACCTAGCCCTTGGAAAATAACGCACTATCCGTCACCGATGATAATTCAATTCAAATTCCCACGTTAAGGTCCAAAACGCATGACGAAATTTGTTGATTTAAAAAAATTTTTTTTACTCCAACATTTCACATTTTCGTAATAACACTGATGGTTTTGGCAAAACGAGATTGCAGACAAATATCTGTAAACAAATCACTGTTGCCAGGTTTGCAGACTTTCAACCATGGACTACTCCGACAAACGTTAGCGGTTCCACGTATTTTTGAGATCAAATTTTTGTTAAAATCAATTTGTTTGTCTTTAAGCTTTAAATTAAGCATGTTTTACATCCCTATTTTATGAAGCTTACTTGTCATACAGTATAGGATATTTGAATAAATGAAATATTATAGGATATTGTTTAACTAAATTTTATAGTTATATTAATTTAATTATTATTTTGTATGAAGTTGAGATTTTTTAATCTTGCCATCTGGCAACATTGACATTAGATTGCAATAATCACGCACACCTTCCGCTCGCCTTTCACATATACTTAACTCGGAACTAAAAAATCCTCTTTAATTTTAATCTTTTGTGTTGCAGAATTTTACTTTTGTGCACAAAAAGCCCTTCTCTAGAATTTTGATGGATAAGTCTTTATCTAAAAAATCTTGCAGTTGAACTTTTAGCCCCTTTCTCAAAAGAAATACCTACCAATACTTCCAGTACTCCTAAAATAAAATTTTAAGAATACTTTCGCTCCCGAAAAACTGATTGGCAACAAACAAAAAAACAAAAAAAAACTCTCACTCTAGATTTGCTTATCTCCAAAATAATATGCAAAAATGTATACAAAAATATATGTCAAGAACATTGTTTCTGCACCTGTATTTGTTGCACATAATGGAATGTAAGTATCATTTCAATGCATTTTCTTTTTAACCCAAAATTTAATTTCACTTGATAAATGTGTTTATCCTTATATAATTAATAATAGTACTTGGTATTTTCCTAACTTTTTAATGAAATAGTGGTATATAATCATTTGGGGTGCAGAGCACTCTGCGCACATCCTCCTGTTACTTGTGTGTGTCCTTGTGGGTTAGAAGAACATATTTCACAGAAACTTGGATTCTTTTAATTTAACAAGATTTATTTTTACACTGGTTTTATTACAGCTGTTTGTGTGATGATTGGCCGAATATCAAATCAGCATTCAGCCTAACTGAATATTCAGCATATGGACCAGATACCAACTGAACATTCGTTGCATCCCTAGTTCCTCCCATATTCTGTGAATTATGTGTGATTTTATCTAGATTACCTAGAGCAGTCGTTTCAAACTTCCTTCAAACTGTAACCCACTTTTATAGTAGTCAAGTAATCTGCGACCTCTTTTTATAGTAACCAAAAGACCTGTGACATCCCCTTTGCACCGCTGCCACATTTGCATAATAAAAGCATTTTTAACACAGTAAAAAAAACACATTAAATATAAAATTATAATAATTATATATATATTACATTAATTATGTATATTATATTAATTAAATATATTAATTACTTATAGACTGTATTATAGATTCCAAAGTTAATAACCATTAGAATTTTATAGTTTAGCCATGTTGAAATATAAAAGCCTTGGAAACATTTGGTATAAAATTCCTTATAAAAATAATTGCAACTAAAATGCTTAGGGAGACCCCCAAAAACTGCTACCCCCAGGTTGGGAACTACTGATCTAGAGGAAGATCTGTTATCTATTTTTAGTGCCTGTGTAGGCTATTGGCTTTGAATAATTTTTGCAATTTTTTTATGAAATTTTTGCATTTTCTTTATTACTGTTTTATATGAAAAATGTTTTACAAATCAGCCTGTTACTTGCATAATTATTGCAATTGGAAAGGATGGATGTTGTTGTAAGAAATGAAACATACTAGATATTTAGTAGAGGTACTATGGTATCTTTATTAAGCACAATGGTGCAGATTTCACACCAGTGAAAAAAACAGGACAACAAGAACAAATAACTGTTTCTTGAAGCATCTTTGAACAGTTACAGAAAATGCTGTCTCTTTCTTACCGGAATGATGAGAAATTTACGTGCCTCACTAGACAGTAAGCCCGTCTCAAACACTAATGCACATTCTGCATCTCTTTGGTATGTTTTCCACTAAGCTGTTGAGGAAAGCTGTAGGAATATGATCCCATTCGTCCTTCAAGGCAATTCTCAGGTCTTGTAAAGTTTGATGAGGGAAAATCCCTTCACATCACATCACAATCGTACTCTATAAGATTTGCCCTGCGGTGGCGCAGTGTGGTAACGCGTTCTCCTATTGCGCGGCTAATCCGGGTTCGACTCCCAGCAGTGCAAAAAGAACGCTTACTCAGAGATCTCATAAAGATCGCACTGCTCACTGTAGTCCGGGGTTTGGTTCCCTAGGCCTTAAGAGGTTCGGATTCCTCGGAAAACAGTAGGTCCCGGCGCAGCATGACCACTGTAGTCTTTGAGCCGTAAAACCAAACAAACTAAACTAACTCTATGAGATTTAAGTCTAAAGAGTAAGCAGGCAGTGTTGTGTAATCAATATTTTCATTTCCAATACCGCAGATACCTGAGTTACTCTGTATGGATGGGTATTGTGGTCCATGAAATGAATAAAATTTCTGGACTCACTGCTCCATGGAAAAGACAAATATTGCTGAGGAGAATCTTGGTACAATTATGTACTTCTATAATGGGACCTAGGGCAAGATATCAAGAGCTGTTCTGCCATTGTGTATAACACCCACCCATATCATGACTCCTAAGCCATATTCATCAACTTTGCGGATGTTTTTCAGTTGGTAACTTCTCCATTCTCGCCACATCATGTGACATCCACTATCTCTTGATGTTGAACGGTCACTCGTTTGATTACATCACTTTTGACCATTCTTGATGATCCCAGTGCGGAGATCTCATTACACCACTGTAATCTTCAGGGTTCCCACTAACATTAGAGAAACAAATTCCCTGACTTTTCCAGATTTCACCTTGACCTTTTCAGAAAAATTCCTTGACCAATCACAAAATTTCCAACTCTAGTTCGGTTGCAGGAAGAATAGTTTCAAGTTTGTGGAAGATTTAGCTATTCAAAATAGAAGACCCTGACCTTTAGGGATAATTTCAAATTCCCTGAAAATTCCAGGTTCTTCAAGTTACATGGAACCCTGATCTTTCTTGACAATGACATACTGTACATAAAATGCATCAGGTAGATGCACAAGTACCTATAGCTGTTACAAGGTCTGCGGCTAACTGGCCAGACGTTTTCTGCTTCTTTTTGCTAGAAAGGCTACATATCTGTCATCCTGAGCTGCTGTTGTCTTTCCGTGACCACCACCATGCCTTTGCAGAGCAGCTCCTCTAGATTCAGTAGTTTTTTTTTAATTGAAAGATGACATGGCAGCAGTGGCGGCTTGTGGGGAAAATTTAGTGAGGCAGGAGTTAAGCCAATTCATCGAAGTATATTAACCTATATATTTACTCAGTAACTGAAACTGATTTCTTGGCAATTATAGACCGCAATGTAACTTATTTTGGTGAATTAGCCTAGTTCTGCCTCGCTAAAATAGCGCCACAAGCCACCACTGTCTAAGGACATGTCAATTGCTGTCGCAACTACAGTAACACTTTGTCCTGCCTTGAAGCGTTCAACTGCTCATCCATAATTGTACCCACTCAAATGATGTATTAGAAACATTTTGCAACTAATATTTGCTATGAACCAAAATAACGACTGAAAATTTATAGCACAATCTTTCAAATCCTGCAAGGTGGTTTTATTTTCAACCTTTGCCGATTTTGTATGAACAGTAATTCATAAGGTACTGCCATTTATACAGGTAAGAAGACTTGTGCAACAGCACCCTCTTCATCTAATTTTTTTTTTTTGATTACTTACGTGTTAGGGATGCTTGGCAACAACAAGTTTTTACTTTAGCAACTGTCACACACAACAGTTCGTAACTGAATACAAAATTATTTCCGAAAGCTTTCTATCTGTTGTTTTTATCAAAACCTTTTGAAATCTTGTTCATGGGCCTAGAGGTCAGCAATATAGTGCCACTAGGTATATTTACATTCTTCTGAAAGGGTTACACATAAGAATCGTCTTTTTAACTATAGGCTAAAATTGGAACTATATTCTAAGAAAATATTTTTAGTAAATGCAGTATCGTGAAAAATATGCATAGATGAATTGGCAATTAAAATGTACATTTTTATTTTGCCAAGTTAACATGCTTTAAAAGAAATGCATTGAATCCTAACTTTTAGCAAATATATATTACATTAAACACAAAATATTAAATGATTCTTTATATTCAAGTATCTCTACCGAAGTTGGCTGAATTTGACTGGCGTCTTGATCTAAAAATGGCATCTGGAAAGATTGCTCGGATGAGTGAGCCGACTTGCATTTTACATTTAAAAGTATGTGTTAAAGAAACGCTCTTATTATCATATTAAAACCATATGAAAATTATGTGGCACTATTTTTTAATTTTGTAGAAGTAAGTTGAATATTTAGTTATTCATTTAGTCGACTTACAAGGGAACCACTTTTGTGGAAGCTCGCACTTTGAGACAAGACATATCACAAATGATAGTCCCTAAGTTCCTTATTAAGAATATGAAATCAGTTTTTTGTGAATAGCATATAAATCTTTTTATTAATATTTAAAGTCCAAAAATCGCACTTTTTAGGTGAAGTTTGATATTTTTTATTCGCACTGTATATGAAGATAATAACTTTTGAACTCAATTTGAATAAAGAGAGTGATTGCATTTAATGAATAAAATTATAAAGTTATATGAAAAGTTATTCAGAGTATTTTAAAAAATTATATAAAACTAAGCTTTTTAATACCAATATTTGGCGCGTTTGGCTATGGTTTAGAAGAATTGGCGATATAGGTCGGCATGAAGTATAAACGTTTCGTCAAAAAAATTACAAACAAAATTGCTCTGGATAAAATCAAAATTGATGTAACACGTCATATTTTATAATCATCATTTATAATGAATCACACGTCATCATTTTATAATGAATTTATAAAATTTCATTCTTTAGTATATAAGCAATTAAGTGCAGAACAGTATCGCCCTATGTTGCAATATTCTTGGTGTAACCCTAATCACACTCATAGTAAAACTATTCAATTCAAAAATATTGACGAAATATCTTTTCGCTTAATTGACACGATTTTCAGTGATAATGAATGTAATTTACATCCTTTTTAAAGTGCAGCCATTGTGAAGAACAATTACGTTTTGAACGTTTTTATGAAAAGTATCATCATCACAATTTATAAAAATAGTTCCGGAATCCGATATTTTGAGACATTTTTATAATTTTCTCATATTGAAAGTCTTCGATTGATTTACAACATTCAAACTTCCTGCATCAAATTTTTATGAGAACCATGTCAATTCCATAAAAAATAGTAGACGTTCCATATAATACAATGCTTGTCTACTTTTTAGAATAAATTATTTATATACAAAAATTTTGAAATGCCAGCTTCATTAAAACATTTTTCTTTATTAAAAAATTACGTAAAATATTTTGATGTTACGGCCATAAAATTTAGAAGTTTCTTTCTTTTTTTATTATGCCATTGCATTTCCTAAAAATAGTGGCAATGAAGGTTTCAATATGAGCGTAATTATGGAATAATACATGCTTCATTTCGCCAATTCTAAACCACAGCCAAACTCGCCAAATATTAGTATTAAAAAGCTTAGTTTTATATATAATTTTTTAAAACACTCTGAATGACCTTTCGTGTAATTTTATAATTTTATCCGTTAAATACAATTACCCTCTTTATTCGAATTGAATTAAAAAGTTCTTATCTTCATATACAGTGCGAATAAAAAATATCAAACTTCACTTAACACTAGAACAGTGGCTGCAGTCAAATTGACCACTTGCGAAATTTAAACTCAAATATCTTTTAAACCTTTCGTGTTTGAAAGCTAGAAATTCTTGACTTTTCCTAAAATATGTTCCTAATAGCATATATAAAGTTTTAAAAAAATACATTACAGAGAACCGTAGTTATAAGCATATGGACCTAGAACCGCGGAAGCGATCAATTTCATCGCGTTGTCGTTTTTTGTGTAAATAATTATTATAATAATCAATTAACAAGAATAATATGATGTATAAAGTAATAATAATAAATATTATTGATATGTATATATATATATATATATATATATATATATATATATATATCAAAATTAAATAATTAATAAGGATTATGCGAACATCATGGAATTATTCAGAATTTTTTTTTTTCTTTTCCTGATTGAATTTCAATATGTGAAACAAGATAATTTGGCTTCATTATCAATCAATCAGTTTATTTACATGTATGAATGAATTAGATACACAAAAACATTATTAATCAATTATTAATGTTAATTAATTAATTATTAACATTATTAATAAAATATTAATGTTATTCTATCAATTCGTGAAATCGAGAGGAACGTAAAATAAAACAGATGGCCCTGAAAAACACTTGGCGTCGTCGGCAGGACCAAATACAAACTATGTGCAAAATAATTGCAACGGATGAGAAATGTTAGTTGTACACAATGTCAAATAACAACCTTGAAAAATTGTACATAGCTTTTGTTTGCTTAAAATTTTTGCCATTAATTTTAATTTCTGTCCCGGTTTACGTAACTAAAAATTGATAATAGCTGAAATTTTACTTCTACATTTTTTTTTTCCTTTTTTGCAATTTTATGACTATAAATTTAAAAACCCTTTAATTTTTCATAATATAATCCCAGCTCAAGGGGATTATCGCCCCACCACCTTCCTTGTATCTGCAACTGACGTTAGATTATTTTTAGTTGACGTTGTGATTTTAAGAATAATTTTTTTTCCCATAAATTGTAGTTTTCCGGCAAGAGAATATGTGCTGAAAATTTTATTTAATTGCTAAAATTAACCTAATTATTAAAAATATGAAATGAATATTATTGGGATTTAACCTAAATATGTTAGTATTGTTGAAATGAAAACAAAATTGCATTTATTTATGGTTTTTTAAAGAATATTCAAGAGTATTCAAAATTACCGCAGCCACGGTTCTGGGTATAATGAAAGTGCCACGGTTCTGGGTATAATGAAAGTGCCACGGTTCTGGGTATAATGAAAGTGCCACAGTTCTAGTGTTAAAAAGTGTAGTTTTTGGACTTTGAATATTAATAAAAAAATTTTATATGCTATTCACAAAAAAATGATTTCATATTCTTAATAAGGAGCTTAGGGACTATCATTTGTGATATGTCTTATCTCAAAGTGCGAGCTTCCACAAAAGTGGTTCCCTTGTTAGTACATTCATATTCTTATTAATGTAACCATCTACAGATAAAACATTATGTGGGATATAATTCATATTTATCTTCAATTCATTTAATTGCATGTTTGTTGATAAATTGGTAATCTGGTTTCAATGAGCATAATTTTTCTTGAGAATAACACTGCCTTTTCATGTAATTTTCAGTCGTGAATCAGATTATAACCACTGTTAATTCATTCTTTTCTTCACGAGTAATTTAAAGGTTTGCCAGTATCCACTAAAGTGCTTTTAATTATTGCAGCAATAGTCTTTTCATTAAGCTGTAACTAATGTTTCATTTTTAAATAACTTCCATCAAACTGTCATAATCAAATATACTGTGGTGCAGAAGTCATGATATGCCATGGATCAAAGACCTATCACACCATATTGGAACATAAAAGCTATTAAACATTTCATTGTGGTTCAATTGCTGTTCAACTATGTTGGAGGCTCACATTATTTCTGCTCTAGTAGATTAATCATGTACAAATGATATGAGATTTCAGCCTTAATACTTCAGACTCTGCTGTGGCGCAGTGTGGTAATACATTCGCCTAGTGTATGTCATTAACCCGGGTTCGACTCCCAATGGTGCAAAGAACGCTTACTCAGAGATCTCATAAAGATCACACTGCTCACTGTAGTCCGGGGTTTGGTTCCCTAGATATTAACACTAGAATCGCGGCTGCGGTCAAATTGACCATTTGTGAAGTTTAAACTCAAAGCCTAGCTGTCTGTGCCAAAGTAGGTCAGGTCACGTTACCATAGAATTCACAATTATTCCTGTCGAGTAGATGCTGCCATTGCCCTGCGGTGGCGCAGTGTTGTAACGCGTTCTCCTAGTGCGCCGCTAATCCGGGTTCGACTCCCAGCAGTGCAAAGAACGCTTACTCAGAGATCTCATAAAGATCGCACTGCTCACTGTAGTCCGGGGTTTGGTTCCCTAGGCCTTAAGAGGTTCGGATTCCTCGGAAAACAGTAGATCTCGGCGCAGCATGACCACTGTAATCTTTGAGACGTGAAACCAAAAAGAAAGAAAGGTGCTGCCATCTATTGATAAAGATAATTAAAAGTTTAAACAGCTCCGCTATACACTACCCCTCTGGTTATGGCTGACGTCCCTATAGTCCCAACATAAACAAAACTTGACGTTTGGTTTTGGTACCAAAACAACAAGTGCACACTGTATGAGGATTCGCACTCCTCAATTACTTCTTCTGAAGGTGGTCGTCAATGTCCCCTTTCATGATCTCCTTCCGACCAGGCAACATATGGTATGGTGGAACAGCAACAGGCGGATGCTCTCCTGTGTCGATGTAAGGTTTTATTACAGGGGCAGCCTCTCCCCCTGGCTGGAAGATATTTTGGTACTTTTTCAATGAAGTGTTTAGCTCATTTTGTTGAATTGAAATTAAGTTGTTTCCCCTCACTTTGTCTTAAATAATGATAGTCACAAGATTCATCATTGGTTTGTGTGATAGCTTCTGGTCTAACAGCAGGATCCTTTCCGAGCGGGTATTTGTGAATAGGAGTGTCTTCAAAAAACCCACATCGTTTTTTTAGGTTTATCACCATTCCTACATTTTCTAGAAAATCAGTCCCAAGCAGAGTCCTATTTCTGTTTGCTTTAGAGCTTACCTGCTGAGTAGTAGAGACCAACGTTAATTTCCAAAGTTCCAATTAGAGTCTCAATTTTTCCAACTTAAACTTTTGTTTCTGCAATTCTGCTCGCTCTTCAATCATATTCTCTAGGAGAGTTTTTACAAACTCTTCATCATCCTTATAAAGCTAAGTACAACCTTTATATTTACAGATCCAAGATGTGAATGCTTCAGATGAAGATAAATTGAAATGCTTGAATGTGGAACTCAGTAAGGAGAAGTTGGACACCATGCTGTCTGGTTTGGGCCGAATAAGAGATCAGTTATCAGCTGTAGCCAAAAAGTGATCACGAACAAACAGTGATTCAGATCAGCTTTCTCTCTTGTATACGAAAATGCGAATCACACGGAAACAAATGACTTCTCAAACGAAATGCAGGAGGGGGGGTTTCTATTTAATATATTTGAAGAATTGAAAAAGTGACTGCAAGAAGTTAATCTAAAATTACTACTGCAACATTCCTCTTCTTCTTATAATTTTTTTAAAAAAAGTAATCATGAAAGTCATTGGTTTTGTATAATTGAACCATATATAATGTATACATTTATTAATAAAATTTAAACACTTGTCTTCTGGTATGCTTCTTATTTAATTTTCGAGTAAGGAAGAAATAGATCCAACCGTGTATTCTTTTTATGTGATTAAAAGGTACTTTTATATCGCATGGAATAAATTCTTATTCCATGATATTTAAGATTTAAGCAAAAGGACGACCTTTTCTTACTGCTTTTAGAATGTGTGGTGATCAGGCTAGTTTTACAATATCAGATTTATTAAAAATTAGTAACCATGTTGTGGAGTTTTGTTTTAGATGTTCGGTAAAAAACACATATCAACACGTTCTAGACTAAGGTTGCTGTCTTTCATCAGGAGTTGACTAAGATGAAACCCGAATGAGTAGTTAGTGTTACTATTTTATTCTACTGTCAGTTGTGTCAGGCAGCAGTTTCCCTATTAATTAATCAAGGCTATTTTGAAAGCAAGGAATAACAGGCCCAATTTAAAATGAAAAAGGGGGGGGTAGGTGGTGTTTAATTAGGGCCTTTCACAAATTACTAAACCTGTGAGAAGATAATGGTCATCAATGAGATTGATTGCGGCTGTCCATAAATATGGAAAGCTTCTGAAAAGTCTTACTCGGAAGGTAATCTAGGCTGATTAAATTCAAAAGGAAAAAAATTCTTTTTTATCCTACAACAGTTCCTATCCTTTCGGCCATATAACAAAAAATAATTTGTAATTTTGTCATACAACATTAAAATCATGTCATTCCATATACAACAAAATTAAAGTGTAAATCAGGGTATAAAACATCAGTCTTTACTTTCCTTCACGTTACATTTTAGGGGTACGTACAATTTATAATTAAAATAGTTTAATAATGCGGAAAAAACATTTAATATGTCAAACAAACCCATACTGCCTCCAGACTTCTTTTTCCATATATCATTATTTCTTAGTTTATATAACTTGCATAACTCTTCCCAACAACAGCAAAAAAAAAAGCTTAAAAATAGATTTATAAATTTAATAGAACCTTCAACTCATTATTGAAGTCCACTACATACTAAGCAACACCACCCTTCATTCACAGGCTTCCAAAACATTTTTACCAATAGATTGTACTGCTACCAGACAACAAAAAGTATTGCAAAATGGCTAAACTGTTCATCCCTAGCCAATTCCTGTGCATGATGTGGTAGGCGCAAAATGTCCCCATACAAATAGCAATTTTTACAGTTACCATATCTATACTTAAAATACATGTTCCGTTGTGTCATGCTTAATTTCAAATGATCATACAATCATTTTTAAGGTACAAAATGAAATATATTTAACTAGGGTCAGCCTTAAAAAAAATACTAGATCTTCACACAAAATCGTATGTTTTCTTATTTAACTACTGTCTATCAACTACTAGATGATGACTTCCAGATTTTCCATGTCTATCCATACTCATTTCGTATTTTATTTGTTCAAGGATATTTTCTGGGTCGATCTTAAAGTTTTTAGTTTTCCACTTTCTACTAGATTAACATTTCTTGAAATATTCGTCGCCAGTTTTGTAACAGTCTTTAACCCTACTTTTTACCCAGATATTTTTCAGTGTTTCTTAGTTATTTCACAAATACACACCTTTATATACTCCAACTTGTTTTTGGCAGGGTGTCTACCCAAATTCTGTTTTAAATTTCCCTGACTTTTCCAGACCAAGTCTTAATCGATTTCCAGTCGCTAATTACAGTAAACAACACACAACGCATTAAAATTTGCGTAATAAAAATAAGTTTCTAAGACCATAAAATCCACTAACACAAACCCCAAAGCCATTTATAACTCAATTGCAGTGAATTTACAAATACAAAACTGAATTTCTTTACACTAAAAACTTGCATTAATTAAATATTTACAGCAACACTTCCATTCAGCCCTTTTTGAGTTCATTATAAAAGAGTTTAACTATATAATCGCAAAGCTGATGCTTCATCTTCTATTTCATTTAAAATGCGTATAACTATATATAAGGAAAAGAAGACTGATATGATCAAAATTTCTTACAGATTACATAGTTTAGCTAAAAACACTTTTTTTTTTTCAAGTTTTAGTTATATATTTGGCAAACATTTTCTCCTGAGAAATATATGGGTTTAATAATTTTATATAAATTATTTTAGTTTTAATGCTAAACTAACTTTTGGAAGAAGTTCGGTCAAATGTGTTTTTTCAAAATTTTCAGTATGCAATGCAGTACAAAAATCACAGTTCAGGAAAATTATTTTAGTAAGCTATTTATTATAACAACGAATTTCAAACTTCCCTGACTCAGGCCTTTGTATTTCAAATTTCTCTGACTTTTGTTGTCAAGAAAAACTTCTCCAATATCCAAAGTTTTCCAGATCCATAAACACCCTGTTTCGATTTGTATCACTTTCTTTGATCTTAACTTCACCTTAGAAGATAATAAACAAAGCACACATATGCTAGTGATGAATAAAATAGCTCACCAACTGATTCACAAAAGCATTCTATGTATCATATAACATAGAACCAAATCATTCAGGGAATAACTTGTGATTCATCCTTAGCATATTTAACAGTATATCCATGTGCCTTCCATACATTTTGTTCTAAGCAGTTTATTTCCATGTGCCTTCCATACATTTTGTTCTAAGCAGTTTATTTCCATGTTATACAAACTTCTTTATTTTATCCACATATTTATTCTGAGGATAAGATATTTCCTAAATCATTATTTCTCAACCACTGGGCCGCGAGAGGTTTTTCTGAAATTCTTCTAAGCATTTTTCGTAAAGAAATATTTTATAATCGAAATAGTCTGAAGATGAGAATATTAGTAAATGTGTCAAAGAAAACTCAAGACCCAGAATGCCTAAATATCTGTCCAGCAAATGTTAATAACCAAACCGGGTAATTTTGAACATGCAAGTATTCATGAATGATAAGGAATTTTTAAACAAAATCTTTCAACATGGCAATAAAAAATCAGCGTAAATTGATTTAATGATTAAAGTCTGCAAATTTTTCTCATCGTAGCCGAGGATGTGGCAATATTAGATGATAAACTTCTCACAAAGAAAATAATGATTTCATGGTGCCTGGCGGGAACCGAACCCACGATCTGTTGGTCGGATGGCCAAGGGCTCTTCCAACCGAGCTGCAAATGACAGATCATCCTCCCCTCTGCAATCGCATATAAAGCTTCACTATAGACAAGTTTCGAAATGGGACAGTGTCTGGACTGCTTTTTAAACCAAATCAATGTCCGAAAAGATCATTGTAATATTAAAGTTGGGGAAACTTTGCTTATCACAGCTGATGGTGTGATAATATTATGTGATAAACTGCTTGCAAAGGAAAAAGTTATTTCTA
>QLNU02014802.1:4958327-4971464 GCA_006491805.2 Dysdera silvatica | reverse complement strand
TATTCTTTTTATGTGATTAAAAGGTACTTTTATATCGCATGGAATAAATTCTTATTCCATGATATTTAAGATTTAAGCAAAAGGACGACCTTTTCTTACTGCTTTTAGAATGTGTGGTGATCAGGCTAGTTTTACAATATCAGATTTATTAAAAATTAGTAACCATGTTGTGGAGTTTTGTTTTAGATGTTCGGTAAAAAACACATATCAACACGTTCTAGACTAAGGTTGCTGTCTTTCATCAGGAGTTGACTAAGATGAAACCCGAATGAGTAGTTAGTGTTACTATTTTATTCTACTGTCAGTTGTGTCAGGCAGCAGTTTCCCTATTAATTAATCAAGGCTATTTTGAAAGCAAGGAATAACAGGCCCAATTTAAAATGAAAAAGGGGGGGGTAGGTGGTGTTTAATTAGGGCCTTTCACAAATTACTAAACCTGTGAGAAGATAATGGTCATCAATGAGATTGATTGCGGCTGTCCATAAATATGGAAAGCTTCTGAAAAGTCTTACTCGGAAGGTAATCTAGGCTGATTAAATTCAAAAGGAAAAAAATTCTTTTTTATCCTACAACAGTTCCTATCCTTTCGGCCATATAACAAAAAATAATTTGTAATTTTGTCATACAACATTAAAATCATGTCATTCCATATACAACAAAATTAAAGTGTAAATCAGGGTATAAAACATCAGTCTTTACTTTCCTTCACGTTACATTTTAGGGGTACGTACAATTTATAATTAAAATAGTTTAATAATACGGAAAAACCATTTAATATGTCAAACAAACCCATACTGCCTCCAGACTTCTTTTTCCATATATCATTATTTCTTAGTTTATATAACTTGCATAACTCTTCCCAACAACAGAAAAAAAAAGGCTTAAAAAAAGATTTATGAATTTAATAGAACCTTCAACTCATTATTGAAGTCCGCTACATACTAAGCATCATCTCCCCACCCCCTCCTTTTCAACACCACCCTTCATTCACAGACTTCCAAAACATTTTTACCAATAGATTGTACTGCTACCAGACAACAAAAAGTATTGCAAAATGGCTAAACTGTTCATCTCCAGCCAATTCCTGTGCGTGATGTGGTAGGCGCAAAATGTCCCCATACAAATAGCAATTTTTACAGTTACCATATCTATATTTAAATTACACGTTCCGTTGTGTCATGCTTAATTTCAAATGATCATACAATCATTTTTAAGGTACAAAATGAAATATATTTAACTAGGGTCAGCCTTAAAAAAAATACTAGATCTTCACACAAAATCGTGTGTTTTCTTATTTAACTACTGTCTATCAACTACTAGATGATGACTTCCAGATTTTCCATGTCTATCCATACTCATTTCGTATTTTATTTGTTCAAGGATATTTTCTGGGTCGATCTTAAATTAAAGTTTTTAGTTTTCCACTTTCTACTAGATTAACATTTCTTGAAATATTCGTCGCCAGAGTTTTGTAATAGTCTTTAACCCTACTTTTTACCCAGATATTTTTCAGTGTCTCTTAGTTATTTCACAAATACACACCTTTATATACTCCAACTTGTTTTTGGCAGGGTGTCTACCCAAATTCTGTTTTAAATTTCCCTGATTTTTCCAGACCAAATCTTAATCGATTTCCAGTCACTAATTACAGTAAACAACATAATGCATTATAATTTGCATAATAAAAAGTTTTAAGACCACAACATCCACTAACACACAAACCCCAAAGCCATTTATAACTCAATTATAGTGAATTTACAAATTCAAAAGCTGTATTAAAAAGTGCATTTCTTTACACTAAAAACTTGCACTAATTAAATATTTACGAGCCCTTTTTGAATTCATTACAAAAGAGTTTATATAAATGCAAAGCTGATGCTTCATCTTCTATTTCATTTAAAATGTGTATGACTGTATATAAGGCAAAGGAGATTGGTATGATAAAAATTCCTTACAGATTGGATAATTTAGCTAAAAACACTTTTTGTTTTTCAAGTTTTAGTTACATATTTGGCAAACATTTTCTTCTGAAAAATATATGGGCTTAATAATTTTATATAAATTATATTAGTTTTGGTGCAAAATGGTAACTTTTGGAAGAAGTTTAGTCAAAAGTCCAAGTTTTATCAAATTTTTCAGTATGCAATGTGGTATGAAAAGCACAGTTCAGGAAAATTATTTTAATAAGTTATTTATTATAACAATGAATTTCAAATTTCCCTGATTTTGGCCTTTGTATTTCAAATTTCCCTGACTTTTGTTGTCAAGATAAACTTCTCCAATATTCAAAGTTTTCCAGATCCATAGACATCCTGTTTCGATTTGTATCACTTTCTTTGACCTTAACCCCACCTTACAAGATAATAAACAAAGCACACACATGCTAGTGATGAATAAAAGTTCACCAACTGATTCACAAAAGCATTCTATGTATCATATAACATAGAACCAAATCATTCAGGGAATAACTTGTGATTCATCCTTAGCATATTTAACAGTATATCCATGTGCCTTCCATACATTTTGTTCTAAGCAGTTTATTTCCATGTTATACAAACTTCTTTATTTTATCCACATATTTATTTTGAGGGTAAGATATTTCCTAAATCATTATTTCTCAACCACTGGGCCGTGAGGTTTTTCTGGAATTCTTCTAATCATTTTTCGTAAAGAATATTTTATAATCGAAATAGTCTGAAGATGAGAATATTAGTAAATGTGTCAAAGAAAACTCAGACCCAGAATGCCTAAATATCTGTCCAGCAAATGTTAATAACCAAACCGGGTAATTTTGAACATGCAAGTATTCATGAATGATAGGGAATTTTTAAACATTAAAATCTTTCAACATGGCAATAAAAATCAGCGTAAATTGATTTAATGATTAAAGTCTGCAAATTTTTCTCATCGTAGCCGAGGATGTGGCAATATTAGATGATGAATTGCTCACAAAGAAAATAATGATTTCACACTGCCTGGTCGGATGGCCAAGGGCTCTTCCAACCGAGCTGCAAATGACAGATCATCCTCCCCTTTGCAATTGCATATAAAGCTTCACTATAGACAAGTTTCGAAATGGGACAGTGTCTGGACTGCTTTTTAAACCAAATCAATGTCCGAAAAGATCATTGTGATATTAAAGTTGGGGAAACTTTGCTTATCACAGCTGATGGTGTGATAATATTATGTGATAAACTGCTTGCAAAGGAAAAAGTTATTTCTAGTCTATTATTTGCTTAGTGGGAACTGAATCCACAACCTCTTGGTATCTGGCCAAGTGCTGTTCAAGTTGCAGTGTCAACTGATTGGTTCTCACCAAGCACCATGGTATCACTTTTCTTTGCGAGTAATTTATCATATAATTTAATGATATTTACTTTAGGTAACCACAACATTCCACAAGATTTCATTAGTCCAGTGATTGGGGAAACAAATTTAAACACAATTTTACATTTCTTAACAAGCCAAATTGTATACATAGATATACTAATACTCTTTACAATGTATCATAATTGATTATTAATATTTATATTAGTTTAATGTATGAAACTTAAAAAACTGGAAAGAAGTTTACTATTTATGAAAAAAAATTGTTGGGACCCTGAAACTTGCTTTATAAAAAAGGAATTTAGAGGGCCGCGGTATCACAAAGGTTGAGAAACACTATCCTAGATCTTTGATAGTCTTTTGGTTACTACATTTCTACATACACACACACATACATATATATATATACAGGGTGGTCCTAAACTATATGTCAAAAATGTAAAGGCAGGTAGAGGGGACCTAAATAAGCAGATTTCGTATAGGATTGTGTGTGCGGTAATGTCGCCTTGAGCCGGTAGAGAGCGCTGATGACTGCGGCGTATAAAAGCGCTTCTCTAGCTGGATTCATCATTTCCCGCACGGATCTCGAGCAGCATGCATCGTTTCACCAATGCGGAGCTGGCCGACATGCATTTCATGTATGGGGCTGCACAAGGAAATGGATTAGCTGCTCAAAGGATGTACAGGGAGCGATTCCCGGATAGGAATCAGCCGGATCGTCGAACATTCGAGCGTCTGCATCGGGAGTTACGCATGAGTGGATCATTTTATGCTTCCAGGCGTGGAACTGGCTTTGGAAGAAAGAATACTAAACACAGTCGAGGATAATCCTTCGACAAGCTCGAGAGCTGTAGGACGTGCGTTGGGTGTGAGCCATCAAAGTGTTTTAAACTGCTTGATTTAAGATTTAACCTGCTTGGATTTTTTCTTCTGGGGTCATATTAAAAGCCTGGTGTACGAGAGTCCCGTCACATCTGAAGAAGATCTTGTTGCCCGCTTCTCTGTTGCTGCTGGACATGTGATCGACATGCCTGACGTCTTTTCTAATGTACGCCGATCCATGCGCCGTCGCTGTGAATCTTGTATCGCTGTTGGTGGCCGCTCTTTCGAGCACCTCTTGTAAACTATTAATAAATTTTTGTTTTCTTTTGTCTTTACTTGTCTTTTCAGTTTCCTGTGATTCATACTGCTTTACAAGCTAGCGCTTTAATGTGTCATTACCGCACACACATTCCTATACGAAATCTGCTTATTTAGGTCCCCTCTACCTGCCTTTACATTTTAACTTTTGATTTGGGACCACCGTGTGTGTGTAATATATATATATATATATATAGTACGTTTGCATTATAGTGACCTCTATGGGATGGTTTAATGGAGAGACATTATGTCAAACATCCTTGTACTAACTTTACCCTTATAGAACTGCCAGGTTTTAATTGATGATTATCTCAAATAGAATCGCCAAATTTAGAATCATTATAAAACGAGTTTACTGTATATATATATATGGCCTGCAAAAGGGTTGCTGGTATCTAACTGGAAGGAGACCCACACGCTGAACGTATGTGACGATGTGTGGAACCGGCCAGGCCAGTAACCTAGTGTCCTACCCCGCCTTCAAGTGGTGCAGGCTGAGCTTTCTATTTATGTGGCAAATTAATATTTGCTGCACGGATAGAAAGGCGGAAGGGGAGGGCTAATTCACCAACCCGTCTAGCCAGCGTGGTGAAATTATGGCTAATTCCTCCATTATGTTGACACACCAGAAACCATGGCCCCTAGTCTCCAGGTGCTGGAGTGCTCCTGATCAAGGCAGCGGTCAGTGTGGCATGAAAGCAGGGGGTGCTAAGAATCACTGGAATGGCCCAGGCTGCCGTTTGTTATTGACCTTGGCAACGTATAATGGACGATCCCTTGCTTCTGAAGCAAAACTTCAGGAATTGGAAGAGGAACTAGACAAGATCAAATGGGACATTGTAGGACTCAGTGAAGTTAGAAGAAAAGGTGAAGAGTTGGTGGAACTTAAAAGTGGACATTTGTTTTATTATAGAGGAACGGAAACTGGAAGAACAAGTGGTGTTGGCTTCTTAATCAACAAAAGAATTAAAGACTGTCTTCTGGAAGTTGAAAGTACATCAGATCGAGCAGCGAGGCTCGTTGTTCAACTAACCCAGCGATACCAACTTCAGATAGTACAGGTATATGCACCAACATCAAGCCATACCGACGAAGAGGTTGAAGAATTTTATGAAGAAATCAAACAGCTACACACCAAAGGGAAACAACACATCAAGCTCATCATGGGGGATTTCAATGCAAGAATTGGACAACAGGAACAAGGAGAGACATCGGTTGGTAAATACGGATATGGGGAAAGGAATGAACGTGGCGATCAACTCATCGAATTTGCAGAAGCTGAAAATCTTAGCATCATGAATTCATTTTTTAAGAAGAAACCGCAAAGAAAATGGACATGGAAACACCCCAATGGAGGAACCAGCGAAATTGACTATATACTGGCAAACAAGAAATCAATTATTGAAGATTGCAGCGTACTGAACAGATTTAATACTGGAAGTGATCATCGAATGGTGAGATGTAAAATGCACTTAAATACTAAACTAGAAAGGCAGAAGCTCATTAGGAAACAAGTATGTAAGAGGGTGGATTTAAAGAAATTAAAAGAAAATACCGAGGCATTCAAGTTGGAATTAAAAAATCGCTTTTCTGCACTGGAAGGACTTATTGAAGAAGTTGACATCTCAGAAGCAAATGAAAACATTGTTAAGACAATAATTGAAACTGCTGGGGAAATTGGTGGTGTAATATGTAAAAAGCAGAATAGCAAATTATCTGAGAAGACGAAACAACTCATGAAAAGGCGAAGACTTATGAAGGTGGACAATCAAAATACCAGTCGCAAGATCGAGTATGTAGAACTTTGCAAAACTTTGCGCAAAAACATGAAAGAAGATATAAGAAAATTCAATTGTGAGTTAGTAAGGAAGGCCATTGAAAGCAACAAGAGCCTTAGGGTTGTTAAAGGGAGTTTGTCTATTGGGAAGAAACACATCATTGCATTAAAAGGAGAGGATGGCACTGTAACAAGAAATAGGGAAGAAATACTTAGAAGAGTTGAAGAATTCTACAGAAAGCTGTATGAGGGAAACAGTGGATTAAACGAAGACTCTGAGATAGTCGAAGGAACAGCTCCTAAAATCTTAAAAGAAGAAGTAGCATTTGCAATAAAAAGTATGAAGAAAGGAAGATCCCCTGGCGATGATGGCATTACATTAGATATCTTAAAAGAAGCTGGAGAACATGTAGAAGACATACTCGCAAAATTCTTTACCAAATGCCTCAACAGTGGTAACATACCAAACCAATGGGATTCTGCAACAGTAATTCTTTTGCATAAAAAAGGTGATAAAGAGGATTTAAAAAATTACCGACCAATTAGCTTGTTACCTGCTATTTATAAAATCTTCACAAAAGTGCTAACACATCGCCTGCAGAAAAAATTAGATGCAGCTCAACCAAGAGAACAAGGTGGATTTCAAAGCAGATTCAGTACAGTGGACCATATTCAAGTAATAAGAGAACATATGAATGTGAACTTCCATTGTGTGTGTGGCATTTATTTACTACGAGAAAGCCTTCGACTCTATTAAACCGTCAGCAGTCATCAACTCTTTAAGGTTAACAGATGCCGAGACTGTGTACATTGACATGGTGAAATGTGTGTATAAAAATGCAAGTGCAAAATTTCGGTTACATAAAGATACCAAAACTATCAAAATTGGTAAAGGTGTGAGGCAGGGAGATACCATTTCTCCAAAACTTTTTACTTCTGCTTTACAGATGATTTTTCAGCTGATAAATTGGAATAACAAGGGAATAAAAATAAATGGTGAATATTTAAATCATCTGCGGTTTGCTGATGACATTGTTATTTTTTCAACGGACCCATTAGAACTCCAAGACATGGTACAGGAGCTCTCAACTAGAAGTAAAGAAGTTGGACTCAAGATGAACCTACAAAAAACTAAAATCATGTTCAATAATTTCGTAGAGGAAACAAAAGTACAAGTTGACAACATTGAGCTAGAAATTGCTGATTCATATATTTACCTTGGCCAGCTGATTTCAATGGATGGCAACATTATGAAAGAACTCAACAGACGTATTAAACTTGGCTGGAGTGCATTTGGAAGAAACAGTTTTATCCTGAAGGGGAAATTGCCTTTATGTCTAAAAAGAAAAGTCTTCAACCAGTGTGTATTGCCAGTCCTCTCTTATGGATCAGAGACATGGAGTCTAACAGTTGGAGCAATACGAAAGTTACAGACAACTCAAAGGAGCTTGGAGAGGTGCATGCTTGGAATAACTAGGAGAGATCGAAAAAGAAACACTTGGGTGAGAGAGCAAACTAGAGTAGAGGACATCATTGTTAAAGTAAAAGGACTGAAATGGCGATGGGCTGGGCATATTGCAAGAAGAACTGATCAACGATGGGCAACAGAAATTCTCAACTGGATTTCAAGAGACCACCGAAGACCTAGAAAACGTCCTCAAACTAGATGGGTGGATGAAATAAGAAAACAGGTTGGGGGGTGACATGGAAGCGAATTGCTCAGGATAGACTTGTGTGGAAAGCATTTGGAGAGACCTTCATCAAGCCGTGGATAGACAATGGTTGAATATGATGATGATGATTATAATTGATTCTGTTCTTAAAAGAATAAAGACAATATGTTCAACAGTCATTTATTGCAGTATATTTTTTTTTTTTTTATATTTCACAGTTATAGGAAGGACAAAAATACAGAAACTATAAACATGAACAACTATTTGTCAGAGATCTTGTGACTAGATATCTGATATCATGTAACATATTGTAAAAGTGCAATTTCTTTAAAATACAAAGGAATGAATGAAAAATGAGAATAGTTATATTCAGCACTCATTTCATGCTATTTCAAAAATGACTAAATATAAATTATAAAAAATATTCCAAATAAATCTATAGAATTCTACTATCAAACATGTTAGAACTGGTTAAACAATCGATGGAATGTTTTAATTCTGATACAATGACTAGATTATAGTTTAATATTTATTAACATAATAATATTCCATTTGATTCACAAATCTGATTTCTCAAAAATTGAAATATACCAGTAGGGAAAATTTTGTTTTAAACATTACACATCTTATCAAGATAGAATATCAATGTTAGAGTAAATATATTGATATATTTATACATTATTAATATATATATAATATACATATCACTAGTGTGATTATATCTGAGACAATTTTCAAAAATACGTTTCTGAGATATAACAACTGCTGCTATGTCAATTGACACATTTTAGCATGGCACATTGATTCCTTGAACTACAAATCTGATATTCAATTATAGGATATTGACATTCAAATATATATTTATATCAACAAAAAATAGCAAAAACAAAATATGAGATCCATAAACTAAATGTGTATTTTTAAACAATTTTATAAATGAAAACATTTATTGGGGAATGTGTGTGTGTGTTGCCTCAGTGCACGGAATTACATTATTTTTAATATGATTTCCAATGGTTTTCAATCTTACACTACCGTACAAATTTTGGTGCATTTTAACACTTGTGGAATTTGAGCATACCATATTGTATAAATTTTCAAGTTTTAATATAGCTATCACCTTGGCATAATTGTGTCATGGAAAATTAAACGTGCACTGTATACCTGCCAGAAATGACCAAGTCGATGTTTGCATAACAGTAAATTAAATGAACTTGTTTTAAAATTAAGCACCCTATGATTTTTGTGTTTACGAATTTCATTCCATACCTGATGCAAAGGAACTCTGTAGACCCTAGTTTTTATAAGCTTTGATTGCACAGAAACTTAATACAACAGATGCATGCATGTTTACAAGAGTAGTTTTATATTATTATTTCCAGTGTTTGCTTAAGCAAATTGCAGATGGAACATGAATTTTTAAAAAGAAATTCCTAAAATTTCCAGGGCAGTAAAACCATAGAAATTACATTAAAATTGGTATATTTTATGGAAAACTTGTAAAGTGGAATGTGTGTTATTAGTATTGTAATAACTATTAATTCAATGATGTTCTGAACTAAACAGTTTGGAAACCACCAATTTCCATAAGACATCTACAAATCAATTTCAGTATATGCACATGTCATTCATCATCAGTGAACACTATGGCATGTTTGTGCCACTAAACTTTTAAATTATAAGTACCACATAATTATAATACTTTCAATTATAAGTGCACAATTTGATTTTTTCTCCATATATATATATAAGTTAGGAATGGTAAGTCATTTGATTTTCATTTTGTGGTTAACTTAAACACGCTTACAAAAAACAATGTGTTTACAGTGCATGGACAGCTAATGTTATGCTGCATTGGAATCTACAGTTCTTTGAGGAATCCAAATTTCTGATGCGTAAGGAACCAAACTCATGACTATGATAGGAAGGAAAACAACGCATGTTCTAGAATATCATGGAACTCAAACACTGTAGATGAACTATTACACGACCACAGTTAAGTAAGTATGCTAATAATGTCACAATAAGAAAAGCCACTGAGACTTTATACTAGTGTGTTGCATATATATTTTTGAATTGAAATAAAGTAGGAAGATTTGGGAGTTTTATTATTTCAATTCTTGCTGCTAGTATCTGACCCATTACTCAGCTACCTGAAATTATATTATCTTTAAAAATAAGACTTTCCAGGGTTCCCACTCACCGTAGGGGAAAAAAAAATCCCCGACGTTTCCAGTTTTTCCCTAACTTGTTGGACAAAATTCCCTGACTGATTGCAAACAAAACTTTGAATTGAACTTCAATTTTGGTGAAAATAGCCTCATATTCGCATGAAATATAGCTATTCAGAGCAGATTATGAAGGTTTTAAATTCCCTGACACCTCTGGGTTGCACAGGGAACTCTGTTTTCCCTTCTTTGGTGGGAAAACACATATACAGTAGAACCTGCCTAAAGTGGCCACCTATGGAACTCAACTGCAACAGTCACCATAGATACGTGGTGTCACTATACATGACAGATTTTAGTATAGTCATAACCAAGTCCCTTCCTCTTCTCTCTTACAAAAAGTGGTTTCTTAATTCAGGTGGACACTTTATCATGTTTCACTGTATATATATATGCCTATCACACAATATTTACCACATCCCAGTGGTTATGTACAATGATTTTAAGTCTGCTGTGTTTTACTGCCAAGAAAGCTTGGTGGGATGTAAATATATCATGAGATGGATGTCAGTCACCTATCATGCATGTTTAATACCCCTATACCAAATGACTGACAAATATCAGTCTTCATCTAGCAGTCTAAATTGTCAGCCCTAAAAATCGTTAGCTAACCAAAATTTGGAGAGGAAGAAAAAAGACACCTTTTCACATACACTAGTAATTTTCGTATGCATATGCCAACCCATTTTTCTACTCGACCAATTTTTAAATTTTTAGAAGTCTTGAACTGAAACTGTTGGAATAATTTGTAATTATCAACTGTTTAGTGCATGTATGTATTCAAATCCTCTTCAGTTATAACTATACGAAATAGAAACGTTCATGCATAAATGCACATCAGAGAGATATTGAACTAAACATAAAGAAACAAACTAACGGAAAATCCATAACCTAAACTAATCCTTACAACTAAAGTGCTCTGTTCAGTCTGATGAGATAAAGGTTAATGAGTACTACATTGTTTTGGTAGAATTATCATGGATCTCATTTATTTGAGTTGGTGAGTTATCAACTGAAAATTTTTAAAGTACCATAAAACTGTCATTTTTGTTTTCACAATTCTCAAATTTGCTTTTAATAAACAAAATCTCTTTAAGCCTTAAAATATAACTATTGTTTCTCTTCTTGTTGCATTTTCTCCACAACTATAGTGCATATTTGACAATTCCTTACTACTGTAATTTGACTGCCCATTTGTCAATAATAATTTAAATTTATTATTCATTTTTACATACAGTAAGACTCCAAAGTTTCCATAGGGAATAGAAATTATTTTTTTTCCATACAGAAGATTGTACAATTGAAGACTGTTACAAGTTGCACTTTTTTTTGCATTAAAACTTTTAAACAATACAGTTTGCGTTTAAAGTTATAAATTAAATGTGTCACCAGTAATAATGTCAGATAAAATAAAAAGGGTTTAAATAATACTTCTCTATATATGTATACACGTAACTATATCTTACTCAAATAAAACATTTACCATACAAAGGCATTTTCACACAATGGAACCTAAATGTTATATAACAGAGACCTCACTCCTAATAGGTGAAACAACACAATTACCACTAATTTGTATCATTAACGGTGTTTATTGCTGCTAAATGTGTACCAAACTATATGCTTCCTCTTTGAACTGTATTCCAACATAGAATAAGCATAAATAAACGGGAAATTCCATCGCTTCATTCGTAGAACGGAAAGGTATTCTCTCACAAGTTTACATATAAGCTAAGAAATTGAAAAAAATGAATTTCAACATAATGTTCAATAAAATGTCAAGTCATCAAAATAACGACGAAAGACTTTGACCTGATATATCATCTCCCTTGATCGCTGACTACTGTATCGATTTAAAAATGCATATAACTTCAAATAGTATAGCTGTCAGATGTTGAGGTTGACGCTAAACACAAGTAGAGGCACTTACAGTCTTTACATCGTACAATGAATATATTAAAAAAAAATTACATTATAAAACACTAAAGGCTCTGAACGTAAATAACTTATTTACACAACTGTAATAGCACACTTGTAAAATACCACGAGGATTATGGCAAAACTGCCATTGGTACCTAAGACTAGAAAGTTATAAAAATTAGAAGTCGCTTTGAAGAATTTAATATACGAAATCTGCAAAATCCAATACTTACATTTTCATAAATTTTTTAAAGTCTATACAGTATTATACTTGCGCATTGCATATTTCAATGGGAGATTTAGAAAAAGTACACTGACGGTATGTACCCTTCACTGCATAGCAGAACATGTTAATATGAAGCTTCGGATCCCACAATTCCGATCTGCTATGCAATTGTTCTGAGGCTTCCCCGATAGCAAAAGTCGACAGTGCATGTCCAGGAAAAGGCTGTAACCAGTTTGTTTCTTTGATATGACACTTTGATAGTTTGAAAAGCGGCACAGTGACAATCACCTTTTATATCGCCACCTTGGCGAACTGCCCTCGCTACTAATCCTCATTTCATAGCCCGCCACTTGTCTCCGCCGTCGTTGTTCGTTGCCGGCAGCAACATAAGAGAAGACACATAATACTGCATAGCAAATCTGGTCAGCCTAAAAAACAACAGTCTTATAAAAATCATCTGTGCACACATATACACATGCATACTCTAAGATAATATTTTCCATAATATTGTACATGTCTGGTACGTATTAACAAAATCCAGTTCAATGCCCACCCACATATATATATCAACAACCATTATTGATCCACAAAAAGGTGAAGGTCTCTCTAATATCATGAATACAGACAGCATGATGAATGAAAACCACACTAGCCAAATATACCTCCAAGCTGGACTTACAATTTAATGAGTAATCTAAACTCCAGTCACACTGCCAAATAAAATCTTGCTATGGGACTTGTTTTATCGGACTTTCAGTGGATGTCCAAGGTGTTGAGCACTGTAACATCAGTGATCAAACAGAAACCGGTATTCCAAGCAGAGGATGGTTGAGGGACTATATATAG
>QLNU02014802.1:4873406-4958227 GCA_006491805.2 Dysdera silvatica | reverse complement strand
ACAATATTAACTGATCTTTTTAAAAACTTCCCTGTTCGTGTTTATCGTAACTATTTCAATTTTTCATTGGTTAGCAAAAACAGTGTCAGTTTTTTCTTTTCCTAACATTAAGTGTTTAAAAGAGACTGGAAATATGATGGGGAGCACTCACAATTTTTTACTACTGCTGCCAAATGATTAAGATCAGTATACCCATGCTTAGTCCACAGGTCTTCTCTTTGGATAATAATAAATAAGGCCAACAAAAACATCAGCATACTTCACATCCAGTTAAATAGCAAAATGACTCGTCTAAAGACTTTCTGCATCCTTATGCTTACTTAGAGAATTTGGAAGAGAACGACACAACTTTGCTCCTTTGACTACAATCATGTGATCCACAATAGCTATGGTAGACATTCAGAATATTGTTGTGCAACAAGTTTGAAAATATTTATAGAAAATTATTAATATATTTTAGCCTTATACCACTTAGCTCAATGAAATCAAAAGATCTCAAAATTAAAATGACCAACACCTTAACCCTTCCCTACCGATTTTTTCTTTGGGTTGGGATATAAGTATCCGATTAGTAGCGAAAGGGTTAATGGGTCTCAAAATCATTTTGTGGATTAAAAGGTTATCTCTTTACGTTTAATATACATAGTTACGTTTCCATCTACCCACTGCATCAGTGGCACCACCAGCAAAGTTACCATAAACAAATAGCGGTAGATAAGAAGCTCAGAAATCATGCTTACATTTTGTAACAGATTGCAGATTTTGTCAATACCAGGAGTGCCAACTAGAAGAAAATATTGGAGGCCTCAAGTACATCTCACTCCAATCCACTTTCTTACGTTTGCTATTCAGTTTCAAGGGAGGTTGGTGCGTTTCTTTTTAATTTTATTACACAGAAATGCCCGAAAGGCTTAAATAGACAGCAAATAAAAAATTCCATTTTTTAACTGTTGATAATTATACAAATAAAATTGCAGCCATATGTTGGTATAGTAAAGGGAATATAGGCCTGTTCCTTTCTAAAAATAAAAGTAATCGTTACAGCAACAGGAAAAAACATGAACAATTAATATATTTGTTTTGTCTTTCATCCTTAAATATGCTTTGCATTTACTTATTATCCATCAATGTTGAGGAAGCCCAGGCCCCCACAAATGTCTTTTGCGAATGAAGAAGGGTCGCCCAGGTTCCTCAGAATTGGAACCCTTGGTTAATACTATATTCAGAAACAAACGTGTGTGCACGATAAACTTGTCTATATCGGTGCCATAATGTTTTAGTTCATACAGAGCGAGCTCAGAAAATCGAACCCACAACTCATGACAAATGGCGGCTTTTCGATTTCTTTGCACAATAATCAATCACATTCACTGATTCCTAGGAACTGAGCTTTTTTGTGCACACATTGATGAGTTATTTGGCTATTTTAAAACTAACACTATAACACAAATCCAATTCACAGCACCAACTATATATCTCTCCTTAATACATGAAAGGCATGTGGTTAAGAATAAAACCCCTTGGCTATTAACGTAAATGCTATACTATATTTTAACAGCAGAGAAGTTTCTTCTTCATTGTATTTCCTCTTCACGAAATATTACTGTGTTTATTTTTTGAAATTTTTTTTAACAGTTAGGAATTTAGAATTAAAGGATTAAGAGAGTTTTTAATAGAAATAAATGTACAAATATAATATTGGCAATGTTGCTTTTTTTTTCCATGTATGTGTGTTGCATAGCTAAAACACCCTGAATATTCGCCCCGATACACGTATATACATCAGAAGTCTACTGGCTCACAACAACTGAAAAGGGAAGGAAAAAGTTTGATTGGCCACAAATCATGATGCAAATCTGAATAAGTAGCTGCATGCAGGCCAGCCTGGGGCATAGTGTTTTTATTCTTCCTAACTCTTGAATGAAAAGAGCTTTAGCATCATCGATAATAAGTGGGCATTGAACTAGCTCATGAGTCTCTGCTTTCATCCACGAGTTACAAAATCTGGATGGTACATATACAACATTATGAAAAATAATGGATGCATATTTTAGGAAGCAAGTTAAAGACGAAGAATGTGAATAACGTAATAAATTGTAGCTGTTTTACTCCGTGGTGTGTGTGTGTTTTATGACACAAACACAGCTAAGATCATAATTTTGCAGAACAACTGTTTTCATGATTCCCAGTCTCTCTGTCACTTATGAAATCAAACTTCGGAGTATGGATCCATAGAAAAATGGCAAACGTTTGTTGTCATTTAAAGTCAGTTACTCTGTAGTAAAATGCTACAATTAATACAATTCCTATTAAGAACTGGTATAATAGAAAACTATTACTCTAAGTACGTTTGGAAAAACTTTTCTAAACAAATTCTGATGTTCATTGCATGTTTGGAATGCTTCGTGTTTTTGCGGCACTAAGGACAGCAAAAGTCATGCTGCCCCAGGACCTATAGTTTTCTGTGTAATCCTAACCTTTGCTGCCAAAGGACTCAAACCCCAGACTACAGTAGGCAGAAAAAAGCATGTATTTTACAATACTAACGGAAGTCAAACACAGATTAACAGCATGCTAACACGGTACTACAATTATGTGGCCACAGAATACAAATTCAATGTAATAGACACCTAAAAAGTGTAATTTTTTGCCCCCCCCCCAAAAACCCTACAAAAGACAATATATTCAAATTAAGATGCATGTGCAACCATGTTCATAAATGCATTCCATCTCTGTGTGAAATAAGGGTCCATAATATTCGAAAATATCCGACTAATTCTACTAAAAGTTAGCACTTGCACATTTATCAGAGCTTGATGAAAATTTTTTCATTTTCTACACATATTCAAACTCATTATTTTCACAATTATTTAAGCCACAAGAGTAAACACAATATGCAAAGTAATATGCTTTTTTAACAAATTAAGTTACAACATTAAAGAAACAAGACAATAAAAGCTAAAGCAACTATAAAACAGAAAAGTTAGATTTTAAAAGATTCAAATGCACAACTTTTTTTTTTAAACAACTGACAGGCCCACTTTTAAAAGTAAGAAGCTGAGTTATAATTTTCAAACTTCAAATATTTGCAAAGAAATTAATACAAAATTATTTTTGTTTTCAACGAGAAATAGCGATACCTATGCAAAGATTCTTATGATTCACAGTATCATGATAACATCGTAATATAAATTATGAATCATGCTATCTGTTAAATATTCTAAAGCAAGCAGGACTTAAAAATATCAAAGGAAAACACAAGAAGTTAACGTATAAAATAGTTGCTTCTGCTTACAAATTAAAAATTTTGAAAACCCTTGAAGCCTGTTTTAGATTTCCCCATGTGTGTGTATATATATATGTATTTATGTATTTAAAAGATAATACATGTGAAATTTAAAAAGTCGATGTTAAAGTATTTTTGAAAATTTTTATTCAAAGAGAGTTATTTCACTGGTGCAGAAACTCTGAACATCTCTCTCACTTCTTTATTTCTGTTTTTACTTTCATTACAACAGTAGGCTCTCACTAAGTTGGCCTATGGCTAAAAAAAAGCATAGTTAAACTTCCATGTGAAGTCACAAGCGAGGGTTATTCAATGCGATGTAATGAGCGAGATATTTAAAAAAGTGAAATATATTTTTATGTAGCCTCAGTAGTCCAGAACTGCCCTATGCAAGGAATGGGTAGATTAGTGAGTCTACACTACGTAAAGCTAACATGTTTAAATTTTTGCAATATGTGACTGTACGCTAGGTCCTCTGGAACGAGATTGGTAACTTACTGTGAACAATACAATTGTACCTCTGAACAATTTATTGTTACATACAACCAAGCCTACGGGAAATGGAATCAAGTTAAGTGAGCTAAAAAAAACCTAAACAACTAAAGAATAGTTTTAAAGTTTATAATGGGATTTTTTTTATACCACAAATAATTACAGAGGAATTTTATTTATTTATTTATTTGTGGGCTTTTCAAATCAGAAACAAAAAATAAAGCCAGCTACAGAATACGAAAGCGCATAACTTAAAAAAGTTTTAATCAAAAGAATAAAATGGCCAACCAGGGTTTACTAAAGCTAGCAAAATTTTGTCACTGGTCCAATATATAAGAAAAGACTCTGGAACGTTTCAAGAACTACCGTTTTTTTATCAAGCAAGATGATTTCCATTTGCTAAAGAAAATTCCTCCTAAAAATTATCAAAAGTTCTCAGCACTAATTAAGAACATTTTTAGTGCCAATTATGAATCCATAAATATTTTGAAGTGTGGTTTTTGTGAAAGTGAGTTTTTGGGACTTCAAATCACAATGACAATCTATGGGAGGGAGGGGGATATGTTTTCTACTATTTCTGCAAAGGAGACTATTGGTGACTTCAATCCTATTTTTAACCAAGGTTAGAAATTGACACTAGAATTTGAAACGACCAGAAGGTACATTGCATCTAACACACACATATGGATTAATGCTCAAGAAGCATCGGGAACATGTTTAAATAAAATTTAAAAGAAATTAGCAGCCTACGAGAGAAACACATTTTTACGATTTCTGTAAAGCAAATTACATATGAGCTTATTGCTATTTTTAAACAAAAAATTAGAAACAAATACATTAGCATTTTGAGAAGCAGCCATTAAAAGTACATAGAACAAGTTGAAGGCAAACGTTTTGAAGCTATTGCAGCTTCATCTTAAGTGCAAAAATTGTTAAAATGCTGGAATATTATTTGGACGTTACGTATTTTGCGGGTAGATCAAGTAGAATTAACGAAAGTAAGAATTTTTGCGGGTAGATCAAGTAGAATTAACGAAAGTAAGAATTAATGTAAAGTAAAGCTCAAATAATATTCCAACATTTCAACAATTTTCGCACTGAAAATGAAACTACGATAGCTTCGAAACGTTTGCCTTCAATTTGTTCTATATACCTTTAATAGCTGCTTCTCAAGGTGCTAATGTATTTGTTTCTAATACTAGTCATAATTTATTTATTTCGCATTAAAGAAATTAAAAGCTGTATTGCATCCAACACATATGGACTACTGCTTAGGGAACATGCTTAAATTCAATTTAAAGGAGAGTATAAGTTTATAGGAGGAAATAAGTTTTCAACAATTCAAAGACGATCATACATAACCTCAATTCTATTTCATTTAAAATCTATGCCATATATAAAGCATACTAAATTAATGTTTGGTTGAATGGTTGGATTTTAATGGCGAAAGGCCAACATAAGTCATGCTGCACCAAACGAGGTGAAGTTCTCAGAAAGCATCAGTAATATGTTCAATAAATAACATTAATAGTATACAGGAGAAATATTTTTTCTCCGTCCGTCTCTACGATTTCTATAAAAGGCACTATAGGTGACCCTAATAGTTTTTGAATAAGAAATTAGAAGCTATTCTGCATCTAACGCACTTAGATTGATATTTAGGCAGCAGTGGGGAAAATGTGCAAATTCTACTTAAAAAAACTTTTTAAGCTGAATTTGAACACGTTTCCGACACTTCCTAAACATTAATTTAAGTGCGTCAAATATAGCACAATTTCTATTTTTTTATCCAAAAATAAACAGGGTCATCTGTGATGCTCTTTGCAGAAATCGTCAAAATTTTGTTTCTACTATAGATTCCTACTGAAAAACAAAAGCCGCTTCCAACAGAAATCCCCTTTGGGAGTGATACAACATTATCGACACCAGTTAGGAGTATTTTGATCACTGATTGCGAATATATAAAGAAAGAAGGGAAAAAGAATAAAAGGACAAAAGAAAGGGTGTGCTGAAGGTGTAATGTCAGGAGGTGACTTTTTAAAGATTTCAAATTACAGGAGAAATTGTTTTAACTTGAAATCGTTGAAAACATAAGTCATTTCCAAATGTTGAATCTTTAAAAGCTTGGCACATTCGTAATCAGCGTTAAAAATCTTCTTAAGGATAGTGATAATTTTTTATCACTCTCAGCAGGATTTCTATGGAATGCAGTTATCGCTATTATAATGAGTCCAGAGTAAAAAAAAAATGGTTTTCTGTAATTTCTGCAAACAACACGAGTGACCCCAATTCTATTTATGAACCAGAAACTACCAGCTATGCTACATTTAATACAACTGCATTAATGCTTGTAAACTATCGGGAACATATTTAAATTTTTAAATTTAACTTAAAAAATGTCCAAACTTTTTTTTTTTTTAAGTTGAATTTGGTCACTTCATGAATATTAATATGTGTTAGATGCAACACAGCTTGTAGTTTCTTGTCTGAAAATAGAATTGAGGTCACCTGTGATGTTATTTATGGAAATTTAAAAAAAACAAAACCATGTTTATTCCATAAATTTCCATTGTAATTTAGAGTCCTGAGAGAAGTCGCTTCCTTGCATTGCATTATCGAAATATTTACGGATATCTAATCGGTATCAAAAATGCTCTTAATTAGTGCTAATGATTTTCAATCATTCAAAAGGAGGGATTTTTTATGGTCAGCAGAAATTTCTCTTTCCAAGTAATAATTTCCCTTCAAATGTTTTTTAGCATTTGCAATTTAACTATTGTTATTTCAGCGTGAATTCTGATCTTCAGTTTCTGGGAGGTCACAGAAATATTGTATTTCATGCACCATTACAAGAAGAAATCAGTCGTAATATTGGATGAGGATGAAACCATGGAATCACATCACATGCTCCCAGATATCAAGGGGGCACGTACAGCAAGTACGAAACAAAACTCAAAATTACACATTCTGTACATAGTTTTATTTTGCTGTTTCTGGTTTGAAAATTACAGGCTAGGGGAACTTCCACAACTTAGAATCACCCTATAGAACTTTCCAGAACCTGTTATATAATGTGAATCTGATTTTCTAAAATGCCTCTTCCTAACTCACACACGTAAATTTCGCAAGGTGTATTAATATGAAATGATATATTTTTTAGCTTTCTTTGTCTCTTTTCAGTTTCTTTGTATATACTGGTATCTAAGGATATGCTCCTTAGAAAGAAACTACAAGGAAAAAAACGCATTTCAATAAACCTGAAACTTCAGGCCCTTCATTAGTGCATTTTTTTATTTATTATTTTTTTTAGCTAAAAAAAGTAGTTGTCCATAAGAACAAAAAAAAAAAATTTATGCTTTAAGACAATATTTGATTATATTTTTACATCCCAAGACAGGTCCCCTGAAATGGAAATATCATAATGCAACCTCCAAAAATTACTTTGCTTAAATACAATCAAGCCTAGTGGGAATGGAACCCTGTCCAGATAGTTCAAAAGTTGTGGTTTATAGACGCTGAGGTAGTGATAGCTAATAAGAGTTAGATAAAATGATGCTTTACTGAAAAAAGAGAATATGTGTGTGTGACAATTATCGACATAAAGGCAACATTTCCTTCAAGGCCTTTCACGTTCAATAATATAAAATATTTACATTAAAATGATATGGCCAGTGACGACTTTTTTTAATACTATAAATGAAAATTACTTTATGTGGAAAATAAAACGGAATGGTGTTTAATAATGTACAATTTGGCATTTCCTCACAGCAATAAAAAAGCAATATGACAAACAAAATCCAAATACTACAAAACAATGGCATGCAAAACAATGTGCTATATAAAACAGGGCAAACTTCAAAACAGCTAAAAAATACACCAACATGTGCAGAGACATAACAAATGCATAGAAGGCGGTGTAAGAGGATGCAACAGTATGGCTATGTGACATTTCCAGCAGAACGTTGAACAATGTGAGCAGAGATGATACGAAGAATCATTACAACTATGTTCATTGCCTACATATGGAAAATGCAAACATTAATTTCTCTATTTACTAATAGTTATATTATTGCTAGCTAAAATTATAAGTAAAAGTGAATACAATTATGTATGAAGTTCATTCAAACAATATGGCATTTAAAAGGGCCATGCAAAATAAGCAGCGGATAAATACTACAATTAACATACGCAACTAGGTTTTCTCCCGATAAAAATGATTTTATATACCCACACACCTTTTCATACACACTACTGGTCATTAATTTCAATACACCTCCGTGTTTTAAAAATTTCCATCAAAAGCAAGCAAAATACGGTACTTTAATATAATGTTCATGTAGCTCTTGTTTTCACAGCTGATTCCCACCCCACTTTTTTTTTTCTCATTCTAACATTTTTCTGTATCAAATATTGGCCATAAAAAGGGTAAAAATATATTTTTAGCATGTTGCACAAAAACAAAAATTTTAGAGCAAAGCATACTGTATTTAATCATTTGATCATTGCACCTTATTATGCAAAATACATATGGCGTATGTTGTTTAGCATGATGTTAGGTGAATGTGCACATGCTCGGTTTTAACCCTCTGACTGCTTATCCCGTGATTTCCACGGGCAACATGAAAGTAACAAAATTTTCTCATCCCGCGATTTTCGCGGGTATGAAATTTTTCCATCTTTCATCTCTCATCTTTGGTTACAAAAATGTGCTACATATTTTAACTCTCAATTACATGTAGATTTGAAATATTGAATAAAAAGAAATATGCAATTTTTGAAGCGATTTTGATGAAAAAAATTGAGAGGTCAGAGGGTTAAAGTACAATCGAATAATAAAGCAAGACTACGTAATAGAACTTTCTATACAATAATTACTTTACTATTTAGAAAAAGTGTTATTTTTGTTTATATATGGCTCCTAAAAAAGAGTTACAATTGGAAAACATTCTGCAATTGTTGTCCAAAACAAAGGCAAGCAGATCATAGCTTACAGGATGTCGCTCGTTTACAGGAAGTTTCCTTTGGTGAGGTACAGTGTACTCTTAAGAGACATGCTGATATCAAGAGTGTTTTTCACCGTTCACCTACTGAGCAACCTCGAAAAATTTCAAAACAGCAAGTTTAATGGAGTGATGTCCAAAAGAAATAGATTCAAAAGAATCTGTCAAATTCAAGCTGAAGTAATAGAAACAAGAGAAACTAGCATATCAATATCTACAATTAAACATCACTTTCAAGCCGCAAGCTTAAAGGGCTGTGTAGCAGTAAGTAAACCACTTCTACAGCCAATTAATAAAAGAAAAAAACTTAACTGGGCTATAAAACACAAGGACTGGACCCCTGATCTGTGGGAAAAGGTACGAATCGAAATTTGAAAATTTGGTTCTAAGAGGCATCAGTTCGTTTATCGTACTGTGGGTCAGTGCATGTTATAAGTTTGTGTCCAATTTACTATCAAGCATAAAAGGAATTCTATCATGGTTTGGGGAAGTTTTGGTGAAGTTGGTGACCTTGTAAAAATAGATGGTATTATGGACACCAAAAAGATACAACATCCTTGTGTGGCATGCCATTCCCTATGGTACTCGTCTTATTGGTCAAGGATTTATACTACAACACAACAAAGACCGGAAACGTAATTCACATCGGTGTAGAAACTATATTAATTCAAAACAACGTCAACAAGTGTTCCGAAATATGGTTTGTCCACCCAAGAGTACAGACTGCAACCCTATTAAACTGCTTTGGGATCATTTGGACAAGTGCATCAGAGAGATATAAATATTACACGCCAAAACCACCTGTGGGAGCTGATTCAATACAATTGGAATAACACTGGATCCGAGATTTTGGACAAAATAACCAATAGAATTAGGGATCAACCGATAGATCGGCTTCTCGATTTATTCATGTTTTCAGAAATCGGCAGCTGATTGAAAAGAATGAAAATCATCGGCAATTGGCTGATTTTACATCCCCCACCCTTGATAAACATCAGGGAAATAGATCACAATTTACCGCTACAAACTTCTCAGCTTCTATCTATCCACAAGCACCTTTTACACTTTCATAAACATATCGAATGATGCCATTTTTGCATTTCAACCTTTTTCTCTATGGCTTACTGGGATAGAAGAATTTTCACTAGATCCAAAATTGTCTAAGCAGTGATGAATTTGGTTTCAGACGTCACTCTTTGATGTATGAAGAGCGTCGAATTTCGCCTTTTCTTTGTCTCGTGTCTTTGTGATTCTTACTGCTTAGTTTCTATCCTTCGAGTTTTTGTTTATCTAAAAAGACTTTTGTGTACCTCACGTGCAGGGGTGATTCTAGGCTAGGGCCAGGGAGACCATGCCCCCCCCCCCAAATATAACCAGATTTTATTAACCTGTCTATGTGCACGGGTGCAGCAATGGGGCTCGTGCACATACAGGAATTTATGCTCCCCATCAGTTTGGGTTTTTTTTTTTGTCGAGAATCGCCACTGCTTAAGTGTGATGAAGTTGAATTTTGAATTACATTTCTAGAGTACTCTGAAGCAGCGGTCGCCAACCTTTCAGACCTCACGGACCACTAAATTCATAATTTTAAATCCCGCGGACCACATTTCGTGAATTTAGTGCAATATAAAGGCGAAAATTGTCATTCAGAATATGAGAATTTCTTAGAATATTATTTTTGTTTTATTATTAATAAAACATTAAAAATGCACATAATGTCCAGATTTTTCTACAGACCACCGGTTGACAACCGTTGCTCTGAAGAGAATTTCCCATTTCAGATTCGGTTTAAAGTTTGCAGTATGTTAAGGGAATTAATTATGTGTCCTGCCTTCATTTTCCTAGTAGTTGTTGCGCCTGTTTCATCTATCCATTGAATATGGTTGTGGTTTCTTGGTTGTTTCATTTTCATTGGATTTTATATTTTGCATGACATACTAAACGTGAAATTTGTTTTATATTCCCGGCAAATACTGAATGCGATTTTTTTTTTTACCTACAAAAAGCCTGGAAGTATGAAGCTTTGAGTTATTGGATAGCAGGGGAGGGGGGGGAAGAAATCCAGTGATATAATTCAGTAAAATATGTGAAAAAAAAAAATTAACTACAAGAAAATATTCTTCAAAAATGTTGATGTCCATGTCATAATGTAAGCATTAAAAGTTTTACTAATTAATAATAATTGAAAACATTAGCATTAGTGATCAGCCGATGGAATATAAAAAAAAAAATCTGTTTTTCAATCGGCATCGGCCAAACTTTGACATCGGTTGATCAATAAATAGAATGCCCTGAGTATATGTGATGGTGATCGCTTCTAAATGTAGTTATTTTTCTGAAGGGAAGATTTAAAACAAAATTCTGTTGTGTATCGTAAATTATGTAATGAAATATGTTTTTTTTCTTGAATAAAAGATTACATTCATGCGAGTTTGTTTCTTTGTGCATTTCTTTGAAAAACTGAAAATACAAGGAGTACACTGAAATTAATGATTAGCAGTATATATATATATATGTATATTTTAAATTCGCTAAAATACAGTGCTGCTTTTGTTTTCCCCAAAACCCACCAATGGCATGTTTTAACTATATTGCTGACTGGCAGTTTCATGCTGTTAGCTGATGGCGAAATATTGTTTATCACTGACATCTCACCATAATAAGTATACATGTGATCAAACTTATTTGGTAGTTGAACTTAAATATAAAAAGTCTAAAGGTAGTAATTATACCCACTGGATCGTTAAGACATAGTATATAAAAGTACATATACAGCATGTCCTAGAAAGAAAAAACCTCTTAATATCTCGGCTCCTAGGAAATGTTAAGTCATCAATATGGTCTCGTTTGAAAGCTTTCTGAAGGTGCCATCTTTCAGTATTACGAACATTACAATTCAGCATCAGAAAGAGGATGAAACATAGATTTTCATTTTTTCACATTATTTCAAATGGTACTTCTATGAGTTTTTATACTATTTAAAAGCTCATTTAATTAGCTTTCTGATGGTACCAAAACAGTATTTGAATGTTAAATAGAATGTAAGATACCACCAGTTGATGATTTATGATAGGCTTTTTAAATTATTATGGCAGTAATCCAATCAGCACAATTTTTATATAATTAGTATATTTCTCCTTATTTTAATTGCTGTATTGTTATTTCATTGTTATATTTGTATTGTTGAAATTCACATCAAATAATAAATATACTTCACTTTTCATGAAATCAAAAATCAAATCCATCCAGCACTGTTTGTCTTTGATTGCAAACCTCTTTTCTTCTCAGTAATAGTAGTATAGCCAGCGCTTTGGAACACCATGATAGAAATCATGATACCTTATGTTCTACTTAATATAAAAATCAAGTTTTTGGTCCCATCAGAAAGGTATATAAATAAGCTTTCAAATGGTGTAAAAAACCGTTTCAGTGCCATTTGTAATGACAGAAGGAAATTCCCAAATTCAATTTTTCAGCTTCTTTCTGATGTTCATTACTAATGTCAAAGAGCTTTACGATGAGATCATCACAAGAACATTTCATATTTCCTGGAAGCCAAGCTACTAGGGTGTGGGAGATCAGTTCTTCATGGAACATACTATATCTATTATATATATAACCATCAACAACCATTTTCAATTCACTGCAGGATAGAGGTCACTCTCGTCATATATATATATATTGGTAGAACGGTGAAAGAAATACAGAAGAATCAGCCTTAAGCTCACCCACATTGGCAAGCTGGCCCTACAGTTTACCGCAGGTCCTGAACTTCGGTCATCACGGCTGAAGTTGTAAGGGAAGGCAGGTGCGAGTTTTTGTGTCACTCGCTACGGAGTGACTACTAACGAGGCTGCTTCAAAACAACCCTCTGTAAAGAGCTGGTATTCTTGACACAGGCTGGGTAAAGGTTGGCAGTCTACCTAAACTCTAGTAGGTAGAAAAATGGCATGCATCCTACAATACCACTGGGAGTTGAACCTGGATTAATGGCACAGTAGGCAAATGCATTATCACTATGTGGCAATGGACCTACAGTTTCTCGAGGAAGCCAAGCCTCTTAAGACTAATAGAACCAACCCTGGACCACAGTGAACAGTATTATTTTTTCACTGCTAGGAGTCAAATCTAAATTAAGGGCATGTTAGACAAAGTATCACTGCAGCTTGCTTTTGTGTTTTACAGCATTACATCTAACAAGAATCCCATCCTCCATTATCTACGGAACTGGATCCCATGAATAGGATGGGAAGGAGAACAGCATGCATTCTAAGGTATGATTGGAGTTGGACTTAGGTTAATAGATGTTACCATTACATCATTATACTTTACTCCTCTGTGGGGGATAGAACCCCGATAGTTACCTACATGTATATGACAACAAAAAAAAAAATTAAAAAAAAAAATTGCAAGGCTTCGGTGCAAAACATTAAAACAGAATACCAATGGTCTTCGACAAATCAAATAAGTAATTAGTAAAAGTGTACGTCTTACCATTGATGATAAGTAACTTCGTTGGATTACTTTTCTTGTTTTGGGATCTAAAACAGAAAAACAAATTGCATGACAAAATGTGATCTTTAAAAGTATAGTTTCTACTATATTTCAAATGCAAAATGGATATAAGTTGACATGATAAAGCTTTAATGAAATGCTGCTATAATCAAATTGTACTTTCTATTACAAAGAAATTGGCTGCTTTAAGTTTTTAATACTTCAAGGATAACAATGGTGAAGCCGCGTTCAATCAATATATTTGAAAGACTTAGATTTCCTTATGCTACTAATCATGAATCAAATATTTTATGCAAACCTTTTTAATTACAAGTCGTGATAGAAATATCATATTTAAAAAGCACATAGGCTGAACATTACATCGTTCCCTAACACTATTTTTAAATAACTGTTAATTCACAAACAATCATATTACATCTGAATTCAAATTTGGACATACAGAAAACGAAATTTAACTTAAGAGTCGATCCCTTATTAGTAATTTATATTCTAGCCTTTTGCCTTACGATTTGAACTAAAAGGTGCATCAGGGAAACATACTTACACAGAGGGGCTATCTTATTCCGAAAGGGGGACTCAGGCTTGATCATTTTAGGGTTCCTTTTTACACTAGCTTTTAAATTTTTACAATACAAAATATTATATATAATAAACTTTGCCAGTTTATAGCCCAGGTCTCTTTGTACCCCCCCCCGCCATGGCACTGCACACATATTACTATACCTCATAATAACCACAAGATTACATATTGGGGTTTGTGTATATACACACATATATAGATATTAGCTTTTGTATACCCAACACACACAATGTACATGGTATTTCAACAATAGCCTACCAATAAGTAAGTTGCTGTTGCAATTATTGTAACTTATATACAGGTTGCAGATACAACACAACAATCTGTTATGCTAGCAATATTCTTAGAAATTTTAATGTATCACTGTACATTTTTCACACAAGCTATTAAGAACGGAAGTAATATATTTTCCTACTTATCTAGCCTTTGACACAGTTCAAACATAGTGCTCTTTACAGTTTTTGTTGTAAAATTCATATTGCAAGTAATTACCCCATTTATAGTGACATGCAGTAATGACATGGAGATGATAATTTTACATGTAATTTATATATAATTTCTTGATTTTTTATTTATAAATCCATATGCATAGAGTTCTGAACTTCGTTACAATTGCTTGAGTTTAACCCTTATATAAAAGTCACGAGTAAAACTAAGTTACATAAGGCCTATAATCATATAGACTACATATAATAGAAGATAAGCTAGAATTCCAAGCATACAAGTTAGCAATCACATAGTTGGATATGGTTATAAATGTATATACTTGGAGGTTATACACTTTAGACCATTAAGAGCAAAAAAAATAAAATTCAAATGAAAACTTAACATTTATAACGAACAAGATTCTTGCTCTCAAAAGTTCGTTTCACAACAGCTTGCCTATCATATTGATATAATTGATGATAACTATTTCAATGATTTATGTTCATTTTTTTTTAAATTGAATAATTAATGAATATAAATTCTCCATTTACAGCAATTTATAATTTAACTCATCTTATTGAACTATAACAACCAAAATGCATTAAGTTTTAATATAAAAATAGGTTTCCAATTGTGGAAAACTAACCTAATTCGTTATTTTAAGTATGGTCCTTCGATAATGTCTAAATTTTCAAATAATTTAATTTATTTGGAAACAAATTTTATACATATACATACAGTAAAACCTTAATAAGTCATCATCGCCATAATTGGTCATCTGTCTTTCATCCTATTTAGCTCTCATAATAGATAATATAATGAAACCCTCATTTACCTATCATCGATTCAAATGCCAGATAACTCACCACTGCAGAAAAGTAGGAAAGGCTAAGGGATAATAAGTGACGATAGAAGGTATTTAGAAGATTATATATTTATATCTGAAACTAATTAAGATATCTAAATGACATTTCTGCTACCAAATGTTCATGGATTTGAATATCCATTATTTGTGAATATAAGCATTGATTAAAGTACGGGAAATTTTTATCATCATAGCCGATGATGTGGTAATATTAGAAGATAAATTACTCACAAGGGAAAGAATGATTTCATGGTGCCCTGTGGGAACTGAACCCACAACCACTTGATATCCAGCTAAGCACTTTTCCAACTGAGCTACAGACGATCTCTCATCTTCATACACGCTTATAGAGGGGAGGGGAGGATGATAAGTCGTCTGTAGATCAGTTGGAAGAGTCCTTAGCCGGATCCCAAGAGGTCGGTTCGGTTTTCAACAAGCACAGTGAATTCATTCTTTTCTTTGCGAGCAATATATCATCTAACAAGCATCGATATAAAACATTACTAATTAAAGGTTTGATAAAAGCTCTCGATGAAAATAAGAAGCTCGAAATGTCTGTTTTAAATGCAGTAAATCACATACATGGAAGGGGGAATTTTGTCTCAAATAAAATATTGATACCTTTAAACACATTTCACATGAGAAATAACATGAAGTTGAAAATGAAGACACTGATCTTGATTCACTATTGGATTTATTAAAAATTGTAAATGAAAGTTGGTGTATTTTTCTCAATGCAAATAATGATAACTACATTGCAACAATGTTGTCAAACAACTATAAAGGATTTCGCTATGGAATCTTAAGAAAAAAATAGCATGAAAGGGGCAATAAGAAAATTTTTTGCCACCCAGTAAAACGCAGATTCTTGAAGCCTTAGCAACAATTCGACATTACCTTACGTTAGTTCAAGATAGTACAGATAATGAATTCGAAGAACTCTAAACGTTTTAGAAAAAAGTTAACAGTGCTGACAGGTGTTCGTTTCAATCAAAATTAAACAACTACTTGGTATCATAATGTGTATGATGCTAATATAAGTACTTGTATTCATAATATGCATGTAACGTAAGTGGTATTGAAGTTTGAACGCTCAAATAAAGCTAAAGACGAAATTCTTTTTTTATTGTCTACATAATATATTAGTACTTCTAAAAATTAATTTATGTTATTTCTATGGATATGTGATAAATTAAAAATATACACAGCTGTTACAGTGATGCATATTAAGTACTTTCTGTTGTTACTCTGTTTAGTTACAACTTTTCTTGAGTCATTATTTCTTGGTCCTTTGAGTGATGACTTATTAAGGTTTTACTGTATATCATCATATTCAACCATTGTCTATCTACTGTTGTATGTATGAAGGTATTTCCACGAGTACCCTCTGTATATATCTATTCCGAATAATTTGTTTCTATGCCTCCCCACACACACACACACATTGGAGGATAATTGTAATAACTCTTTCATCAGCTCAATGACAATATATTCACCATGATACACTCCAAAATAGTAATATAGGATATGAAATCATGGAGGAACATTTTAAACCATCAATATTCACAATTTCGTACAAATACACTGCATTTCTGGTTAAAATTGTGACCCAAAAATAGGATTGCTAATGAGTTACATGATACAAAACATAAAATCTTAAAGACTACTTGAAAATTCTATCTAATTAGTGGTATATATATGCAGCACTGTCTTCTTGCAATTTTCAAAACACTCACACTTGACAGAAAACCAATGAAACTACTGCTTGTGAATTTCAGCTTACATTTCTCATTAGGATATCAGAGGGACTGACAGCTCAATATTAGCAATAAAACCATAATATAGTGTTTTTGGATGGAAGGTATCCAAAATAATGAAATTGTATCTCGAAAATTATTTTAGATATAGTTCTGATCCTATTATGAAGGAATACTTTTTCAACCACAATTCTCTAAATGAATTCCAATACAGGAGCTCTTGGTGGCATGACAAACACCATGCTGTGCTTTAACCATGAGTGGTGTAACTATACAAGGTGTGATCAAAAAGTATCGGGACAAGGGCTAAACAAAAAACTACAGTACTTGCAGATTTGGCATTTAATCTCCTCCAAAGACGTCCAACACTTCATCCCGCATTATTCTCATCGTTAGAAGCAAGACTGAAGCTCATTTTCTGGGATAACGAACAGCCCACTTGTCCCATTTTGTTAGATTTCCTCGACACCCTGATATCATCTTCCTTTCAAGTGGGACTTAATTTTTGGAAAGAGCAAAAAGTCGCAAAGGACGATATCTGGAGAATATGGTGGATGTAGGGAGAATTTAATGCTTGGCCATTCAAGGAGATCAAATTCAGCTGAAAGCCGGTCTGTTTGGTCTGCAGAGAGCAGTTTTGGCACAAACTTGGCAAACACACGTCTCATACTCAAATCTTGAGTCGTAAGAAATTGAACTGAACAGTAGCTAACGTTATACTCTTCAGATGACTCACAAATAATGATTCGCTGATTTTCCCGCACATCTTATATGTTTTGATCTGTTTTGTGGTTGAGGGCCTCTCAGATGTTCACAATTTTCGACAATTTAACGGCATCTTGGAAACGTATGAACCACTTAAACTTTTGCATGGCTCATACTCTATTCCCCCATAAACTTTCTTCAACTCTGCATAGGTCTCAAAGGACCTTTATAAATGAAATGGTTTGAAAGAAATAAAACAAAATATGCAATATATACACGCAGGATGTGTAAAATTGAAATTACTTTGACCTACAGGTAAAGTATCTTCTCCCATTAACTTTCAAGGAATAGAGAAAAAATGTCATTACACAGAAAAAGACAGCAATTAGAGTGTGTATAATTTTCTGACGCATTTGCTAGGACAATAAAATGTTTTTAAACAGAAATCATCCTTTTAGAGTGGCGTTACTGAGAGAAAATACTGTAATTTCAAGTTGAAATATTACCTATAAATCCACTAAATGTAATAACTCACTATACACATAAATAGACAGATGCATGTAAAATACCAACTAACTAAATTATGAGGAAGAATTAAGTAAGCAGTGGGGAAAATCATTGTAGCTAGAATCACAAGTGCCAAGAGAAAATATCAATGAATTATGTTCCTTTTTCACAATTTATTTCAACAATACAGTTATCTCTCTCATTAACAATTTCAAAGGATAAAAGAAAAACATTGCTAAGCAGAAAAAGATATTGATTTACACACATTTTGATTAACGACGCATTTGCCAGGATCACAAAATACAGTCATTAAACAGAAATGGTTATTAATTAGAAGTGTTATTGAGAGAGACACTGTAGCTGGTTGAATAATAATTTTCGATATCCTCATATGAGCTCAGACTAAAGTTTTTTGTTTTTTTGTAAATAAAAAAAAAAATACTCTCCTGGTCCAGAGTTGAACCAGAGTGATTTAACCTCCTCAGCCATCAAGACACGAACGATGATACTTTTCTTCGAATTGAAGGTTTCTAAGACATTACTACCTTTATCAGGGTCAGGACATGAACAATACAAAGTTTCACTAGGACATTGCGTAACAACGGCCATTTCAACACTGGCCTAAGATTTAAAACATGTTTCGAGAGCTAACTGCTCCCTTTGTCAAGTGAAGGCAGAATGAAGAGTTCGTGAAAGTCCTAAGTTTATATACCCGCATGTTGGGAATCCCCAACTCTTTACCTCAGAATGTGACGAATCTGGGGAGTAGACTTTTTCTGGAATCATGGGAAACCTACGGTTTGAAGAGTCGTGCAATAAACATCGCAAAACCTCTACCAGAACCTTACAGGATTTTCGCAAAGCCTCGAGTTGGGGTAGCCACCTGACATCGTCGGATGCAGGGTTCTCCCAGCTAGGACTATCGCACACCAAATGATGCCAGATGGGGATTCCCAACATATGGGAATATAAACTTAGAACTTTCACTCACTCTTCATTCTGCCTTCACTTGACAAAGGGGGCTGTTGACCTTATGCCAGCGCTGAAATAACTGTTGTTGTTCAACACATGAAGCCACGAGGACATGTTTTTGTGAGAAAAAAAGATGGCATTTAATTTTTGACACCCACATATGAGCTTATACACAGATGTAAAAAATTAGTCATCTCAATTTCCCACAAAAACTGCAAAAAAAAAAAAAAAAATGCCCTAAGGGCTTTGTGAGTTGACCAGTTGGCAATTGTGTTCACCCTGAGAAAGGTAATACTTAGATAATGTGATTTGAAAATACTTGCTTTATTATAGCAAAGGTTTTCTTAGAAAAACGTTTCTACACAAAAATGCAGCACATTTCTTTAAAATTTAATGAATAAAGCAATTAAACCAGATTTTCAATTTTTGTTTTGATAATATTTCGAAAATGGGTACTTTAATTCACCTTATCGAAAAGGTAAAAGAGAAACTGGAAAAAAAAATTGTAAGACTACAATTCATAATAGAATTACTTATGGATTGTTGTTCATGTTAAAATGAGTTAATTTTATATAGCTGTTTGATGGTGGGAGTATTAATATAATAAAATGAATTTGAATTAAACGGAATCTGAATAAATAGTAAACAAGTGTATTTTAAAACACAATAAATATATACATATGCATACAAAAAATTACTAAAAAACACACAAATTGTAAAAACACGTAAAAAGTAACAATTTGGTGCAAACACGTAATGAGAAAAATTGATGGACGCCAAGGTATGTTAAAATGAAAATACCAAGAATAGAAAATTCAGAGCTGACACAGCATTACAACATGGGAGGAGCATTCCAAAATGCAAAGAAAATAATAGACAAACAAAACACATGCAAGGAAGCGTCACACATTACTGTATGGGTGACAGGATGCAATGCAGAAGATCTAGACTTAGTTAAAGAGACAAAAGGTTTCTAAATGACTTTCCCAGAAAAGGATGAAAAAGCAGAAGAAAAGAACAGTTTTATTTTTGACTGTGACAACTTACTAAACTCTTCCAGAACAAACATCCCTCCCTTTCGGGTGAAACACTTCCGTATGTTTTCCAGCTTAACAAAGAACTGTAAAGTAAGAAGTCATTGCAATGGTTATCCCAGTCGGTTTGTCTGCTTCTTTCTCGTTACAGTCTTTCATAAAAAGGAAAACTAAAACAATAAACTACTAAAATACATTCAACCAAAACGTACTACTTCCGAGAAAAAAGAAAGTGAGGAGACATGGAGGTCTGTGTATTAATGCAACCTACATGATGAAATAAAAAGGTTCTTCATTTAACCACTCGCTGTGTTTACCCACTCTTGAAATTGAGTTTAAAACAGGATGTACATAAAGAAAGGCAAGTTACACCTTTGAAATTCTTTCGTATTTTATATTCATTTTTTAAAGTTGACACCTATTTATGCAATACAATCATGACACCCTTGGTAATGTATCATGCTACAAGACTGTTTCTTCTTCCAGCACAAATTCATGGTGTTCTCTTCTTTGTTCCTAAAACAACTACAACACAAAGGAGATTTCGCATAACCCATGCTTATTTAAAGTTTTATCACTTACAGGAAGAGTTTTATGCTGAGCTTAAACAAAGAAACAAAAATATATAATAGAAATATGTAAAAATATTAAAAAATGATAACTTGCAACTGTTAATGTTTCATTTATAAACAATGTTTTAATATTGTGTGCATCTTTGTATGCAATCTGCAATTGCTCATCTACGAATAGCCATAGAAAAAAGATCATATTATTATCATCCGCATAACGATTTAATATGCAACTTTTTCTAACTTTTAATTCATTCAAAATAATTTCAATTAGAGGTTTAGTTCCAAATATATGTAGTGTCACCTCCCAATAAGGGACACACACACAGGACTGGACATTTTGTCCTTTAAATAAAGGCATCCCTTCTTCATAGGTAAATATAATAAGGTTCCTAATCTAAGGAACTGAGGACCAGAAGATTCAATCATCCCTTAAATAGAGTAACATTATGGATATACAGGGTGATTATAATTAAAGTTCAACTTTTCAAAAGCTGTAAAAAAAAGAACCACTGCTCAGAATGACCCAAAATTTAAACCGAATATACTCGAAGAAGGGAGATATGGTATGACATAAGAAAAAAAAAATAGTTCCAAATTTTATCAATAGATGGCGCTTCAAGCATCGTAATATGCAAAATAAAAGACATGTCATGCGCACGACACATTGCATTTGTTATAAAAACGCTGGGTACATGGCGTTTTCCTCCTGTAGCATCTGAGAAGCTTGTCATGACTCTCTCAATAAAGGATCACGCTGTGCTTGTGAAGCTCTTTTACAAGAACGGTGACTGTGCGCCAGTAGCTCTGAAGAAGTTCCGGACAGTAAAAGGTATGAAAAAAGGTTGTGGTCTGATGTATGCCAAGGGTCTGGAGAAAATGATTAAGAAATTCGAAGAGACAGGTTCTTTTGAAGTGAAATCTGGCAGATGGGAGGAAACCAACTGCTTCGATATCAGTAGAAGATGTGCTCACAGCATTCCAGGAAAAGACGAGCAGCGGTGTGCGAACGTGCAGTGCACGGGGAATTGCTTGAACTTTGGACATATCTGTGAGCATGATGCATAAAATTGTACGAAACATCCTGTATTGCTATTCATACAAAATTACCCATGTTCAGGAGTTGCTTCTTGCTGACCTGCCAGTAAGACACACTTTTGCTCTAGAATTTCTTGCTCGCATGGAATTGGACAATGAATGGCCATGGAACATTTCGTGGATCGACGAAGCCCATTTCCATCTCCAAGGACATGTCAATACTCAGAATTGCAGAATATAGGTAATGGAAAACCTGTTCTAACATGAACCAATACCTCTTCATTCTGCAAAGGTAACTGTGTGGTGCGGGTTGACACCATTGTTTATCGTAGGGCCATTTTTTTTCGAGGAGATGGGTCGTGCGGGTCCTGTTACCTGTACCGTCAATGGTAAACGCTATGAGAGTCTTTTGCGCAACTACATCATTCCAACACTTCAACAGCGTGCGTGTGTGGGTAGCATTTCTATGCAAGATGGTGCTCCTCCGCACATTGCAAAGCCAGTGAAGCAGCTGCTGAAGAGGCATTTTGAAAATGATAGAATTATCAGCCATCATTTTCCAACAGCCTGGGCATCAAGATCGCCTGATCTTAATCCTTGTGACTTCTGGATGTGGGGTTACCTAAAAAGTGTTGTGTTCAGTAGTCCGATTGAAAAATTAGCTGAATTGAAGGCACGCATTGCGCAACACATTCACAACTTGACCCCCGAGACAGTCCGATCTGTTGTGGAACATGCTGTTTATCGGTTTCAACTTGTGGGAGAAAACGGTGGACAACATATTGAACATGTCTCGTGCAAGTCTGCCGATAATTAAAAACCGATTTCTTTGTTGCTTTTTATATGATTTTTGGCCGCAGGACAATTAAAACTGATGTCATTGTTGCTTTTTATGCTGATTTTGGCCTCAGGAAAATTAAAAACAGATTTTTCCTATCCGATGTGGTACGACCCTGTCACGGTGGATGGGCTTTCCACTAACAGTGCCATACTTGTTGAATGACTTGGAAGTCATTTTTTCAGTGAAAAAAAAAGAAAACGATACAGTCATGCATGTTGAAAAGTACAGTTGGTTTAACATGTAACGCACGCCATAGCTATCGTATTGCGATTCAAATGTCACTTGTAGCTACACCCATTTACGTTATGACGCTTAAAGCGCCATCTATTGCTAAAATTTAGAACTATTTTTTTTCTAATTCCATACCATTTCCTCCTCCTTCGAGTATATTCAGTTCAAATTTCAGGTCATTCTGAGCAGTGGTTCTTTTTTCTACAGCTTTTTGAAAGTTGAACTTTAATTATAATCACCCTATATATACCGGGTGATCCAAATTAAACAGGAGGTGTTTAGACCTCTCTGTAGAGAAAACTATTTGATCAATTTCACCCAAATTTCATACACATGCTCCCCTGAGTATGCGGTTTCGATTTCTGAAAGAAAAAATTGAGTTCATATTTCGGCCGCTAGGGGAGGAAATGGCGCTGCGGAGCAGGCAATTTACATATTACTTAACATGCGCAACATCCTCTGCCTATATAAGGAGTCGTGAAGCATTTTTCCACCATACGAGGACTCCGTCATGAAACTTACTTTACCAGATCGCGCGTTACTTGTTAAGCTCTTTTATCAACGAAATAACAATGCTTCTGCTGCACTTAAAGCATTTCGGCAGGTAAAAGGTTTACGCAGACGCACTCTCACAATTACAAATCTTCGAAAAATGGTCTTGTATTTTGAGGAGACTGGAACATTCGCCATTAAATCAGGACGAGGCCGCAAACCAACTCGAGTGCAGCAAATTGAAGAAGTTGCAACTGCAGCAGTGGAGCAAGGAGCAGCAAGTGCACATGGTAGCAGTAGTGCACGTGCGATATCACGGGAATTGGACATGCCATATACGACAGTGTGGAGAGTTATGAGAAATGTCCTGAAGTTTTATCCATATAAGATAGCCCACACTCAGCAATTGCTTTCTGGTGATAATGACGTGCGGAAAACATTTGCTTTGATGTTCATTGCTCGGATGACAGTGGATGATGAATGGCCTTGGCAGATACTGTGGAGTGATGAGGCCCATTTCCACTTGAATGGCGCTGTAAACACATGTAACTGCCGTATTTGGTCTGACACAAATCCCCACGTTCATCAACAAATTCCGTTGCATGCTCCAAAAGTGACAGTGTGGTGTGGCTTCACCTCATCTTTCGTCATTGGTCCTTACTTCTTTGAAGAAAATACGGCCTCGGGGCCAATGACATGTTCTGTTACTGGCTCTAGGTATGCATTTATGCTCTGGAACTTTGTCATTCCTTTGCTTCAACAGAGAAATTGTCTTGACACTACAATTTTCATGCAAGATGGTGCACCCCCGCACATCGCGTTGCCTGTTCAAACATTATTACGGCAAAACTTTTCGGATGACAGAGTGATTAGCAGGTCATTTTCAACATCTTGGCCGCCTCGGTCACCCGATCTTAACCCTTGTGACTTTTGGCTGTGGGGATATTTAAAGAGCTGCGTTTATAAAGGCAATGTTCCGAACTTAGCAGTCTTAAAAGACAGAATTTCGCAACATGTATCCCACCTCCAAGCGAATGAGTTACGTTCTGCCGTGGAATGTGTTGTGCATCGAATGCAATTTCTAGAGCAAAGAGACGGAGGACATATCGAGCCGTATCTGTGATGATAGTGTGGTTCCACATATGATAGCAATAAAGTTATTGCACAAATCTTTTTTTAGTCATACCTACTATCCTACGGTATACTGTAATTTGTAGTTAATTTAGTGTGATTGCAATAAAGGTTATTGCATGTTAAAACACTTTTTCGTTGTTAATATTAATAAATTGCCTGCTCCGCAGCGCCATTTCCTTCCCTAGCAACCGAAATATGAACTCATTTTTTTTCTTTCAGAAATCAAAACCGCATACTCAGGAGAGCATGTGTACGAAATTTGGGTGAAATTGGCCAAGTAGTTTTCCCTACAAAGAGGTCTAAACACCTCCTGTTTAATTTGGATCAATCTGTGTGTGTGTGCGTGCGCACGCACGCGTGTGTAAGTAAATTTGTTTGTTAGGGAAGGCAAACAAATGTATATGTTTATTACAAATGAACTTCACAAGTGTAAGTATAAACTAATTTGAAAATCACATATAAACATACGTAAAAGCAAATCAGTAACAGGGGTTTCATGAGGTCCCTGAAGAAGAGCAAAATCCATGGTATTGGGATATCTATAATTTATCTATTTTCAGTTTACTCATTTATTTCTCATTCTATTATAATTTTGTCTAGGTTTATGTTTTCCCTTTTGATAGTAATTACGTGTCATAATCCTTACAAATTGATGGCATATGTGTATAGTTTTGTAAACCAAATGAATGAAGGGACTTCTTAAAAATTGAAGGAGTATGTGAAGCGATTATTAGATGCAATTAAATTTAGTTAATCATATTGAATCATTTTATAATTGAAGGATAAAGAAAACTGTCGTACTATCAAAGTATTAACAAACCGTAAGTATCGTTTTAAAAAAACAGCATGTTACAGTAATAAGCATCTTAAAGCAGCTACGTTTTTTATTATCAACACAACAAAATCTATGAATTATTTCCAATATATTTAGAAATGCCCATTGCTGTTAAACATCAGCATTTCTCTAAGGTATAAGCTATTCCTGCTATGGAAATGCAAACATTCAAATTAAACACTAAAGTGATATAAATATATGTGGCTGACCTAGAAGTAAACTTTTGAAGGTATTTTACACGTAGCTTCTTTCTGTAAAGCACATCGAACTGTGTGTTGCTTTACGTTCAAGAGGTGTATAGATGTATAGTATGTATGAAAAACTGTTGCATATATTATTAAATTCAAAATTAGCATAAGAGGTTGCATTAATACACACCATCCAGAGTTTCGAACAAAACCATTTGGCTAAAAAAAGTTACGCAATTAAAAAATACAGCACAACATCAAAAAATAAATAAAAGGCAAATGATAACAGCTAAGGTAAACTAAAACAACTCAAAAACGCTATTTACCTTCCATGCAGCAAAATTAAAAAACAAACTAAATAAAATAAGAAATGTTATCATGCTGTGAAAACGCCTTTCAAATATTAAAGCCTAACTGCGACTACACTAACAAATTGTAATCCTAGTATCTCCCACTTACTGTGCAGGGACAGTGGGCCTTGATTAACTACTAAAGCCCATTAGAAATTCCTTTGGCAGAAGATAATGTCAATTAAAAGTAACATTCATAATTTTCCACTGCCTAAGTTTCGTCCTCAAACGATTCCATGGCACAAAAACATATAACTATACCATTACACAGTTTTAGCCAAAAAATGACAGTACATCGATAGTTCTTAATTTTAAAACATATTTCAACACTACATCGTAACCCATTCTTAATTAATATTAGAAAATGTTCACATGTTAGCTAATTATACAAGGTCACATATTACTTAAATTCATTAGCTCTTGTAATTGCGATACTGCTTAACTTATATCGCATAAAACTGAGACTTTGTTACGATAATACAAAAGAGTCCAAGCTATCTATAGTTTCCATAAACCCAAAAATGGAGAAAAGGTCTGAAGCAGATTCCTAATTGCCAATCTGCATAAATTATTGGCAAACAGATCAAATGCAAAGAGTAAATAAGAATGAATTTAGTATTTTAATAACTGAATACCTTTATTTATCCTCCAACCATACTCATTTTATTAAAAAAAAAAAGAGTACTTGTAAATGTTATTTTCCACTTAATATAATTCGTGGTGGGAAGTATTTGATCATAACTACTATAAATTGAAAAATTACAGGGATAGAGCTTTATATCTGTTTAACTTTTATAATAACTTTTTCCACATTTCAAATTTTTATCACACAAGAAAACTTCCAATTAGTAAATCACTATTAAGGCAAAATTCAGATTCGATTGGAGTATTTTGATACAAATTTAAGTACTACAGATATTCTTTGTTGGAAGGAAGTACTAATAACATTCTAAGTTGGATTGCAGTATCCGATCGCCACTGTAAAAAAGGAAAAGTTCCACAGTATATAAATGTTTGTGTGCTTGAACAGTCTGGAATTGTACGCAAAAAACTGTCGTCCGTAACTAGCAATCATTCAACTAACACTGTGTAATATAGATAATCAAAACCTTTCCAATGGTCCTGTGAATTTAAATTTAATCATACGAATCTTCTCTCTTTTGAATCCTTGAATAATTCAAGCTAAATTTTGGACCCCTTCTGCTTCGAATTAACCAAGTTCAACTTCATTAAAAAGATATTTGTGGTAATGCATTTCAATGAACTTGAAAAAGATGGTCCACTGTGCTGTCACATGGATGGACATACTTTAACACAAAGGCATGTTTTCAAATCGATCAATTATCCGAAAACCATGGTCAGTACTTAAGAAAAAAATATTGTTTAACAAATGGCGAGAGGAAACTAGCTATAAAGGGATGTCACCTATACGCTCAAAATGCAAGAGTTTGTTTCATTTTATGATGGAAGGAAAGTTAAGATCATACTGATTCAAGGTCCACAATTTTCCGATGAACCAGAACCTATGTTAGCCACGGAATTCAACCCCAGACTGCAGATTGGTTGGGAGAAAAATATTGCCTACCTTTAGGAGTAATATCCAGATTATTTTCAAGGTAAATAACTATGTTAGTACTATGCAACTATAGAACAGAGAGGGAAAAAAAAACCCTTTGTAAATTTAAAAATATAGTTTAATGTTGTCAACTCAATGCTGTGTAAAGATAATGTAAAACTAACTGCACAGTATGAAATTAGCTTAATGTCAAAGATTCCATGCCGACAAAATAAAAATAAAACTATTTAAAAATGCAGCAAAAAAGTCAATCTCGAGAACGAACATACTAGGAAAAATCAATGAGTGCATCAGAACGACTTTAAAATTTCTATGGTTTTTTGTTTTTGTCTTGCAGGACAAGAATAGCTAAAGTCGTGTTATGCTACGACCTATAGCTTAGTGAGAAATCAGAATCTGTATTCTCTAAGGAACCAAATCCTAAGGGGCAGAAAAAATGCCATGCACTCCACAGTACCACTGGAATTAAACCTGTGTTAATGCCACACTAGAAAAGCGTATTACTTTTATGTTGTCATACAACTCTTTTATTTAATGTGTGGAATCACAGAACTACAAATAATACTTCAAGACTGGGTTCTATATTAAATAATACTGATTATGAAGTATACATGGAGATTTTGGAAGAGTGACTTGAACTTCCAAGGTAATATTATGTACTACATTATAGTATCAAACAAGCAAAATAATTGCTTTCAGAATAATAAAAAATAATCAATATAAGATTACTACGTTGTTTCTGCATAACATGCCAAGTCAATAAAAGCCTGTGGCTGATGATTTGGGAATCGCAACTATATTTTGAAAAACTATAATATCATCCAAATCACTATGTGTCATGTGGACAAATTACCTGCACAAAATTTGTTGAAGCCGTCTTCATTCAAAAATGTGTAATGTAAAATTTCATAAAAATTAAAGGACACAAATTTTAGCTTTAAATATATAAAGTAGCACAAAATAGAAAAAATAAATACAATAAAATACAAGCACTAATACAAATTCAATAATGAAAATCTAACCACTTTTAAGAGATTACACCAAGATTGGTAAATTTAGTTGAGTTGAAATTAAAAAAAAACAAAAAAACCCTCAAATATAATTCATTTAAGGAAATCTCAGTAGGATACTAGGGGGTGGGAGGAGGAAATTAAAGGAGAGCTTGCGGTTTATAGCATATGAGGACAGCTGCGATTATAGTGAGCCAAGACACTATATGGTTTTCCAAGAAATCTAAACCTCCATTACCTAGAGAATCTAATCCTAAAATACAGATTAATCACAAAAATAGCAAGTCTTCGGCACCAACAAGACCTGAACTTGGATTTTCCACATATTAAATACCACTGTACGGTAATTAAAGAAGTAGAGTGCAGAAATAATTTCATAAGGTGGAAAAAGCAACATTTATAAGGAAAGTACTTGACGATGATCTCACCGATTTAGAAAATAAGTTCAGATCATTGTTTGAAGCATAACCCCTTCCAGATTTTTATTTGCATTTGCGTTTTACACTGTGGCAAACTGGCAATGTTTTTCTATTATTAACAATTGATACACCACTCGGTTGACTTTATAGTCGAAAATGCATAAATGAGCAGCTTCCTATGCAATTAACTTTTCTTAAATATTGATATGCAATAATGTTACGCAGAAGGCTATAGTTCAGTTCATTTTATATGATGTGCATCTTGTCATGTGTTCATTTGTTTTGACAATTTATTGTACAGCCACAGTATCACTTGAATGACAGGTGCTCTAATCAATCCATCATTCAGTTACAGTTCATTTAAACGTTTTGAATAATTTTTTTTTATACCATGCAACACATTAACTTATTCATGGCGTTATGTACATATACACTATTTTTTTTAAAGGGAAAAGCCATGCAAGCTTTGTAATCAAGGCAAAACATTAACACCAAAAATGGTGCATGTGTGCATTCTTTACTACAAAGTCGAATAGGTGGTGCTTTACTTATTAGTAATTAAATAAACAAGGTCAACTTTGCCACAGCGTAAAATATTAATGACTTCACACCCATGGATTTGAAAATGCAAACCCAAAAGAATTGTGCTTCTTTCAAATGTCAGTCTGAACTTCTTTTGTAAATTTCAAGCAAATGAGCGAGATCATTGGCAAATACTTTCCTTGTTAGTGCTAAGACATGAATGAATAATCATTCTCAGCACATGATTGGATATTCGGAGTATAACATTATGTAAAAATTCGATATATGAATTATATTTTAATGATAAACATATATCTTTCTCTACATTTTTTATTTTTTAAAATTCTTCTCATGAATACTTCCCAACTGTACCTATTTTTTTGTTTTTCAAAATGCATTCTTGCTTTCCCTCCTCTTATTTCATATATATATATATATATATATATATATATATACTGATAAATAGTCTTCATTAACTTCTATAAACCTTCCATATATACACAAGCCCTTTTTTTTCAGGTAAGCATTGAGTTTATATGATAAGCCAAAGGTTTTAGAAACAATAAAAAACAAAGTAACATGTAAGTCAAAATTGTGCAAAAGAGTTTTGAACTTCGTTATAAGTAAAGTCATACAAGTGTACATTAGTGTACAATTTTGCTTCCATTAGAAAATACATAGGTACATATAATCTTTTGTACACAGTACTATTCTTTCAACACTATTTCATGTTTATTATGTGTGTACAAATGTACCATGACAATGTACAATGACATTTAAGCATATATGCAGATGTGTATTTGTTTCCCCGAATAAATCAAATAACCTGCTTAATTGAATAATATTTGCTGGAACCGTCAATAATCGTTTGAGTACAGATGACTGCACAGAGAAAATACGATTTGCATATTTAAAAAAATTCATAAAATGTTATTCAATAAAAATATGTTTTACAGTAAAACTTCTCATCAACACACACTCACCAGAGAAAATAATGTGTCAGTAAAAGAGAAGTGCTATTGTGAAGTAATTCCTTGGTGGGGAATTTTTATCTAAAATACAGGCAAAATCGTAAAAACAGGATGACTATCTGAGGGATATTTTTTCAGAGGTGTTTTACTGCATTACATATAATTATAATCCACTAAGAATTTAAGTTCACAGGAGAAGAGGGTTCAGAAGTAAATTCATGCCATATCACTATATACTTGAGAGTAAAAACTATAAGGCCAGCTAGACATTTTTCCACTGGGTGTAAAAATCTATACCGCACATATATAAGATTCAGGTCAAGTATATGTCTATTATATATTACTTAAACTTAAAACATAATTAGGTAATATATAACATGTTCATAATAGAAAATAATTGTCTCCAATCTAAAAGGAAACACTAACAAATTAGATGAAACTATATAAATAGCGAAGAAAAAAAAAACAGTTAAGAAATTAAGCATGAAGTTTCATTTAATTAGTGGTCATAAAAATATAACTGAAAATCTCTAGATATATAAATTAGAGTATAATTTGTGATTGAAAGAGGAAATCAAAAGTACAATATATGAACTACAGAAAATGTTAATTGTTTCAAATATAGTAAAGTTCATTAGATGCAAATAAAGGGTACATTCTGATACACAGGAGTTTCACACTGTTGTATGTGCTATTTATAAAGTGGATACAGTATGTATGACATAATACATTGTTGAAGTATAAACTAGTGATATTTTTTAATTTGAAAACGTACCGAACTCCCTCACGGAAATTGCTTACACAAAATGGAATTTAGGTTGAATTATATCTTCAGCGATTAGTTTTACCAATACACCTTTAGATTAAAATATTTATGGTGAGTAATCATGAATTAAAACCCATTTTTATGTATAAATATCGTCAAATAAAATAATAAGGCAATTATTTTAAAAACTGAAAAAAACATAAGATTTGCTGCAACCAGTTCTACATGAGCAGTATATAGTAACCAATTGTGAAACGACAAAGTAATTAATTTTTGATTGAAATAGATTTGTATTTTGATAATTCTACAACATACTGCATCTTTTTGTTTTATCTAACTATGAAACTGTTTAGTCTGAAGTGCTATAATTGTTTATCATAGCAGCAAATCACAAGCCTTCAAATATGTATGCATAGCACTTCTATTAACAAAGAGTGCACATCATAAATCTCTACTCAACCAAGTTTGAACAGTTTTAATGATGTCAACTCACCCCCCCTCCAACTTTCATCAAAAACAGAATAGTTTGGATGAGCATACATCGAAAACATCCCTTGTATAGAAATTACAATAATATTTTATAATACAAATAATCAATAACAAAACTATGCAGCACTGATTCCACACTGAAAAGAGACCATCAGTTAAAATTTCCAAATGCCAAAAAATTAGAGGAAAGGCGGATATTTATGGTAACTAACTACAGATTATCATAATAATCATAAGAGAACTATGATCAGGCCCTGTGGTGGTGAGGTGATAACATGATCTTCTAGCATGTCATTAATCTGGATTCAACTTCTTAACAATTCTAAAAAAAAAAGATGTTTACGGATTAACTGCTTGATATAGTCTGGAGGTTCGTTCCCCAGGCCTAAGAGGTTCAAGTTCCTCAGAAACTGAATGAATTTAGGACTAGAATTTTTCCAAATGTATTCAACTGTCTCCTAAGTACATTAAAAGATACAGGCAACCAATTTTTCATATTATATCAAGTATTGGAACTTGCATGAAGATTTCGCAACAAAATGATGGAAAAAATATTCATAACTTTTTCCTTCTTTCTTAATATTGATAGACTGAACCAAGTTACATTGATCATATGGAAATGGCTTGAATTTAGATAGTGAATCTAATTTTTTTTTTTATTTTAAAATGAAAACTACAGAAGGAAAAACAGCAGTATCCTCTCTCTGGAAAAAAATTCATGAGTTCAATAGTTTTGTTATCTACACGTATACTCAGATTCCATTTAAAGCTGAGGATGTGTTTTTCTGAAATGAGTTGTAGTCATTATAACTTTACAACATACATGGAGCATTGTCGTTGGCTAATCACATGTTTACTGTAATGACGGCCACTTTTTTGAGAAGTTTTACATACTTCAAATGAATTTTTGAGCAATTAAAATATATATATATATTCAAATCTTGTTATAACAAATCAGTGATATACAGAGTATTTTTGGATGAAGCCTGAGTACATATACAACTGTGCACATGCTTGTGTTGGTTGATTGAATTTTTATGGTGCAAGGACAGGAAGGATCACATGCTTGTGCTTTTAAAGTGCAAGGACAATAAAGGTCATGTTAAGCCAGAGCTTACAGTTTTCCAAGGAATCTAAATCTCTGTTGCTAAGGGTGCCCAACTCTGGACTGTAGTGGACAAAAAACAGCGGATATTCTATGAAACCACTAGAAATTGAACTTGCATTAAAGTGTGATAGGTGGATGTATTATTATCATCACACCACCGTAGGACAGTAGCCTTACATTTTCTCAAAGGAATATGAACCTGTCCAGGTCTAGGGGGAAATCCAGACTATTGATCAGCTAATCTAATTCTTTTTTCTTTAAAAGCACCATTGGAAGTCAAAGCCAGATTAACGACGTAACAGGTAAACATGTTATCACATTGTCACTGCAGAGCAACTACGCATGTGTTTCAGCAGTAATCTTTATATGTCTGATTAAAATATTATACTTCCATATGCTCCTTGTAAGTGTATGTGACAATGTATTTAGAGGGACATGAGAATGGATCAACACGCACATATTGGCGCATTTTTCAAAAACTTGCTTATATTCATTCTATAAATAGGTGACAACATGAAAGCTTTAACGGAAGTATTTACGCTTATTTCATTACTTCTTTTTCATAAATATTTATGCTTATTTCATTACTTCTCTTTCGTAAATATTTATGCTTATTTCATTGCTTCTCTTTCATAAATAGAAGTTGCAGATGTTTTTAAATTACTATATAAAGCAATTTTATATTTATATATATGTATAAATTTTTTTTCCTATCAATAAATACTTGAGTTCGAAAAAAGTAAAACTTGAAAATTCTAACTGACTAAAGGTTCACAATTAATAGATATTATGTAATAAAATATGATTCTCACACACATTTAATTGAATATAATAAAATATTATTTACCTGTAACTCAAAATGAATAAATTCCATAGCAATTGTTTAATTCAATAATTGAAAAAATAAATGTGAATCATTTTGACAATTATGGACTCTGCCAATCCGATACCATTCAAATTTCAATAAACTGGCTATCGATTACAACACTGCAATACAAGTTTGCTGAAACTAATGGAGAATTAAGAACTTATTTAAAAATACGAACTTATCTAAAAATGCCACTAATGTGTTTACAAACTCCATATGAAAAAATGTTAAAACGTTGCATTTTTCATTCAAGTCTCTTGCATTCATAGAATTTTTTTTGGCATAGTAGTCCAATATTAGCACATGTGATTAGAAACTTTAAATGAGAGTTGTGCTTTCCACAGACAAAAAGTGAAAAAAAAAATGACAACAAGCGAGGTCATAGAAAACCAGAGGACTTTATTAACTGCAGCGCATCTTATCAATGGTAAAAACACAGAATTTAATGCTAAGAAAAAGACTCCTTTCAACAAATTCATTAAATAAAACATCCGATGAAATGCTGAGAATGTGAAATTATTCTGTATTTATACACTGGGAATTAGAAATTCCTAAGTTCTGAATTTTCTCAAAGTCTGGAACCCATGTTTTCCCAAATAATTCTTCTCTAGTTCGTTCCAATTATTTTCCCCCACCTCAATTTCTTTATCTCGTCCCATAATAGTAGAAAAAGATTTAAACAGGTAGAGATTTTTTAAAAAACAAATTTTAAACCAATTCTGTGTAATCATACACATGCATGTTCTGTCAATGGATCGTATAGCGAAAACAAGTGAAGTGGTGAAAGGTATTTCACAAATGTGGGTGTAGAAAATTATTCAGTACAACGAAGATATTTCCGTTTCTATTCATAATCTTTCTTGTCTTAATAGCCACCACACAGTATCTGATAAATAATTCTGGATGTCCTTATTTGTGCTTATTAGCTAATGAACAGCTAAGGTCATGTTACATCAGGACTTAGTTTGCTAAATAATCTCAACCTGCATTACCCAGAGCGGTAGTCCTCAATTTTCCTGAGACAGTGGTTCAGTGAATTCTTTTTTTAAAAGATGAAGACTGGCTCCAGAAAATTTACTCATAAATATGTTCGCAATTTCTCTTTAAAGTTTGTACATCATTAAAAGTGCATGCTAACAATCAACAGTTCATACTAATATGAGTATTAATCAGAGCAAGATTATAAAAACTATTAGTACACTCCTGTGCATGATGTAACGTTGACAAATATAAAATTAGATTAAAGTATTTAACAATCACTTGACTAATGAAATCTTGTAGCATGTTGCAGTTTTCTAAAGACAACATCATTCATTTGTGCCAACTTTTATTAACATGTCAAAAGATTTTTAAGTTCGATAATTCCAGATCATCCATGAATATTTCCATGTTGAAGATTATGCAGCTTGGTCACTACCATTTGCTGCACAATTCTGCAGTTGCAGAATTGAATTTTCTTCAGCATAACCATAATATTCGCTTTATTGAAACTAAGGTACTAATCTGGATTTCAACGTAGTGGATAAGGATAAAGGGAATTAGAAAGGATTGATGAGAATATATTCCTTCATCTTGAACACTTCTTACATGTTTACGCCAACTCCATAATTAAAAGGTTTGCTTTCATACTTCACCATCTCAATATAATTTTGAGATATTCTTAGTGACCTCAGTACTCTTTGCAGTGATCTTAGTATTTTGCCAATACATCATGCTGATTCTACAGTAACCTTTATTTATACTAAATAACAAACAATTTGCTTACAAATATTTTTAATGTTATTTCAAACCACACGTAGATTTTTTCTCTGCAAGTCCCAATCTTCTAAAGAAGGCTTGAACAAACAAGTGAAAACATGAGGATAAGAAAAATGAAAATCAGCAAGCATACTGGAAAAAGCATCTTCTCATGCTATTTTTTGCTGTCTTTGAGAATGCATATTGCTATATATTTTCGAGCTTCACATATCAAGACTTTGTAGATCACTTAGGATGAGATTGGTTACCAAGTAGTTACTACAATTGCATCTCCAAACTACATGCATAATTTTATATGAAACAGTGCAACACAATGTCTGAAGAGCCATTTTTCTCCTAAAGAATCAAATTTGACATCAGAAGGGTAGAAAATACACAGCATTTATAACCCGATACCACAGAAAAACCCTGACCTTTTTGTGATAAGAAAATGCCAGACATTTATAAGAGATATTTAATCATTAAAACAATTTATTCAAGGATTAGGAAAAGGTAGATTTCTTTTATAATTAAATATGATATAAAAATTTATATATTGATACATTTTGTAGTGTGCAAAACCTCAGTTTATGAACCACAAATAGTGTTTTTAAAATGTGATGATGCTATATGAAAAATAAACTAATGATAGTCTTAAATACTTTAAATTTCCAATAAATAAGATACACAGTGAAATTTATCTATATACTTATGGAATCAGAAAAAAAGATATTGTGTTAGACAAGGTTGAGCATGAATATAGGGACTGGGGAAGGGAAATACTGTCACAGACACTGTCATTGTAGACAGATTTCATTGCATATAGTAAATGTGTCTTTTGATAATAAAAAGCATTAGATTTGTATAGAGGATGCATATAAGTATAGTGGAATGTTATTTGTTTTCTTTAAGTAGTAGAGAAATGGTGAAAGTAATAACATGGTCACATTTCTTTCAAAATGTTTTATTACATCAAGATCCTGATGCTCAACAAATGTTCTATTACATCAAGATCCTTCCCTTTACTACTTGGATTCTTATGATTAGAACACTCATTCATGCCTAATGTATGGTATACTTAATTCTTTTTAAAACATTACACAATTTTCTATTTCTTTATGTTTTATGATACAACAACTAAGAATGTATTGCATCGGACTCTACAATTTTTCCAGAGAAGAAAAAACCTCTGCCTTCTAGGGGATACAATCTCAAAATAAGGATTTGGGGAGGTGTTTGTAAATGTTACATCCACATAGACTTACAGCCCTCTAAAATAAGTTTGTCAATTTAACATAATTTCTAATCACTGACCCTGGAATATCCTTCTAGAAAATAGTGGATAAAACCTTAACATACTATGCAATTAAAGGCTTTTTAAATAAGAAACCTTATACAATAATTTCTGCCACCCACGTATTAATTATAGCTCAAACTAGAGCTTTATTCGTTTTGGAGAAAAAGAGACGCTTTCCCCATCCTGGATTCGAACCAGGGTCCCTCCGTAGGGAACCTTATCTATTCCAAATCATCAAAACTAAATCTTCTTAGTAATATTGTATTTCTATTAGTATTTGCTTACAATTCTACCCTCCGCCCTGCCTAAATAAGTACAACTAAGGAATTTTCTTAGAACTGGATTTATCACAGTGATGTTCACACATTTTTAACCACCTTAATTTCTCGTGCAATCAAGCATTGTGGTAGATTTTTCATTGTTAAGCTTTTAAAGAACCATAAAATGAAATAGTTATGAAGAGTACATATTTTTACATTAACACGGATTATATGCATATATACATACAAAATGTAATTTAAAGATGACATATAAACTTGAGAGAAAAGAATATTGAGACCACTGGGACCTTCCAGTTGAGATTTATATCGAAACATCAGTTTAAAAGGACTTTTAAAACCTTCAGATGCAAGAGAAATGGAGAGAAATTCCAACACCATCACTTCTGTATAAATTTGTAATAATAAGATATAATGTCTGTGATTCTCCCCCCCCCCTCACTTTGATAATTCAACGCTTTTAAATTATAGGTTTATGGAAGAATTAATGGAATTAAAATTCAACACTGAAAGGGCCACCCGTTGGCTGCCGTCATTTAAAATTAAGCATGACATTTTATTTTTAAGTTCATATTGACTGTTAAATATAAAAAATTATGATATCTTGTAGTTACACAGAGAATATATATCTAAATAAAAAATCTAAGAACTCGTTAGACAAACAGAATTTCCCACTTGTCAACAGAAAAAATATAGTTGACAGTGTCAACCTGAGTTATTGGGCCATGTATGTGTGTGTATATACATGTGTGTGTGTGCGTGTGTTATAAGAGTAACACACATTTGTAAAGCAAAATTTTAGACTTGACAAGCAAACTTCGATGAATTTGAAATGAGACAGGAATGCTTAGTTTGTGATATTACCAGTAATAGAACAAACAAAAAGCGAACTCGCAATATGTGAAATCTTACTTTTAACATTTTTAAAACTATGCCATATAATGTTATGTATAACTCTAATTATATTCGGTGTAGTACAATGGAATCTCAATTTTACATATTTGCATGAACTCCAGAAAATATTCGTAAAATTGAAAGTTGGTAAATGGGAATTAACATTAACTCTATGGGAACATCTTCAGGACTAACGCAAAATAGTTCCTAAAAACATGCAGTTTATAAATTGGCGGTTCATAAAAACACATTCAATGTATCATGTCGATTTTAATACTTTGATATTGCAGTGTTGAAACGATTTGCCAGTGATTCTCGATACATATATATACAGTATTCATCTATTTATACCTTGCTTCTATACTTGTATATATTCATATTAAATTTAACATATTTCTTTTCAATAAAAGTAAAGTAGATGTACCTTTTCGGCATATGAAAAGCTAATAAATCATACAGATGCGTAAAATACAACAACGTTGTCCAATACTTAGATTTTTCACACATTGGAACTAATATTCTTATAACTTTTGAAGAATTCATGTTGCAGAATTTCATGATAACAAGAACATTCTCAACTGCATGATTTTGGAAGATCGTTCATTTTCCTAAAGTTTCATTTAACACACACACATACACATTTGCTCACTAACATTTTTAAGCACTTACAAAATTGTACACAAAGCTAAACTAATCACAAACAAACATCCAACACAAATAAACACATCAATATATTTAGAGAATGTTTCTCAAATATGCACAGGTACCACTAATAATGAAACATGCAATACTTACACTTATCGAATCGCACAATGAAAGAGGGAAAATAATTGTCGAGCACAGAAACTAGGTGCAAATGTGCAAGCAAAATTGAATGGACTATATAATATTAGACAGCGATAATATATAAAGAATGTGCTGAACATCTTATAAATATTAAATGTTAGTAGCAACATTGTGGAGCATGAATTTTATCTTTGATAAAGTGTATCTATGCATTTCAGATGGACGCCGCTGTCTGAAACATGCCGATGCACCTTATTGGATATCATAAATTATAAAAAAAATACAATTTACAACATATTTCTTGAATAAAACACTCAATAGCATTTCGACCAGTCAGGCACTGGTCTTCATCAAGAGACAAACAGGGCGTTAAGTTTTGCAGATGACCCTAAACGATTATCAAATCACAGCGTTGCACCTGTGTTGACATAAGGTGGACGGGACTCGTTATTTTCGCTTCAAACCAAAATGCTGGAAAAAATATTTTGAAAAACATCTAACAGATAATCCTTTTTTTTTCTTTAAGTTATGGATGCTTATTAAAGAAATTTTTATTTCAGATGTTTATAATTTGAAGCCATTAATTTGAAACAGAAGAGAAAAAAGAAAACTCTGATCCAAACATTCCTATAAATTGCAATTCAAAGGCCAGATTCAAGAACAGGATGCCGGAGAGAAGGAAATACATTTGCTTCATGCCTTTTTTGCATTAAGCAGTGAAATAATACTTTTGTGTGTTAAATTTAATATTTTTGATTCAAAATTTTCTCATTTAATGTAATTCATATAAGACCGTAATAAACGAACCTTATTTTTTTATTTATTATGAATTATATTATTGTTATTGGACATTCAATAAACTATATTTCATCCATCGTGGTACAAATAAACCCTTAAAAATAAAATAGACAGCCCCCTTATGATGCCACAGGTTGCAATGCTGTGATTGGATTGGATAATCGTTCAGGGTCAGTTGCGAAACCTAACATCTTGCCTCGTGACAAACAACACTGTAAGCACGTGATGTATTGCCATCCTCGGGAACTATTATTTTATAAGTTGCTGCAGTCACTGTTCTAGGGCTCTGTTCTTCGTACAGTCTCCGGTAGCAGGACGGTCCACGAGCAGCTGAAAAATGGCTTGGTTTTATGATCATTGACTATAGTGGAAGAGTTGACTTTGATATAATAAGTTTCCAAAAAATACAGTTCAAGTGGGACCTTGGTTGACCTAGCAAAGTGGGTTCATTAAAATAAAATTTTGGATATTTTCCCAACAGTGGACAGCGATGGAAGACTTTTGGAATTTAGCCTTTTTAATATAATTTTCGTGTTCCTTTAGGCTATGTTTCAAGGCACGTTTTGTCTGGCCGATGTATGAAAGGTCACACTAGCAAAATATTTGATAAACTCCTCATACACTGTAGTAACAAATTAATTGTGTGATTTAGTGATAAACGTGTAAAGAAAGGAGAGCAAGTTATTCGCTACAGTGTTTTAGAAGCTGTCCTTGGTTTCCCTCCATCCCTATGCCAAATCTTGCCATCCTGTTAAGCAAAAGACGGTGGCATTTTACACCTTTGTTTTTCAGGCTGTACAACTTCGTGCAACTGCTGCATTACTGGCCAGGAATTGGTTTTCAAACATATCGCTGTCAACAGGGTTTTTAACCACAGTAACATTGATCAGGAATTTTCAAAACTGAATAGACCTCGCCCCATAATAACTCTAATTATTCCATAGTTGACTTCTCCAGCTTCGTTACTCTTCTACTTTTTCCAAAACTTAGTTTTGCAGTGGCAAAATTTAAAAAAAAAAGCAAATTTTCACGTCAAATTTTCCCCCCATGTAACGAAATTTCTACCTCAAAATCAAAGATTGCTTCCTTCACACCCAACGTCGGGGAGTTTATCAAATATTTTACCAGTGTGGCCTTTCATACATCGGCCAGACAAAAAAATGTCTTGAAACATAGTCTAAAAGAACACCAAAATTACGTTAAAAAGGATTAATTCCAGAAGTCTTCCATCACTGTCTACCATTGGAAAATAACCACAAATTTATCTTTAACGAACCCACTTTACTGTTTAAGTTGACCAACGTTTCCACTCGAATTGGATTTTTATGAAGTTTATTATATCAAAGTCAACTCTTCCAGTACAGTTAACGATCATAAAACCATGCCATTTTTCAGCTGCATGTGGAGCGCCCAGCTATCCGAGACTGCACCAAGAACAGAGTCCTAGAACAGTAGCAGCAGCAACTTGTAAAATAACAGTTCCAAAGGATGGCAACATGTCTCGTGATTACAATTTTGTTTATCTCCTGATAAAGACCAGCGCCTCCGTTGTCGAAATGCTATTGGGTGTTTTATTAGAGTTTTTATTAGCATTATACGCAAGCAAGAAATACGTTGTAAATTGTATTTTTATTTTCGATTATGCACAGTATGTCAACGATCATATTTTCATCATACGTTATGTTGCACAATGCTGCTACTAACATTTAATACAGTTTATATAGTGCTACATCGATTTTATAGCTTATAATGTTTTATCAAAAATTTGTGCATCTTCATTTGATTTACAGCTTCATATACATATATAGATACATTAACTCTAAATTATATTATATTTTATATATATATAAAAATATCTATTAGAAATTTTAAAAAAATATCGTTAAATATCCATATAAAATATTTACTAATATCTCCTGATAGTTTACTTAATGTTCTAACAATTCTTCAGATTTTAAATAAATCAAAATACTTCTTTGCTTAAAAGTATAAGAAAGTCAGTTTTGTATATGTTTATATCTAAAGTAAGATTGTAATCTGACAGTAACTTTGCAGTTTAATAATTCGATGTCAATTGAAGAAAATTCGTTTTTCCATAAATAGAATGCACAGATTGTAATTTTAAAATTAATTACATTAAGATTATTTTAGAAGTTTCAGATAAAAAAAATCCAATATTTCTCTAAGAACTGTTCTAATGATTAAAAAGTTGTTCTAGTATTTGCAGCAATTACACACTTGAAAAAAATCATAGAGAAATTGTTTTCTAAGTTTCGTAAGACTGATTTATTAATTACCATTATCAGGTTACTTAGTTGCATACAATTAGTATAGTTGTATACAATTTTATTATTCTCAAGACCTCCCAATGACAGTTTAGAGAAGAAAAGAAATAGATATTTTTCAATCTCATTAATGCTGTTTTAAAAGAACAAATTTTTGAAGCTGAAAAAGTAAATGATTAAAAGATTAACATGAACACATAATAACATCAACAAACATCACAACATGAATGTGACAACTAGAAGTGAATGTGAAACAAACATGCTTTGAAGCAGTGTCTGTGAATGCATCACTATCCTAAATGCACAGCATGCAAGATGACAAAAAAAGGGAGAAAACTGAATTGGCATACGTCATGCAAGCAGTAGGGTGTGGTGCCGGGAAGAAACTTTGGAGATGGTCATAATATACAATAACTCAAAATCTACTACAAAACTAAAACAACAGAAGGATCATGCTGTCAGCCAAACGACTGCACTACTTCACTATATATATAAAGAGATACGATTGTACACATCAATTCGGGCTACTATATAAATGCACCCATCGCCACTGAGATCAAGCCCCCTTCTAAAGAAAGCAAAGTGCATCACTACTTTAATGTCTAGAGGAATTTAAAACTACAACTTCTCTAGACACAGCAACACAAAGTAAGGAAGGGCTTTTAATACCTCGAAGTCCTTCGGTGAGTGAGTAAGTCCGCAGGTTGAAAGGCAGAGGGAGAAAAAAAAGGAAATTTCTTTAGAAATATGATTATGTCTATAAAAGGGCGTTAGGTCAGGTCACAAAAAACAGTCGTCATTTTTTATATTCACAATTTGGACCATCTCAAAAGCCCCTCCGCTTGCTACTGCGCAAATGTAAAAAAGAGAGAGAGAGAGAAAGGAATAACACACGCATATATATAAACAGGAACAGTATTAAACTTTGAGAGGGAAATAATCATGTAAAGACTAAAGGTTAAGTAAATATTAAACGAGCAGGATTTCGAAGGGCATGCACAAATCCATTCCAAAGTAGTAGTAACGTGGAAATCAGTACATTAAAGCCTCAGTCAAGTAAAACTGAGAGTGACAGAGGAACATACCGAGACAAGATTTACATTAGCACATGGGCAGAGGGCACTAGCAGATATCAGCGGAGAAAGGTGTGTATTTTAATTGATTTAAAAAAGGGCAATTGTCCTTTAACTTTTAATTCAGAACACCAGTTCTTAGAATCGAGACACGCCCAATTCAAATTTATCGAAACAGATACGCAAGCCACAAGAGAGTTTTGAGAAGGTCCTTGCTGTGAAAAAATTGAATCTTGCAACAACAAAGAGGGCAAAAAAATAAATAAACAAATGAAATATACGCTACCAAAAAAAAAAAAATTTAAAAATTTAAAATGGGAGAAAAGAGAAAAAAACATATTTAAATACATGAAATATTAATTTTATACAACGTACAACAAAAAAGTTTAAATAGCATACATACATATTTATAATGTGTATAACAGCACACTTATAACTTCAAAAATACTATGATACTTAATAACCTCAAATATAGTACGAAACTCTTAAAAGACATAAGTTTCGCTTAAAATGAATGCTGGCGTAAAACTTCCTAAAATGCCGGAACTTACAAACACACAACTTCTTAAAAAATTCAAAAATTATTTACCTAATTAATGCAGTATTTTTGGCTCATTGCAAACTAATACTCAAAATTCAAAAACATTTTTTACCAAAAATCACCTAACACTGACTCACTATCAAGGTCAATGTGAAAAAATCAAATGGCCCCCCATAAAAATCAAAAAAGTCAGTGTAACTAGTTTTTTAAATATTCAAAAATAATCTCTAAAAATAGTGGGATGTGTTCTTGCCTTAAAGGCATAAAAACTGTTATTCATGCGAAATAATTCAAAAAGAAAAAAAAATTATCATCAAATGAAAAATAATACACTGAATCTTTGATACAAAGCACATATAAATAAGGCAATGAACTGCATAAGAATCAAAACTAAAAAAATATAAAGGCAATTTAAACTGAAATAACTGCAGCAATATGAAAGCTCAAAATCACTATAAACTCACCTCACTATTTGCGAACAGAACACGAACTCCTCCCATACAAACTCGTAGCACACCACCTTCACCAGTTTTCACGTTATTAACAGGAAAATCACCACCCAATTCTGTTCCTATAAGAGCCACAAATCTATTTTTTTGCCAAAACATTTTATACCATACATATACAATAAAACTGGAAAGTTAGGGTGTAACAGGCACTGGGAATCTGGAAAGTGTCTGCTAAATAGAGTTGTCCACCATTCCGGAGTGTTTATCAAGGAGATTTTTCTGTATGTGTGTGTGTGTGCGCGCACACACACACACACACACACACACACAGTGAAACTTAGTTATAACGAACATGCATATAACAAATTCAAATTCACAGCTATAACAAACAAATGGTTTAGATCAGTTTGCTTTAATACATATGCTTTTATTAAGTAGCAGTTATAGTGAAGAACATCCTCACATCTCCCTTGGTGTTTGTTATAACAAAGTTCAACAATATAAGGGATGAAGGTACAGAATTTTGTGTTATGTAAACTTACTATGTTAAGTTTTTACTTTTAATCTTTTTTAACTTGCCTTTTTTTTAAAAAAAAAAAGCATGGCTTGCACGTAGGGCTCAGCGATATTAGAATTTTTACACTATGATATATCATCAGACTAAAATCATGATATATTGCGATGTGTGACTTGTTATCACAATCCATGTGTGTGAGGACAGATTGATATGTTACAATTTTAAATCATTAATATACATAATAAAAAAAGTATTCATTCACATATGGCATAAATGATTGTTGTTACTGATATTTTATTAATTTTAAAAAATTTGGTAAATGTTTTTAATACAAATTTCCCAGATATGGTATAAAATTTTTATGGTGCATAATAAAAACTTTTAATATTATTACACATAATGCTGAATATTTAAATATCATTTTTGTTTTGTGCCAGAAACTTCTGCGCTTTTTGGTATACTTTAAAATACATAAAAACAAACCTTTTCATTACTTGTTTTCCTTGTGAAATGGAATTCTGTGCCGAATCATCTCTTATTAATGCACAAAATTAATGAAATATTGGGTTGGTGTAAATGAAATGTCCAGAAAATGATCACCACACTTAGATGGCAATAACTGAAAAATATAGCAACTTATCTACTGGAAATAGTCTCCCTCTGAATTGATGCACTGTTGCCACTTGCCTGGCAAAACCGTGATCCCGGAACCAAAAAAGTCTTGTGACTGGGATGCGAAGAAGTCAAACTGCGCGGTGAACCTCTGCATCATACCAGATGACCGCACAGACCTACACCACCGCATCTTTGAGGCAGGGTCTGTTACTGCTCAAAGACGCAGAGATAAAGTCCTTGAGCCTCCTATTTATCTGTTCTGAGGTGCTGTCATATTCGACCTATTGACAACTTCCTTCAAAGCAAAGATATCCAGTGCATGCAGTGGTCTTCTAACTCTCCTGATCTTAATCCTATAGAGCAGCGGTTCTTTAACTTACCTAGACTGTGGACCCCCTTCAGAGATTACTCGCTCTCATAGACCCCCCCCCAAGAAATAAAAGTTCAAAACCCAGAATTTGCATCACACATATTTATTTCTAGTGTTTCATCATTGATTTTCACCTTTTAATGAAGGAATTTTTCGTTCCCTCATAATTTATTCTTAGCATTAAAGAGTAAATGCTCTTGTTTCGGTATTTTTTCGAATCTTTGTGGAACACTGGGTCTTGCGGATCACAGTTGAAGAACAACTGCTATACAGCATATGTAGAATATGCATGGGAAACTACTTGAAATCTTTCAGCACCCACCAAGCTCTGTTTCAGAATTAAAAACAGCTCTGTGAGGTTTGGAACTCTTTAAGCACCCAAGTCATCAATACCTTCATCAAAAGTACGGGGAATCATTGCACGGCATGTGTGTGGCTACCAGTGGTAACCACACATATTGCACTTTAGCATCACTTTTTTTAATGATTATTTTTTGCTACGGTTAAAACTAATAATGTGCCCATTTTTCTTTCAAACTTTGTATTTGGATAATAAAAGTCAATATTATCCTTGTTTTTTATTGTTTTATTCTTCTGTAACCTTACTACACCTGAATACCACGTTTCTTCCCACTCCGATTTATAATTCCTTAAATATTCACACAAATAGCAATTGTGCTTAACTTTGGACACAAGTGTTATGTCCAAACTTTGTTTTTCTCAACATTCTATGCTTCTTTCATTTATGTGCAAAAAATATTTAAATTAAAATGTGTATTCACATGCAGTATGGATTCATTACTTAGAGTTGCACCTTTGTACAAGCTTGAATTATTTTATGATAGGAAGTCTTTTAGTTTTGACACTCGAGTCATTTGGGAAAGGTGCAAATTAAAGATCCCTTGTATCGATCACTTCAGCTTCATTTGGCAAAAAAAAACCTCCATACCTGCATTATTACTTATTATTTACTAATTTATAATTTTGATTAATAATTTATTACTAATTACTAATTATTATTTCAATATATAAAAAAAAATATTACGATAGTATATTTCTAATTACAACTATGTATATTAATTTTTGTTTGAGTTTTACACCAAAAGGACAATCAAAGGTCATGCTGTGGAGGGACCTACAGTTCTGCAAGTAATTCAAACCTCTTAGGCCTAAGGAACCAACCTCTGGACTCAGGTGAGCAGTTAGTTGGTAAGAATTCATTTTTTTTTTTTTTTGACATAATTTAGAGTCGAATCTGGGATAACACCACAATAAGCACGTGTTACCACTACAGCCCCTCCCCCCACTATATATATAAATAAATTAGCAATAATTCATATTATATGTACAGTCAAACCTAGATGTAGCAAAAGGAAATAGGCTGGTTGAATTTTAATGGTGCAAGGACAACTTGGGTCATGCTGTGCTAAAAGAAAAGAAACATTTATTTGTTTGTATGAAAAAGCATACAGGAGGAAAACCCTTCACTGCGAAAGATAGCCTGTTATAGCAAGCAACAACCGAGTAAATTTTCCCCTACCTTTGCATAGATTGAGTCTATTAATTCCCCCCCCCTCCCACACACACATACTTTTTTCAAAGAAAAAGGAAGAAGCTTTCTCTTTTTTTTTTTCTGGAAGTTATAATCACTAGAGTAATTATGGAGGGCTTTACTCTTCCCTATAAAAATGCATGCCCGTCTCCCCCCACCCCAAATGTGAAAGCTGGTTATGCCAATGGTTATTGTATTGTAAAGGAAATCTGATATTCTTGAAGATATTATCACTGAAACACAAGCTGTAAGCAATCCTACATCAAATAATAATAATAAGGATGAGGACTTTACCATACCAACATACCAATAATTTATATATATAATGGCATTAGAGTGCGGCAAAAATACATAAATTTCTGATATTTAAATATATAATAAATCTAAAAGGTGTAAAGCGTGACATTTATTTTCACTTTTCTGCCCCCAGGTGGGGTTTTTTTAAATAGTAGAAATGTCAAAAAATGACAATTCCTTCATGCTCCTAACAAATGGTTTTTGCTGTATGTATATATTTATTATATCCATTTAATAGTCTTTGCACATTAGCCAAAAATACCACTATTACCTAATAATTGTGTATTGGAAGGTGATAATGCAAGTCTTAGCAATACAGTAACTAGCACTTTCTGAACACTCACCGGGTACCATTCCATTACCTCGGGCAGCTGCTCTCTCCATGGCTTCTTTAATACAATAATACAGGTCTCGACACTACAATTATAGCAAACAATTAATAAGTTACTAATAAACAATAAATTGTTCTACATAATGTTTTCTTTACGAAACTCTGAAATTTTTATCATTTAAAAAATTATTTTTCAATAAAAACAAACCTTCTTAGTATAGTATTTACGCAGTTGCGTCTGGCCACCATTCCGACGCCACAAGCAAATTATCTTGCTTTTAGGACAGTAAGTCATGTTCACGAGACGTTCATACCACCACCTTTCTACAATCGTTCCATTTACACTGCGAAGAATTATGCCATCATCTCTGACCTATGAAATAGAAAACACATTGATAAATTGCTTACCCTTACAAATTCAAGAAATCCTAGGCAAGAACAATTTATTTACTTAATTATTAGTTTGCAGGGCATAAACACTGCAGAAAGTCAGGGGAAAAAGCAGATGCTATCTGCTTGATGAACCCCTATCTTCCCAATAGATGCATATACAGGCAAATTACAGGCAGTACATAAAATGTGACTGAAAATAATAAACAATCCAACCAAAAAGCAAAAGCCATCCAATAATATAAATAAAATAATATATAAAACTCGCTATAAAAAAACATTATAACATGATCAACAATCCACAATTTCTCATAATTACAAACCAGCACACAGAGGATTCAAGGAAAATAAAACCAGACAAAACAATATAAGCTATACATATCAATACAAATATACCTAGAAATATGGTATAATCAAACTTCAATTCAACAGATCATGAACCAAGAACATAAGCAGGATGATCTCATACATTATTCCATCAATGCATAATAACAGCAACAGTTCACGTCATTAGTTATAGACTATGTATCCTGACACCAGGATCAAAAACATAGGCATTAGAAATATTCCAGAAAAATATTTCTAATGCCTGTGCTGGAATCAGAAATATTCCAGCAAAAAAACTAAAAACTATTCCCTCTCTATCCATATTCTTTTTTTTATATTGTATGTCTCTATAGTTACGTTTGCTTAAAGGTTCAAAACATTTAAAATATTTGCCTATGACTTATGGTGCAAAGACAATAATTATTACGGCAATAAATAATAGGTTTTTAAACAGTATAATGGTTGTGTATCCTTTACAACTGTACTTTGAATTTCATTCATGAAAGTTTTCACGGTGTCTACTAAAATACATTACAGAGCTTTGTGGGATATTCCGCCACGTCTGTTTTTTAAAAAACGATGTTTCACTCTGTGCTAGGTGGAGCATCCTCAGAAGAAACAGCCGACCAAGTTTCCCTCTGCAAAAATGCAAGACTTCCGCTTGGTTGCTCAGTAAATATAAGTTAATTAAACTAAAACTTGTTATAGTTTTTCAATTTAAACTTGTAATTAATGAAGAGGTAGAGATGTTGCAAGTTATTAAAAGAATGCAGGAAAATAAACACCAATATCTTATTTTCCATGAATGCTTGGATTTTAGATAATATAAATGAGTGTGAACAGAGTGTGCAAACAAATTGTTATATGAAAACTACTAATTATATTTGAATTCTTGCTATATATGAGTGTGTAACTTCTTTTTGGCAAATACTTAAAACAAACGAACACTATGTTCTTGTAACATTAATTAGTCCCTTGAGAGCTACATCACAGACACGTTTTTGGTACTACATTTTAGAGGAGATGAATATTCAGTCATACTTAAGATGTGAAAACAAATGCTCGATAAGCATATTATCCTAAGAATTAGGTTACACTTTTTCTTTTTTCATTTTAAATCTGCAATTTATACGTTTTCAATCTACCACCATTTGCTATAACAATTCTCCAAAGTACTTCCATCCCATAATTGCCCACATAATCATATGAGGTGGGACAAATAGAATCTGGCAACTATGCTATCAACTTTCTTCCTTTGGAATGAATTATTTTATAGAACAAGAACAAAGAGAAATAATGCTGTACTAACACATGAAATCAAATTCCAAACCACAAGAACACATTATAAAGATAGAGAAAGGAAGCAAATGCTGGTAGTTCCACCAATTTTGACATGTAGCTAAATACAAGATGGTTATGATTAATGTTTCGTGGTTAAGAGCTCTCTGTAGCCTGAACTAGTAGGCAAAATGACACCAAAATGTGTATACACACACTATTCAAGGGGTGGGGAGAAGGATCCCAGAAAAAAATTTAGTTGCTACATAGATGCAATGTAGCTTCCTAATTCTGCAATTACAGGAAAGATGGTGCATGTATGAGACAATTTTCTTAAAAACGGGGCTCTGTTTCATATCGTAGAATCAGTGCAGTAACTGTTATGCCAATATTTCATTGAGAAAAGAACAATTAGTCACTGTTTTCCTATTGCGTGGCCACTGTGATCATCTGATTTTACACTGCGATTTTTAGCTATGTGTTCCCCTCAAAGCTAATAATGTTTATCAAGGATGTATCCTTAACCTATCCATTTTATTGCAACATAATGCAGCATGTGCAGAAAATTTCTCCAAAGGCGTTATATTCTGCATTCGAGCATGCTGTGTATTGAATATAATTTCAGGCTTTAAAAAGACTATCACGAAGGAGGCTAACTTTAATGTCTACAACATATGTAATGTGCATAAATGTTGAATATGTTATGAAACTTTTTCATATGGCAATTTATGTTTCTTTCAATTTTATAAGTAAACTTAAAAATGAAAATTATATTTTAGGTTTGACTTAATTTTATTCATTTTTGTGCTTTTCCATATATTTCCCATTTTAGAGCACCATATATTCCCCTATAGGCAAATTTTATAACTAAGATTTTTTTTTTTATCACAGAATCCTTCTTCCGCATCCCTTGAATACTATGTGTACAAATTTTGATGTTGTTCTGCTTATTAGTTCAGGCTACAGAAAGAGAAAGCTCTAAATAAGCACACTTTAATTATAACCACCCTGTATATTCAATCTACTCTATGAATAATATATGTGTGATAACAAGTAACTTACCTCCATGAAAAGCATATCCCCTGTGGCATCTACACCTGAGTGTACAGTAAAAGACTGCCGATGCATCTGTCTACTTCCCAACGGTTTTAAATCAATATCATTGCCATTCTAGAAAAAAAAAAATACTTAGCACATTGTACAAATCGACCATGGTTGATATATAACTTTTTACTTCATTATTATTTTACTTTACATATAAAAGGTTAGCCACTGGTAAAATAGCAAATGATTTTTTTCTTTTACTATGTTACCAGTGTTTAACCGTTTGTATGTAAATTTCTTCTTAGGTACTGTTCGTTCGCGAAAAGAAGTCCGGTGGAATAGTTAGAAATAACGGGAGGTGACGTTACAAACGGCCTATCCCATTACAGTAGAGGAGAGCTCCAATTTCAGAACTCGATTTTGGCGCCGACAAACGTTCACCAAAAAACAGTTCTGAAATTGTAGTCCTCCTCTGCAGTAGTGAACTAACCCGTTTGTGACGTCACCTCCTGTTATTTCTATTATTTTACTTTCTCGCAGGAAAAATGTGTGAAAGCTAAGGTAACGTTTTAACCAAATCTTTGAAAGTTTTCTGACTAATACAAAACCATTATTAATAAGAAAATATTACTGTATTTACTATCTCTTTAATTTTAGTGATTATTTTATAATGAAAATAGGAAGACCCATGCAAACCAAGAGTTAAGAAAAACAGAATTGTTAAAAATCTTTTAAAAGGTTGAAAAAGAATTGAAACTTTAAAACACACTTTAATGTTGGTACCAAATCTTCCATTTCCCACAAAGGTATCCTATTTCTAATACTTAAATTCACCAGGATTTTTTTTTATAGGCTTTAAAAAAGCCAAAATTACTATAGCCACTAAGTTAAAAGATTTCATTTTGTGTAGCTACTTCACTCTTAGAGATGTACAGCGAATATGCAAATGATCATCCCTTAGGAAGACCTATAGCTTGATTATTTAAAAGTTCGTTGGCACAAAGATAGCTAGTATCATGTTGCACGGGGACCCACAATTTCTGAGGAATCCAAACTTCTGTGCCAAAGGAAACTAACCACAAACCAGTGTACAGAAAACCGACATGTGTTCTGTGATACCACTGAAATAAAACCGCAGTTAACAGCACGGCAGATAAATGGGTTACCACTACACCATGGTACAGCAGAGCCTTGCACAGGCTTGTTTTTTCAGGCCCGGCCCAAAACCCAAAATTCGGCCCAAACTTTTTTGACTTGGAGCACAGAAAAACCTATATGGGACAGGCCTGCATGGACCCAACCTGAAAATGTCCAGGCCCGCACAGACTGAAATCTCAAGTTTGGAACGGGCGGGCCTGTGCAAACTTGTTCTGTATGCATAGGCCTAGACATATTTGGGACGAGCCCACACAAGCCTGTTCTGTCTGTATGTGCGAGCCTACACATTTTTGGGGTAAGTCAGTACAGACTGGAACTCTAAACCAGAGACCTTCATGGATCTGGTTTTTTTTTTTAGACCCAGCCTGACACAAACCCATGGACCGGGCCTGGCCAGGCCCACGCAGGGCTCCACTGTTGAACTATCAGTTAAAAGAATAATTATTGATATTTCTATGCAGCGAATGTGTAGATAGAAATCATTATTTCCATTCTGTAAATGATCAGTTTTATTCTGCAAATAACTCGGGAGGATTTCAAATTAATCCCAAGCAGACATTTATCAAAATAGTTTTGCTCACCCTTCCTTACAGTAAAGTGAGGTCAGATAAGGGATATGTGTGTCACTTAATTCAAATTTGTCTAAAATCAACTGCAGCAAGATAAAACTACAGAATTTCACTACGCTGAAATTAAGTTGTTGGTTTCTCAATTCTTGGTTTTTACAAAATGAAGAATTACAAATAAAAAAATGGCAAGTATTAGAATATCTATATTTTATTTCACTTACTGACTTCTCTTGAACATTGTGATTACATATGTAACCTGAATATATATGTATGTTTTTGAGATATATATATATCATCATCATATTCAACCATTATCTATCCACTGCTGGATGAAGGTCTCTCCAAATGCTTTCCACACAAGTCTATCCTGGGCCATTCGTTTCCACGTCACCCCAACCTGTTTTCTTATTTCATCCACCCATCTAGTTTGAGGACGTTTTCTAGGTCTTCGGTGGTCTCTTGGAATCCAGTTCAGAATTTCTGTTGTCCATCGTTGATCAGTTCTTCTTGCAATATGCCCAGCCCATCGCCATTTCAGCCCTTTTACTTTAACAATGATGTCCTCTACTCTAGTTTGCTCTCTCACCCAAGTGTTTCTTTTTCGATCTCTCCTAGTTATTCCAAGCATGCACCTCTCCATGCTCCTTTGCGTTGTCTGTAACTTTCGTATTGCTCCAACTGTTAGACTCCATGTCTCTGATCCATAAGAGAGGACTGGCAATACACACTGGTTGAAGACCTTTCTTTTTAGACACAAAGGCAATTTCCCCTTCAGGATAAAACTGTTTCTTCCAAATGCACTCCAGCCAAGTTTAATACGTCTGTTGAGTTCTTTCATAATGTTGCCATCCATTGAAATCAGCTGGCCAAGGTAAATATATGAATCAGCAATTTCTAGCTCAATGTTGTCAACTTGTATTTTTGTTTCCTCTACAAAATTATTGAACATGATCTTAGTTTTTTGTAGGTTCATCTTGAGTCCAACTTCTTTACTTCTAGTTGAGAGCTCCTGTACCATGTCTTGGAGTTCTGATGGGTTCGTTGAAAAAATAACAATGTCATCAGCAAACCGCAAATGATTTAAATATTCACCATTTATTTTTATTCCCTTGTTATTCCAATTTATCTGCTGAAAAATCATCTGTAAAGCTGAAGTAAAAAGTTTTGGAGAAATGGTATCTCCCTGCCTCACACCTTTACCAATTTTGATAGTTTTGGTATCTTTATGTAACCGAAATTTTGCACTTGCATTTTTATACACACGTTTCACCATGTCAATGTACACATCCTCAATGTCTGTTGATCTTAAAGAGTTGATGACTGCTGATGTTTTAATAGAGTCAAAGGCCTTCTCATAGTCAATAAATGCCACACACAATGGAAGTTCATATTCATGTGTTCTTTCAATTAATTCTCTTAATACTTGAATATGGTCCACTGTACTGAATCCACTTCGAAATCCAGCTTGTTCTCTTGGTTGAGCTGCATCTAATTTTTTCTGCAGGCGATGTGTTAGCACTTTTGTGAAGATTTTATAAATAGCAGGTAACAAGCTAATTGGTCGGTAATTTTTCAAATCCTCTTTATCACCTTTTTTATGCAAAAGAATTACTGTTGCAGAATCCCATTGGTTTGGTATGTTACCGCTGTTAAGACATTTGGTAAAGAATTTTGCAAGTATGTCTTCTACATATTCTCCAGCTTCTTTTAGGATATCTAATGTAATACCATCATCACCAGGGGCTCTTCCTTTCTTCATATTTTTTATTGCAAATGAAACTTCTTCTTTTAAGATTTTAGGAGCTGTTCCTTCGACTATTTCAATGTCTTCGTTTAATTCACTGTTACTTTCGTATAGATTTTTGTAGAATTCTTCAACTCTTCTAAGTATTTCTTCCCTATTTCTTGTTACGGTGCCATCCTCTCCTTTTAATGCAATGATGTGTTTCTTCCCAACAGATAAACTTCCTTTAACAACCCTAAGGCTCTTGTTATTTTCAATGGCTTTCCTTACTAGCTCACAGTTGAATTTTCTTATGTCTTCTTTCATGCTTTTGCGCAGAGTTTTACAAAGTTCTATGTACTCAATCCTGGAACTGGTATTTCGATTGTCCACCTTCATATCTCTTCGCCTTTTCATGAGCTGTTTCGTCTTCTCAGATAATTTGCTATTGTGCTTTTTACAGGTTACACCACCAATTTCCCCAGCAGTTTCAACTATTGTCTTAACAATGTTTTCATTTGCTTCTGAGATATCACTTTCATCAATAAGTCCTTCCAGTGCAGAAAAGCGATTTTTTAATTCCAACTTGAATGCCTCGGTATTTACTTTCAGTTTCATTAGATCCACCCTCTTACTTACTTGTTTCCTAATGAGCTTCTGTCGTTCTAATTTAGTATTTAAGTGCACTTTACATCTCACCATTCGATGATCACTTCCAGTATTAAATCTGTTCAGTACACTGCAATCTTCAATAATTGATTTCTTGTTTGCCAGGATATAGTCAATTTCACTAGTTCCCCCATTTGGGTGTTTCCATGTCCATTTTCTTTGCGGTTTCTTCTTAAAAAATGAATTCATGATGCTAAGGTTTTCAGCTTCTGCAAATTCGATGAGTTGATCGCCACGTTCATTCCTTTCCCCATATCCGTATTAACAAGGAGAGACATCAGTTGGTAAATACGGATATGGACACACACACACACACCAATTCTTCGGCATTAATAAACTTTACCTTAATTTTAAAATGTGTTTAAAATTATAAAGTTTTTAACGTTAAAAACATTTTGACCTTGAACTCATAAAAAGCAGCATGATTTTTCCTATCTTACGTTTATGCTGAATTTTATCAAATTTTAAAATAAAATTTTCAGTGTTAATTTATTTTTAAATTAATTAAGCATATATTTTTTCATAGGTTTCTCAAATTGAAATAATTAAACAGAAATATTAAAAATAAGACGCACCAAATTTACTATTTGGTCTGATAATTCATTAACCTCTGCACTATACACTAGACTAATGTGGCACTTCCCGAGGAGACGGCATGTTTTTCGGCGAATTTCCTGTTTGTTCACATTTATCATAACCATAAAAGCTACCATGTTGTACAACATTGTGGACAGCAGGCGATCTTCATCATGTTCGAGTCTCTTTTTATCCATTTCGGACAAGGACCGATACCTAATATAAATATACAACAATTATTTATAAAATAACGAATGGCAGTCAAGTTCTCAAACATGGATTGAAGGAATCACTATAATTTACATTCATTTACCTCTCCATCATTTCTCCTGGACCTTGGTCCATTCCTACCAAGTCTCTTTCTTGTGACACTGCATCTAAGAATGAATCTTCCCAAAATTGCATCTGATCCCATAGATTCGACCTATCTTTACCTAAAATGTCAAAATATAAAATACTATAATTCTGATATTTATGAAAGAGGGCACACACACAATTCCCATTCAATTAAACCTAATGGGCAAGTGAATAGCGGCTATTGTTCTGTGCCCTGCTGTGGAGAATTGGCTAAACTCATGCATCATTGACAAGTGTGGTCTACTTTAGTAAAGTGTGGAAAATTTTTAAGAGCTTATTGTAATTTTCCATCTGCATATATTATGTGTTATTATAAACATGTATACTAATGCAAGAAATGTGAATTTAACAAAAATATTTTAAACATGCTTTTTCATTTCAACTTTTGATTCAATCCTTAAAAATTAAAACTGTGTGTCTCAATCCTTAGTGTCTACTAAATGCATAAATGTTTAAAATTTTAGTCTATGGCCACAAAAAGACATTTAAAAAATTGGCCATAATTCAAAGATTGCATAAAAGACATTTTCATAATTTATTTTTTAATTTTTGACTACAATTTTCATGTCAAATATATAAAATAAAAAGTAAATTTTTCTTAAAAAAAAAAGTTAATCCCATTCGCTAAATAACCTAAACTAATCACTTTCACTTTAGTGGTTGAAAATTATTTCATATACAATTTCCTTTCTGCAATAGGTATACATATGTATTTATGAATATAGTACAATGTGTAGAAGAAAAAAGAGGTGTGATTTAACATGCAAGTGCTGAGAAGAGAATTACTGGTTAAGCATTCGGAAATTTATATAATTCCGCATGCAACACAAATTTTAAATACAACTGGAACAGCATACAGTTTATCATTTCAAAGCAAAAGTGGCTAAAGACATTATACATATCATGGGAGCAATGCTACAGAATTCGAAGAAAGGCAAATTATTAACCGATGTTAAGGGAATGAACTTCAGTAAAAAATAGAGGGAAAACATATGTAAATTCATTCACAAAAATGGCTGTTATTTGAAGTAAATAAGTTTTGCAGACTGTACTATATTAAAAAAAATGGGAATGGAATTGAGTCTACAGAACTCGTTCTCTTTCAGAATGGAGGCATGACAGGGTTCCTCCACACCCCCAACTTAAAAAAAAAAAAAAAGTGTCTGCGTATCTCCACATTTAACTTTCAAATTAATAAATGATGGAAAATGAACTGAAAAAAAATTGAACTTTCTGAAGCATGCTCCAACTGCTTTGTAATGTATAACTGAATTCAATTGAAATGATTTTATAACAAACAGTTATTTCGACACTGGCGTAAGGTTTAAAAAACACGACGTTTCGGGAGCCAACTGCTCCCTTTGTCAAGTGAAGGCAGAATGAACTAATTTTACAACATGCAATAGACACAAGTATTTTATATATTCATAATAAAGGGATACATATAAAAACTCACCTACTAAACCTTCGAACAAGTATGTCCTTGCAGCATCAGCTGTAGGATTTGAAGAAGTATTGATCATATTGCCACCATGGTAGCGGAAACCTGTGCTCAGACTGCTCTTGCTACTCCACACGCTTTGTGTTCTTTTCTGACGATTGGTTAAAAACTGCAATCAATGATTTATAAGAAATATAAACTAGAATTCGATTATCAATGAACAAAAAATATTGACTACTCCCATTTCTTAGCCGATGAAGTCAATACTTTTATACTTTAATACTTCTGAAGCAACGCAGTCAACACTTTTGTACTGCTTACATTTATACTTGTTTCTTTTAATAGTACAGTAGAACTCCAGTTATCCAAAGTAAAGGGAGTAGACCAGATTTCCGATAAGCAAAATTTTGTATAATCCAAAAATTCAATTTTCAGCGTCAAGATGCAAAGAAACTACAATATGTTTATCTAAAAACACACTGTAGTTATGACATCAAGTGCTTCCCCTTTGTGGGATGATTTATTCCCCTCCCCCAAGAAAAGTTACCCTGGGTTTAAACATTTCAAAAGCGGTTATTAAATCTTCCAACAATCTAACCACTGAGAAGGCGTTTCAGTCTGGAGAGACGAAATTACAGAGAAAATGCTTAAGATTACTAATTCATGTGTCAGCTACGACATATGACAAACCAGTCTGTACACAATGCAACCTTGCCATAATTATGCATATTGATACATCTGTCAAAATACATCGTTACAGCCCCTCTAACACTCTAGTTTTTCACTTTCATAACACAAGGTCACATATGGTCATAAAGGACATACTGAGTGAAAAAGAACATTTTTCTTTTGTATATTTTATACTTGTAATGTTCTTGAATAGCCTTAGAAACTAACACATTCTCAAGATCATCGTACACTAAAAAACAAATGTAAGCATTTTTGTCAAAAATATTGAAAGAGGTATCCACTTTAAAGAAAACACAGGCCATTCCAGTTAATCTGGATTTCAGTTAAGGTTTGGTTAACCGAAGTTCTACTCTACACTTCTTTTATATATATATCATCATCATCATATTCAACCATTATCTATCCACTGCTGGATGAAGGTCTCTCCAAATGCTTTCCACACAAGTCTATCCTGGGCCATTCGTTTCCACGTCACCCCAACCTGTTTTCTTATTTCATCCACCCATCTAGTTTGAGGACGTTTTCTAGGTCTTCGGTGGTCTCTTGGAATCCAGTTCAGAATTTCTGTTGTCCATCGTTGATCAGTTCTTCTTGCAATATGCCCAGCCCATCGCCATTTCAGTCCTTTTACTTTAGAAATAAAATACAGGGTACCAGGGAGGAAATTACATAAAAAGGTTAAACACTGGTAAAATAGCAATGAAAAAGATCACTCAAGCTTTCGGACGCATCAGCAGCAGTCCTTCATCAGGAGTAATGACGATGTTATGTTTCTGTCTCTTTTTTATACTTGAAATTTCTGGAAAACCCTTCATCAGAGTAGTCCCGCAGAATGGGAAAACCCAATGAGAACCAATGGGAGGCCTCCAATAGAATCATGGAAGAACCCAATAGGGACCAATGAGAAACCCATACTGCGGGCTACCTAATGTTGGGGATGTCCCATACATTTCAGAGTAAGAGTTGTTTATAAGTTTCTGGAAGTGGTTGTGATGTATTAATGGCTTTCCCATGTAGTTTGTAAGTTTCCCAAGATAAGTTTGGTTCTGCAAGATAAGTTTGGAAGTTCTGCAAGATAAGTTTGGAAGTTCCGCAAAGGAGCATGGAGAGGTGCATGCTTGGAATAACTAGGAGAGATCGAAAAAGAAACACTTGGGTGAGAGAGCAAACTAGAGTAGAGGACATCATTGTTAAAGTAAAAGGGCTGAAATGGCGATGGGCTGGGCATATTGCAAGAAGAACTGATCAACGATGGACAACAGAAATTCTGAACTGGATTCCAAGAGACCACCGAAGACCTAGAAAACGTCCTCAAACTAGATGGGTGGATGAAATAAGAAAACAGGTTGGGGTGACATGGAAGCGAATTGCTCAGGATAGACTTGTGTGGAAAGCATTTGGAGAGACCTTCATCCAGCAGTGGATAGATAATGGTTGAACACGATGATATACAGAGCTATTCAATGAAAGTGCATCAGCTTTGAAATTTTGTTATTTTGAAGCAAAAAAAGAACTGTACAGTAATAATCCATTCAGACTACATCAGACAAGTTCTGTGTGCAATGATCATGAATAGCCCGATGCCAAGCAATATTGCATCATTTGTTTTCGTATGACCAATAAACCCACATCGTTAAACATATATTCATTCACGGTCTCTGTTGTCAGGACCAGTTACTCTCCATTAATGCAATGCAAAAGGACCATTGTTACTGCATTACATGAAGGTTATTCCACTTATTATAGTTCTCATAAAGTGTCATGTAGTTAGTCAATGGTCAGTAGATTGATTCCATATTCTGGAGTTTGGAAAGCAATTGACAGGAAAAAAGGAAGCATGCGTCAATGATCACCTACCCCACAGCAGAATCGTGTTTTGAGACGTTTGTGCCTGAAAAATCATACGATGTCCTCATCTGGGTTGAAACAAGAATGGGAAGAGGTCACAGGTATCATGGTCAGTGCAGTAACAGTACGAAGATGTCTGTTCGTAATCGGGCTAATAGCTCATTCTCAAAAAAAACCTCTCCTCACATCTAAGACGTGGAAGGCCAATTTGAATTCGTGTAAAGTAGATGTTAAATGGACCCACGGCAAATGGAAGTCTGTTATTTTCTCTGGTGAAAAAAAATTCAAAGTACATGGAAGTGATGGTAAACGGACTATTCATCGTAGAAAAGTATAGGAGTACAATCCTGAGTGTATTGTCTCTACTATTAACTTCCTTGCTAGTCAAATGGTATGGGCATATATATCGAATCAGAGAACAAATCGCCTACACTTTATACAAGGACAAACGTCAAAGGTTATATAGATATACTGCAAGTAAATTTGTTGCCAACTGTCACTGTCCACTTCAACCAACCAAGAGAATGCATCTTTTAGGATGACACTGCCTCATGTCATCGAGCAAAAAAAGTAAATAGTCAGATCTGTATTTATATTACTCATATTTTTCGATTTGACGACATAATTTGGATGCATTCGTATTGATACAGATTTGAAAATGGTTAGTTCAACAGTTCATTGTGACCCTTACGTGGCTGGGAAGCAGTCCAGATCTAAACCCGATAAAGAACTGTGAGCATTATTATGTAGCATCTACTGTGAATAAAAAGAAACCACAGACACTTCATGAACTTGAAGTCATCATTTGTGTTCGAAGCACAAAATCGGTGTTGAATACATTCAGAAACTGGTCCTATTCATTACTAGCTGTTGTGTTACCGTTATATTGGTCAGAGATGGACCAATTACGAGCAAATATTAGTTTGCGTCTGGTGATAAATCCTTATTTTTATTTTCAACCACGATTTACACATGTAAGAAACATCAAATCTAGTATTTTTCGACTGGATGTTAAGACATTTATGTTCATTTCAATATGTTGACAGAAAATTGTCTGATATTTGCTTATTTACATGAAGCTGTGTTGTTTGACTTTTTATTTAGTAGCCTATCAAGTGGTCCATAGGATCCATGGGAAATTTCCCAACAGAAAATAAATAATTCTAATATCACAGCTTGAAATGTGGACATCAGAAATACGTAAATTTTCAATAAAAAGTTTCCAAAAGGGAGATCCTCGCAAATGTCTAAGTAATTTAAGAAATCTATATTTGTATATAAAAACTCTGATACCGGATATAATGTTTTATTAATGATGTGCAGACCAAAATTATTCAGGTTTGCAGCTGAGAGATGGAAACAGAGAAATCATGTGGTTGGTAAGACATTGTTAGCCTGATTTTGTCCATCTTTATTTTAGAAAAGGTAATCAATTTTCTTCCAGTTTGAGGGGGGGGGGGGTTCCCCATAGATTCCCTCTCTTCCCTCAAGTAGTTCACTAAGTAAAGAAATGGTTAAAATGGTCCATAAGTGACCAAAATTTAAGAAACACAAAAGTCCAGACTTTTGGCCATCTGGCATGTTAGAGTAGGTTTAAGAAACAGAAAATTACCATCAAAAGACATGATGACTGAGGCTCCCTTCTGTCTAACAATGTTCTACATAATTAAAAACAATATCGACGTTGAACATGTTTTCATTCCATTTAACTATCTTGATTGAATCCCACTGAACATGTTCGGTTTGCGTACTCATTCCAAAGATAAGGTAGTGCCTTCGGTTACTATGGAACAGGGGGTTCAACATATCCAGTAGACACTGGTGATTAGATTTTTTCAGCTGGCAAGTAGGAAATCTTTTCCCGCTATATGTTCCAATGCTTTCTTATTCAGGAGGGTTAGTATCGTTCTTGTCTGGTGTGGTTCGTCACAATTTGCAGAGCCCCGACATGAATGGTAACTGACGATTGAAGTGCCACCTGCAAAGTGGCTAAAATGCCACCTGACTCATTAATCCCACAGATGATAACTGGAATGCTACATAGCACAAAATATGAAGTTCAAATAATGCATACAATCAACTATTAAAATACCTTCATATAAATTTCATAATATGTGGCATGAAGGTGCTTAAGTTTTACAAGCAATTCAAGCGTTTTTAACAGGTTATTTAAAAAGAGTAATTTTAACGGGTTAATAACAAAATTTAGCTGTATTTTAATAATAGATCAATTTGCCAACTGATCCATTATCAAAATACTGTTGAAGCACATTAACAAACAAACACAGTTATCAACATACATTGCCTGCTTCAATCTCGCTATCAGAAACAGTAGATCTAAACGAATTCTGGTTGATTCTCAAATTTCGATAGTAGGTTGGATTAGTTGTCATGCTTCCAGTATCACTAGCATTGCAACTAGGAATAGCTGGGTCTGACCCTTGACTGAAGGCTGTTCCAGTTTCAGATGCCTGAAAACCAAATGAATATAAATACATTAATATGTTCATGCAAAAGTAAATTCGATATCGATTTACAACGAATAACAAAATATCCACTCACTTCTGATTCAATGCTAGTAATACGAGAAAATAAAATATTGCGTTTGGCATTGATGATACTCCTGAACATGTCTGTCGCCTCCTCATGTTCGGAGCTCTCTGGAGATGGAGTAATATGAACATCTGTAAGTATTTACATTAACTATGAAGCATATAAGTTTCTCAATTTATGAAAAACTTTTTTAAAAAAATATATGCTTTTGCTAGTTCAAACTTCAGTTAAACATGCTTAATTTTGACCTTATGCTAACGGAGGTTAACACATTCATCATGTGTTCTCACTCATGGTGGAGAAAAAAATTCCCGGACCAATCACAAATAACTTTCAGTTGAATTTCAGTTGAGGAAAAAATGGCTTCCTATTCATGGGACATTAAGCTATTCAAAACCGAAGTTAAGAAGGCTTTCCCTGACTTTTCCAGGTTTAAACAAAAAAAAAAATCCTGTTTTTTTCCTGGCCTTTAAGGTCAATTTCAAATTCCCTGGGAATTTTAGGTTCTCAAGGTGCATGGGAGCCCTGGTTCATACATCATTCCTCTAACTTAGAGTTGATTCCAACATGGTACTGTGGAAAACGTACCAATTTTTTTCTGCCCATTGCAGTAAATGGTTTGGTTCTATAGGCAACGGACATTTGGATTTCTCGGAAAACTATAGAACCTGTGGCAACATACCCTCCGCCATCTTTATGAGATAAATTACAAAGAAGCGATACATGAATTTGCTATTTTTTGCTTGAATATTATGAAACGTATTTTATATTCTAAAATTTTATGTATATGATCTGCTACTCAAAGAACAGGTTGATGGTTTAACTCTCTTCCATGGATCAGGTAATTTGTCGAACTAAACCAATACTGAACATATTTCACTATCTATCGGCCAAATGGTATTGACATTTGTTTTCAAGCATTGTGACTTAATTAATGCAAGGCTTCTTTTTAATAGTATAGCATTTTATTTATGGTTAAGTATGATTTAAGGTCTATACAAGAATCTATTTCTTCATTCATAATAAATGGGGAGTGGAAAAAAGTTGCAAATCACTCAGGCTAAATTCGAACCAATAATCTTTGGGTTACTGTTTTAATGCTTTGACTGTTAAGCCAATGAAAACAGTCCAACGTGTTTTCCAACTTTTCTTGTATATATGTTCAGTAAAAAGACTTTATCCAGCTATTATAAGCCAGAAAATAGATTCTCCACCATGAATCTTAAAAGTGGAAGGTGTCCTATGATGGTAGAGAGGTAAAAAAATTTATCAATAGTAGCACAGAATGCTTGCCATTTTATCTGCCTACTATAATACAGGGTTTGTCTCCCTAGGCAACAGAGGTTCTGATTCCTTGGAAAACTTTGGTTCTAGTGTTGTTCTTGTATTCTAAAACAAAAATGAATTAGAAATGGCCAGATTTCATCATAATGATTAATTCCTGTGAATCCTCCTTATTTACTTAAGGAGGACTCCATTCAATTGCAGCCTACATACAAAATATGCCCCTTATGATGAATATCAATAATTATCATCATGGAAACTTCCTTAAGGCCAAACAATGTAATGTGTTTGATATTTCAGGGATCACAGTTCAGTAAGGAATGAGATTTAATATATTACAAGGGGTTTGAAGCTGATTAAACTCTACAAAAATTCCCTGAAATCAGAGAAAGATACATACTGCAAGGTTGTTCTGATGGTGTAGTGCGATCATGAGCTTCTCTCTCACTGCCAGGTGAAGCCCGTCGAGGCATCTCCGAAGGACTACTATTTGTGCTACTTTTGCTGGAACCTGCTACAATGAGGACATAATTGTATCACTGTTTCATTTTTATCACAAAAAACTAATTTTACACACTTTTGATTTTAATCTTATGCTACAAAATTTTTTTTAAAAAGTTGTAAGAGTTCTCACTCATGTAGGAGAAACAAATTTTTCCGACTTTTCTGGACTCATTAGGCAAAATTCCCTGACCATTCATAAAAACTTTCAACAAAACTTTGGTTTCAAGGAAAATGGCATCATGTTCACAAGAGCTTCAGTTATTCAAAACAGAAGTTACGAAAATTTTCCATCGTTTTTCCATGTTTAACCAAAAAAAAACTTGTATTCTCCCTGACTTCCCTGACCTTTAGGGATGATTTAAAATTACCTGGTAATTCCAGGTTCCCCAGGTTGTGTGAGAACTCTGTAAATGGTCCGTCAATGCCAAGCACAACTGTCATCCTGTGGTGTCATCACATTTTGTGGTTCACTGCAGGATTTTTAATGTGTCTTGTTTTCTTCAGTCCACTGCTTCCATATACGTGCATCAATGTCATGGGGTGATGTCTCATTATGCATCAATGTCATGAAGTGATGTTCCATATACATGCATCAATGTCATGAAGTGATGTTCCATATACATGCATCAATATCATGACGTGATGTCCCACATACATGCATCAATGTCATGAGGTGATGTTCCATACACATGCATCAAGGTCATGAGGTGATGTCCCATATACATGCATCAGTGTCATGAGGTGATGTCCCATATACATGCATCAAAGATGCGTAGGTGATGTTCCATGCCATGCATCAAGGTCATGAGGTGATGCTCCATACACTACATGCATCCAGGTCATGAGGGTGATGCTCCATACTGTCATCAAGGTCATGAGTGATGCTCAACACATGCATCAGGTCATGGTGATGCTCCATACACACATGCATCAATATCATGAGGTGATGTCCCATATGCAGCCATCAATATCATGAGGTGATGCCCCATATACATGCATCAATATCATGAGGTGATGCCCCATATACATGCATCAATATCATGAGGTGATATCCCATATTAGTAGCAGTGTAGGAGTATGAAATCCACCTTTATGCAGGCCAATTATTTGTCCTCGTTCAACCTATTATTTGTTTGTATTATGCCTGTTGTCATAAATAAGGCATAGTGATTCCTGATTCAACTAACTCTCCATGATTACTACTTTGTATAACTCCTAATTTATACTCCTAGAATGAAAGTTCAGAGGGTACTGCTGGGCTCAGGCACACACATCTGCAATTTTAGTTTCCCATTTGCAGCTCTACACATCTTATAAATTTTAAACGACTACAATCATTTCCTCACAGTCTTGCAATTTTCAGTGTGTTAAATATGTATCACAAAATAAACAGTATCGTATTAAAAATATATCACAAACTGTTAAACATTTCAATTTAATACATTTTAACAATGAAAAGAAAATCACTGCACATCAACATGATGTGAAAACATACCAACAGATAAACCTGTTGGTTCATCTGCTCTACCCTCTGACAGATGCTTATAAATATTTTCTCCGCTACCAAACGGACTGCTACCCTGTAATGAAAAATAAATTTTCATTGGAATGTAAAATAAATTTAAATTACAAACATGGAAGATATAGTGCAAGATACGCATTTACATAGTTAATGTTTTTCTTCCTAATCCCCCACATAAAAATACCAAAGTTCAAATGAAATATAACTTCTTTTCCCTTTTCTATAGCCTATTCCCCTTATTTGTTTGTTTTTTGTAGTTTTATGACTCAAGGACTACAGTGGTCATGCTGCACCAGAACCTACAGTTTTCCGAGGAATCCGAACCTCTTAAGGCCTAGGGAACCAACCGACGGACTATGGTGAGCAGTATTCCCCTTATTTGTATTATGTCCTAAGACTAAACGAGAGGTCATCTGGGGACAAAACTTGCAGTTCAGTGTAACCTTTGAACCATATGTTTATATACACAGCCAAGTTTACCACAAACTGAACCCAGACTAGTAAGGTCATAGGTCATGGCCACAATCATACATTCCTCCTAATCTTGCTATTTATGTGAAAAACATTTGAAAACCCAACCACTGCTGGATGGCTTACCTATTTGAAAAACTAGCTGCTTGAATGATTTCGGTCATTATAAAACCAGATTTAAAAAAAAAAACATAAAACTAAGCTTCTATAATGTGTTCAATTTTTTTTTTTTATATTTCGTCTAATTTTTAGGGACAAATTTTTATAATTTCCTCGAATTTTTGCCTTTATCTGGAAAGTGCTTTGACAAATAAAGTGCCTAGTAAATCATATAACAACCAGCAATTCCATAGGGCTCTACTAGTTCCTTCTGTATAAATATTGTTCCCAATAGCCACATTAAAACCTTTCGTCGTGGTATTTCCTCCACCCATTCCCTATATCATATCATTCAGTGTGAATTTTATACTCTTGGTTACTTCAGCATAGTACATGTACTAAATCTTGAGGATTTTGCTTGTTTTACGATTAGCATATATTAAATTAAAAGCTTATTACTACTATGCATATTACTTGCATATACACACACACACATATATATTGAGTCTAAATATGCAACTAGAAATTTCTCAAACTCAATATCAAAACAAATATGGTATTGCGCATGAGTTTTCTCTCCCCTCCATATACAACATACAGATCGGAAAATATGGAAATTAAGCAATTTGCAAAAAATGGAGTTCTTTTGTAAAAGCTCTGCAACATCCAAAGAACTAAGGGGAAAAGAATACATCATAAATAGGTGTATATGTAAAAGGAAGAGAAACATACTATTTTTATATATAAACACTGAAACAACATGGGATTTTCGGCAAAAATATCATCTATCATGTAAACTATGTGTTACTGTGGCATAAAGTACAAACTAAGTTCAGTTGAAATTTAAAAGGCAAAAATGTTTAAAATTACTGACCTGCGAAAGAGAAGCTGTTGTATTAGTGCCAGTATCCAGTCGCTGTTCGTCTGTCAAATCCCGAGCCCAATAATGCGTATGCGCAATTTCTAGAACTTGGAAGGCACTAGCCATGCCTCCTAAGCCACATCTACTGTATGTGTGTTCTAAACCAGATATCTCTGCAAGCAAAAGCTTCAAATATCCTTTCCAAGCTTGTTTAGATATGCACTGCATTTAAATAAAAAATTTTAATTTAATTTTTTTTTTTACCTTATAAGTATACAATTTATTGAAAGGGATACTATATCCCGCCATTAAAGATGATTTTTTTAAAAGAGTCCCCTTAAGTAATTAAGGAGTGTGTAGAAATTCTAGTATGAACTTTAAATAAAAGACAAATGTTCGCGTTTAACGGCAAAAGGATATTTAAAATTATTTTGTGCCGAAACCTACAGTTCTCTAAGAAATCCAAAAATCTTTTGCTTGGAAACTCAAACTTTCAATTGTGGATTCATTGAAGAAGGTGGCAAGCATCGGATACATGCTGGAATCAAATCTGGATTATTTATATGATAGCTACATGAATTATCACTATGCCACAACTAAGGCTGAGCAATATATTGTAAAATATCGGTTTGAAGTTGACATCGTGATTATCGGTTTCATAATATTCGATGTGACGATATATCAGGAATCATCATAATAACCATATTCGCAGTGAGCATGCACGATATTTTTCGAGATACCGCAGTAACAATATTTGCAGTGTGTATGCACAATATTTCCCGATATACTGTGGTAACAATATTTGCAGTGTGTGATGTATTGGAAATCATCACGATAGCAGATACCGCAAAGCCGATTACCTTTCACAAATATGATATTGAATAATTTCCTGTGCCTATTTTCACATACTTGACCGTCCTTCTTTATTTCGGTTTGATGTTGGATGCAATGCAGTATTATTTTTCACATAGTTAAGAAATTATTTCCAGTGAATTTCGTTTCATTTTTGTTAAAAGAAAAATCCAATTTTTATTTAAACCGTGTGATGTATAGAACAGTAGAATTTTCCCTAATACTCATGTTCTATAGTCTGGTATTCACAGAGGGCACATGAGGACACTTGAAATGTTGCATGTCAAGGTAATATTGGAGGGGACCCAGAGCCCCTATGTTTTTTTTTTCTAGGCTACTATTGGAGCTAAGACTACGATATTCCGTATTCAGAGAGTGTACGTGAGGGCACTTGAAATGTCACATGTCGGAGTCGTGTGTGGAGAAGCCTGGAGCCCTCATCTCATTTCTAGGCTACTATTGGAGAGCTACGGTTAAGATATTCCATATTCAGAGAGTACATGAGGGCACTTGAAATATTGCATGGCCTGGCCGTGTTAAGGGGCCTGAATCCCATGCTTTTTCAAGACTGTTATTGAAGCTATGACTAAGATATTTCATATTTAGAGTGTGTACGTGAAGATAATTGAGATGTCACATACCAGGGCTGTATCAGGGGCCCAGAATCCCCCATTCCTTTTCTAGATTGCGATTGTAGCAACTACCATATTCCGTATTCAGAATGTATACGTGAAGGTAATTGAAATGTAAGTAAAGCGACTCACTGTGTTGAATATATCACAAATCTTGGTAAAAAAAACAAAAAACACAATGGTCGCAGTTTTTAGAAGTCCACTCGAACTTCCATAAGTCGAACCTCCACAGGAGTGGGGAAAACTTTGAGTTAAAGAAAATTTGAGTGACAGAATAATTAATTTATTACTACATATGAATTCAATAATACGTTTTAAAAATCATACAAAATACTGTAATTTCTATAAATTGTGATTAAAAGGATGTTTAACACTTATATACCCTTAAAAATTATATTCTATTAAAAAATCTTAATTTTTCCTTGTCACGTCCATGCAAAATTTTCATTCAGAACGTAAGCCTCTAAATTAGCAATATAGTCTTAAAAATGCTTTCAGGCATTGATTCGCGAGTAAAAGATCTTAATGTTTTGATTGCAGAAACAGTGTCCTTAAAAGTAGGAACAGGACTTGAAGTCTGTACATCGTCGTCATCATCATCGTCATCAATAGGTATCTCCTGAACTAATTAATATCTTCATCCATAGGATGTGTTGAAATTATCATCGATATCAACATTGTTTTCTAAGTTATCTCATCTGGCATTTTCAATTCAAGCACCAAAACTTTTCACTCACGTGAAGTTGAAATATCAATTAATCAGCATTTGATAAAGCTCTTCGAAAATTTTCCAATGGTTGAAACCAGCTTTTCTGAAGTTATTCACAACAGTGGCTGGTTTTGCACTTTCCACATACATAATGAATATTTCGCAGACACTTCAAAAGTATTACCTTAGCTTAGTCTGTTCATCATCTAGCAAAGAAATAAGTTTAAAATCATATGTTTCCTGTAGAAGTGTTTCAATTTTTTTTTTTTTGATAGCTTGATCCATAGGCTGAAGATCTGAATTTGCATTTGGAAGCAAAAAATCACTTTTATTGCCTTTAATTCTTCACTAAAAACCTTTCAGTAAGCATGATAATTATCAACAACCATTGCAGCTTTTCTTCCTTTTTTGTAAAATTTTCTTTCCAATTTCGTAATCCAAAGATTTATACAAGGTCATTCAGGCCTTTCCATTATTCTTGTACTTTATAAGTAAACATTCTATATTTGCAAAATGCCTTGGCTTTTTAATTGTGCCCATCATTAAGAGGGACAATTTTTCAGTTCCTGACACGTTGGCTCATGCCATGAAGGTAACTCATATGAACAGAACTCATGGAAGGTGACAAATTGGAAAATGTTTTAGAAATCTATTTAACCAATAGGATTACTATAGTTGCTATCTCTGACCAATCATATGCATTTGCTGATGAAAGGAACTATACAATTTAGGAATTTTTATTAGGGATCTTTCCAATGTCAATAAAATTCTATATTTTGCATGATATTCCGCAGTGACCAAAAGTATGTGTTTTGAAAGAAACAACTTTCCCCACAAGACTGAGTTACAGAACATAAATCTGCACTTCAACAACACCAAAAACTCGAGATAAAGAAAACTTTGAGTTATAGAGATTTGACTTATAGAATAAAAAATCCATTGAAATATTTACGTTTCTACAGAAACCATAACATTTATTCGAATTAAGGAAAAATTCGAATTATAGAAGTTCGACTGTACATATTTTAATACAGATTTAAAACGCTTTTGTCCTCTTCAAAGAAGTTTACATAATAATGAAGGAAGAATGGAGCTTAGAATATTAATAATCAGAATTTTGTAAACTATTCATGTAAACTACATTCAATATTGTATTGTCCCTGCCAAATACAGTTTACATGAATACTTGTTGAAATATATGAAATGGTACATTCAGTATAGTGATTGATGTATTCATATGAATGTAAGAGTAAGCTAGGGAAAATCTAAATAATTTAAAATTCAAAAATGCATATAAGCATTTTCATAAAAGATTACAGGCACCACTTACCACATCATCAATATGATCATCAGGCCCAATCTTTCTTTCGAGTGTCTTGTTAAGACGTGAAACAACCAAACTACGATAATTCTCATCTTCCATAAGTTTCTTCACTCGATTCAACTTTAACCAGCCAACACCTTCACCTTCGAGCACAGCATTGACCGTTTCTTTTAAAAACTGCTGATTTTCACTATAACATTTAAAAATATTATGCAATACCATTCACATACCTAATTATAAACAGCTTATAATTTTTTTGTCAGCTTTTAACCTAGGAAATTAAATTTTAACACTTATATCTTTGAATCATATCTAACTCTTCTGGAGAGCACAGTGATACTCATTGTTAATCAGTCACCTATTTCTAGGTGAGAGCAGTAGCTTGGGGTGGTCACCAAGGCCAAACTATGAATTCACCACAACTTAACAGAAAAAGTTCAAATGAATTTCTGCTCACAATTCCGTATTGAAAAGAAACAAACTGGATCCCATTTTAAAATTAGTGATAACCAATGACAAAAAATTAATTGTTTATGATACCATCAAGTGGAAGTTGTAGTGTAAGCATAACGAACATCCTTTAACCACAGCAAACGGTAACTTGTGCACACAAAAGGTTACGTAGTGCATCTGGCACAATTGGAGTGGAATCCTTTATCAGTTGCTGCCAAAAAACGGGAGTTATTTATTCAGTTAAATGCAGTTTACAACTGAACAACCTGCAGAAAGCAATTCACTACGATTGACAGAAATTAGTAAGCAGAAATATGTTATGTTCTATCAGTATGGCATAAAACGACCGACATACTTTGACACGAAAAAACTTCTAGGGCTTCAATGGGGGTATCTTGGTCTATTCATCATATTCACTAAACCTAGCAACCTTTAATTACTATTTATTTAGATCTTTGCAGAATAGTTTGAATGGTGTGAATTTGGCTTCTTTGAAAGCTTGCCAAACCCATCTCGATCAGTTCTTCTCCCAGAAGTCCCAGAGTGTGGAAGCATGCAGTTACTGGAGAGATGGCAGAAGGTCATCGAACAAAACGACTTTCATTTTATAAAAATTAGTTCATTGTAATTTAAAATGAATAAATTTTGTATGCGGAATGAAGGTGGATGCATGTTAAGTTTTGTACAAAAACAGAATGAACTACACTTCATTTGATAAAGGAACAGTAGTTCTTAAAATATCGCGATATCTCTTATACTGTTGGTAAATTTTACTTATTCTTTCTCTTCTTTTCTACTTAATTTTCTTTTTATTTAACCTTTTTCCTTAGCTTTTTCTAATTTATTTTCCTCCTTTCATTACTCTATTTTTATTTCCAATTTACTTTTCTACTTTACTTATTTTTCTTTCTATTTTATTTGCTTTTTCTTTTGCAGTATGACCAGTAACAAATTAGGCTGGTTATATATGATGAACTAATGCATATGATGAACTAATGCATCAACTTTATACTGATACTGAAACATACAATACTTTTCTTGACATAAACTTGCTTACACATGAAATGCAAGAACCTATATTAGTCGCAATACAAAACACTGAACTAGTTTATTCTTTAACATTTTTAACAGCAGAAAGGATGGGGGGAAACGCTAAGACATGAAGTCAAAAATAGGATTTGAGGGAATATACTTTATTTGCTTGTTTAAATGTTACATTAATCTGGTATTAAAGGCTTGTTTGCATCAATTTTTTTTTTTTATACCAGGAATATACCAATGTGACATGCTGATGCAGCATCCAATATTTCAAACATGCGAGTGCATAAAATCCCTGACATTTCAACTATGCCACTCTACATGCCACATAAATGCTGATGCTTACACTGACACGTAGAAACTTGTAGTACTTCCAAAGTGCCCTAATCTTTAAAACAATGGCACATATTTATTAAACATAAAAAAGACAAATCGTCACCTATGAGAAGTGCTGTGAGCTTCTATAGTCATTCTCTGCACTTCCTGTTGTTGTTTCTTTTGTTGGTTAGTGCTGTGCTTGATGAGTGTAGTTTTTTCAACAAGCCCTTTACGACCTACATGAACAAAAAGTTCCGTTAATAATCTGATAACCGAACTTAAAACATGCTTAAATGTGTGTGTATTTTATGGTATAAGGACAGGTAAGATAATTTTATTCCATAGTCTACATTTTTTTTTTTGAGAAATCTGAACATATGTAGCCTATAGAATCAACCCCTAGAATAAGGATAAATAGAAAACATGGCAAATACTCGATGAGCTGCTGGATTTTTGACACAGCAGATAAACGTCATACTTCTATGCCACCGTATGGCAATTTAAATATTCGTAAATTATATGCACATCCGGTACTCTAAAATAATGCATAATAATACACATATTAAGCTTAATTTATCCTAAGTAAAGAGAGAATACCACCGCTTGATGAAGTAATACGATAAATGTGCAAAACAACATAAAGAGGGTAAAACATTTTTATTATTTAATAAATATTTTTTACCAGCTTTACGTTGTGTATTTTGCACATTTATCGTATTAATTTATCCTTGTTAAATTAAAATCAGATCATGATACAGACAGAATTGTAAGACAAGTAAACACACTATTATTTACGTACGAAAACATTGTTGATAGAGAAATGATCAGACAAAAAAGAAATTGGATGCTAAATTAACCAGGCCAAAATCAAATTTGATAAATAAAGTTCTTCATTAAAAAATTAATTAGGTCTGCAAAGTAGCCTCACAATTCTAAAATGCTATATCTGGCCTATTCTGTTATATAGTTGTGAGACCTAAATAATGAAAAAAAAAAAAAATGCCAGAAACGTAGACCTTGTGAGGAATAATGAAAATGTTGTAGATTAACAAGATCTCTAACCCAGAAATCCTGCTCAAAGAGATATTATCAATACTTTGAAAAATGTTTGTGTATTATAAACAGTCTGAATAGAAAAATACAAAGTACCCCAATTAGGGTATTACACCAAGAGGGTGAAACACCATGAGGGAGGGAGAGAATGGATGGTTTAAAGACTTAGCTAGGATTAAATACAAAAAGTATTAGCTATGAATGTAGAGGTACAGAACTGAGCAACACTGCCCACCAACCTCTGAAATAAATATAGTACTGGAGGACTTTTCCTTTAAGTTAATATATATTCATGAACACAATGCATCATCATAAAAAACTGTTAACAAAAAGGCTGAATTTAATTTAATACTGGATCTCTTTACAACTAACAACCATGTTGTGAAATAATTACCCAAAATGAATGCTTGTTTTTGTTTTAAACCGTAAAGACAATACTAATGAGGGAACTCCACAACATGCCCGATGGGGATTGGAACCAAAGTAGGCGGTTTCAAAAAGTCTAAAAAGTTATTAGCCCCATGTCCAAACTTTTTTTCAGAATGGCCCTATATTTCGAGATATAACCCCCACCCCGAAAAACAGCCATAATACAGACCTTGATATCTCATGATTCCATGGATGGATTTTAATGATCTGCGGATTTTAAAACAGGTTATCGAAAATTACTTGATACGTGTTCCAGCAATTTTCCAATGTAACTCAAAATTTTGAAATATTAACCTTCAAATCTTTCGACAAAACGGAAAAATAATCAACCCCTGTTTGGTGGTTTTTCAGCAAAACCCTGAGATTGAAAATATTAAGTTTTAACAGTTCGAAAATGGGATATTTTACTTATCGTGTATTTATTATCTACCCAGTCAATAACCCAAAACTCAGTTATTTTAAACAATACACGCCGCATGAAGAAGGGGTTGGTTTTTGTACGTCTTGTGAAGGTTCTTTTTTTTATTCAGAGATACACTCGCCCATTGCGATCGATAATTGAAGCGAGTGTTCGTACTAAACATTATTCTGACTTGCAATCCAAGTCTTTGGTTTTCACTTACATTAATCACCGAACGTAAGTAGGGTTTTCTCAATACCATAGTTTGCTTCAACTTTTTCCTTGTCCTCAATAAAATTGAGAGAGGAAATTAAAATTTCAACTTTTTTAAAAAGCGCGAAAGCTAAACGTTTTTCTTCTGGAATAATTTCAATTGCATCATTTTCAAAAGTGTTCAAAATAGTGATGAACATTGAAGGGATTAATAGTGCTATTCATAATTTCAAATTACTGAAAATGACAAAAATTTTAAATGCATGTCCTTTCAAAGCCCTATTAACTATCAAATAACAAACTCATCAAATCAATAAAAAATCATAATTGGTTTAAATCTAATTTGATTTTTGAAATTGATGAACGCATGATTTCTTTCATATTTTAAAATTAATATTAATAATATTTAAGGAGGTGACCCCTTAAAATACTCGCAGTACGATTGACGGAACGAAATCTAAATCAAACAAAATCAGTTTTATTTCTATACTTAATATAATTATTGCTCAAATACGTCTCAACTCGTTTTGCTATATTTTCAAACAATTTTTCTCTTTAAACTTGTTTTGAATTCATTTATCGGAGGGGAAAATAACAATTATTATGCTCGCTTAAACGGCCAGAAAAGACTACGTGATTTGTTTTAAATGTATTAGTAAAAAATATTATAACATGCTTTATAACTATTTTAAACTTTTAAATTCATTTCTTATTTACAGGCAGCAAAACTGCTCTGTACGTTAATACATATCTAGCAAGCGAACCTATCTGGATTTCGAACTAACTGCCTTGAAGCTTATGTTTTCAATGCAGGCTTTTGTTGAAAACTCACTAAGCAGGGATTGATTATTTTTCGTTTTTACGAAAGATTTGGAAGTTAATATTTCAAAATTTTGAGTTTAACAGGAAAATTGCTAAAGCACCTATCAAGTGGTTTCCAATAACCTATGTTAAAGGCAGCAAATCATTAAAATCCATCCACAAAATCATGAAATATCAAGGTCTGTAACATGGCTGTTTCCGGATTTGTGGGGGGGCTGTTCTGAAAAAAGCTTGGACATGGGTCTAATAACTTTGAGACCTTTCAAACATGCCTACTTTGGTTTCAATCCCTGTCGGGCACGTTGGGGGTTCTCTCGTAAAATCATTCTGATCTAGGATCAACTACTTCCCAAGGAATACAAACTTTCGTTCCTGACCAGGAAATACCCTCTTGCAGCATGCATTAATAAAAAAAATTGTAAACACTCACTACCATTTGAATTCAAACCTTATCTACACAATAAATAAAAGGTTGGTTGATTTAATTTTTATGGTGCAAGAACAACAATGATTATTCTGTGCCAAAGACGGTGAGGCTGAATGTACAGTTTTAAAGTAAGAGAAATATTCGGATCTTACACAAAGGTGTGAAGTGTGTTAAATATGCTAAAAATGAATGACAAAGAGACAAAAGTGTTATCAGTACATCACTGTGGGGGTGGGACACAACTAGGTGCTATTGTTCAAACCCAAGGTGATAATAGTTCGAAGACTGGACACACGTCTACTACATCATTTGAATACATTGAATCCAATCATATGGTGAGAAACACAATGTCTATTTTTATATAAAACATGAGAAATTTGCATAGAAATCATATATAATCACCTTTAGGAAAAGGCGCAAATGGCTGCGAACGATCTTTCGGCTTAGCAGTAGAGCTGGATCTACTACCTATTATGATAATAAAAATTCAAATGTATTAAATTGCTGTTAAAAACTGTTTTTTATAGGATGGGTACTACTTATGTCAGTTATTTTAACACAATAACATGCGATTCAAAATGGCACCACTTAGAAGCTGTAAAAATTTTCTATTATTTGCTTCAAAATTAAAAATAATTTACCTTAATTATAAAATAATACCCAACACAATTTATTGTCCATAGTCCCATGAACAAAGCTGGGAAGTATTGAAAATATGTGTATTTGAAATACAAAATACAAATGCATTGAAAGTATGTATCGAAATACAGATCTCATCATATTTTGCATTTGCAAAATATGTCTGAAAAATAAGAACCTCATTTGCGCCAACACTTTACTTAAGGCAGTAATTGATAGTAATGAAAAGATGGATAAAATTTCTCATTTTTCTGCTTTGATAAATGATGCAATATTAGCCTCACGTACCCATCCAAAATTTAAATTGAGACCATTAACGTATGCAGGGGGGCGGCAGATAGGGTTGTATTCCACATAAAATTTTGTGTGTGTATATATATATGTATATATATACACATGTACATATAAATGAATATATGTAGTTGTAACTCTGGAACCCCCATTTATAAACTTTATGTGCATACCTATGATTATGATGGTTGCCATCTAACTTGCCCAACTTAGAAACAAAAAGAATTAATTCAAAGGCTATTAATTAAAACTGCCCAACAGTTCAACAAGCTATACAGTAGTGTTTCTGATTCACAAATTGTGCCTACAGAAGAAGAGTGGTACGTTTCCAATGATCGTCATCCACTTTCTCTGTCAGAAGAGGAGAATGGAGTCAAACTTGAAATATTACAATTCTTAGAAGACAGTTCCACATAGTTGGAAATTTTGAGAAAATATCCCCACAGTGAGTGAAATGTTTATTCGTTACAATATAAATTTGTCATCTAGTACCACGATGGAATGATTGTTTTCTTTTTCCACTATGGTAAATGCTACAAAACGGAATACATTACCACATACCAGTTTTAAACAATTGGTTTTAGTGAAAGCCAATAAAATTTTCTCTGAATATTTATTTATTTTTTTATCATAGTCATTCTGAATATTTTTAGTCATCCTTTAATTGTTTTTATTGGATTTTCATGTGTGCCTCATAGCAGTAATTTGCCTCTTACTGTTACCTTCAGATTTAATATGCATTTATAAAATATAATCCAGAATTAAAATGAAGTACAACGTTGAAAAAAAGAATTAAAATTTTATATTTTTATATTACGGTTTCTGAAAAAGAATACACATTTCTCATAAAATGCTGACTTCCCCATTGTTTTGTGCACTTCAAACTGTGCACTTCTTTTGTGCACTTCTTTAAATATATTTATCTATAATGACGTTTTTCTAAGCCATCACAGTGTTAACATCAATATCACTGCCGACTATCGTGGCATTTTATTCGATATTTTGCTGGGCTTTTTCAATTTATTTTTAGATTACTGCTTTTTCTACTTCATTTGTTTATTATGACCATGTACAAAAACTAAGACTTTTAACTTTGAAACCCTTGTTAGATCAATGGGACTCTCTGCTCTCTTTCTCCTCCTTTGAACTCAAATCGCTCTGCTATTAGTGTTTCCTCTCGAAGTGCTTATAATCTTAGATTCACCACCAGATATATAGGGTGGATAATTTAACTTGATAATGTAAAATATTTTCAAAAATTAGCATTTTACAAAAAAAGTTTGAAACAAAAGTTGCTTGTTTTGAAGGTGGGGGAGTGCTTTTCATTATCTATGTTTTACTTTGGGAGTTATTTTCAGGGTCATCTGAAAGTCAAACTCGTTTTTCAAAAGGAAACTTTTTTCTTATTTCTCGGAAAAAAAATAAACAACTTGTGGAATGCATTTTTTTTATTTAGTGCTTAGTTTCCCAAATATTTAAAAAGTAAGTTTGAATAACGACGTTCATGCCATATCATGTATGTGCATTTTAACCCGAGATTCCCATTAAAAACCACATTTCGACTTTTCCTCTACAGACAGATTCGTCATTTTTAACACACAATAAACTAATTTATCTTAACACTTAAGTGCTAACTTTCAAATGACTTACATTAAATGGATGGCTGAAGGACGGAAGTAGAAGAAAGACTGAATGCTGGGTAGCAAGCGGCCGTCTTGCTTCAGTAGCAATTAGCACCACATGCAATATCTCATTTTTCTATGGAATATAAATCGATTGTATGACTTATCAACGAATCATATTTATTTGTGTGTACAATGCCTCCCCAACTACTGCATACTTAATTTTTTTCATTTTTTAAATATTAAATTAGTGTTCTATGATATAGCATGATCATCGTTATTCAAATTTATTTTTTAAATATCTTGGAAACTAAGCACTAAATCGAAAAAATGGTTTCTTCAAAAGTTGTTAAAAAACATAAGTTTCCCTTTGAAAAAATGAGTTTGACCTTCAAATGATCTTGAAAACAACCCCCAAGTAAAAGATAATGAAAAACACTTTCCCCTTCAAGACAGGCAACTTTTGTTCCAAACTTTTTTTTTTCTTTTTTGGTAAAATGCTTATTTTTTTTAGATATTTTAGATTATCAAGTTAAAAGGTACACCCTGTATGTCTGGTCATAAGACTAATTATATGCTACATTAGCACATATAGTTGATCTTATGGCGGAAAGAACTAAAAAAAAAAAATCAAATTCACTTCTTATCAAATATTTTTACAATTGTAAGAGTGAATTCACAATGTGAAACGATGATGATATATTATGGAATTATGTGGTTACTATGAAATTATAACATTATTGAGGTAATGAAGTTATTAACCATAACTTAGGTTGTGTAAGTGCATTAACAACAGGTAAGAAAAAAAGCCCTTTGGCAAATGTAATTTGTATTTTCAAAAAATACACAATGCATATTTTAAAATACATTTTGCATTTTGTATCGAAAATACATATTTCAAAGTATTCTGCCTAGCTCTGCTCAAGATTTTTAATTAAAAAGTAGTTTATGAATTATTCAAAAAAGAGAACAAAATTATAAGCATTTACTTTTCTGATAAAACTTCAGTGCTGTGCACTGTAACTGAAACACAAAATTCCAAAACACCAATGAATCGAATGTTTAAAAAGAATTTACAACAATATGCCATTATATTAAATGTTGAGTTATTTAACGCTCTTATTCTTTCAAAAAGAGATGTGCATTTTTTTTTTGACTAAGTTAACTGAAAATGTATCATAATTTTCAAAGTAATTGACCATACCTGGAACTTGGGGGAGAAAAACATACATTTTTATATTTATTTCACAAAGGAAAATAATCTTTATTCCTTTTGTAAAGGAAATGTTATTACTCGAACCTAATATTGTATTTTTTTTTCATCTAACCTTTTATTTTAACAATTTGTGAATCAAAAATTAAGATTAATTAAGGATTTGGGAACTCTACATCTAACACTATATTTTATGTTTTCTCTGCTTCCATCCACACACAACCTCTGTCCAGAAAACTCTGTGTATAACGTCATACTACTCACGTTCGTAAGACTGCACCACCGTCGCATTTCGCGGCGGATACGTCAAGACATGCCAGAACAACTTCCCAAGAGGTGGCGCTGGAAGTGTGCGTATTGTGTGTAAATAGTACATTGTGAGGTGAGGGTGTAGAATGCATGGTCGAACCCCAAAATGGATCGGCAAACGAATATGCTCTTCTGTTTCAAACTTGGAAAATCAGCAAAAGAGAGTCATGAAATGCTGGCAACAGTTTATGAAGAACGTGCTGTCACCTTGAAGTGTGTTTATGAGTGGTTTAAATGCTTCTGAGAAAGGCAAGACACATTGGAAGACGCCTCCCAAACTGGCCGGCCTGCAACTGAAATGCACCCCGGAAAACGTACAGAAGGTGAAGGAACTTTTGACCCAGGATCATCGTGTGACAGTGCGAATGATAGCTGAGCAAGTGGGAGTTGGTCGTGAGAGGGTCCACCTCATACTGGCCAAGGATTTTGGTAAACGTAAGCTTTGCTCCCGACTTATGCCCCACTCTTTAACGCCGGAAAAAAATGCAATTTCGGCTGGAGGCCTCATCGACATAGCAGATAGAGACCCAAATTTCCTGAAAACCATCGTTGCGGGCGACGAGAACTGATGCCTGAGGTATGACCCTGAAAGTAAGCGTCAAAGTATGGAGTGGCAGGGTCCGTGGTTGCCGAAAAGCAATCAGGTGTGAAGTGATAGATCACGCATCAAGACAATGCTCGTGGTGTTCTTCGACTCTGAAGATCTCATCCATAAAGAATTCCTTCCTGAGGGCATGACGTTAAATGCCATTACATACATGGAAATACTGAAACGTCTGCTGCAACAGATCAATCGAGTACGTTCCTAGTACGCCAAGCAAGGCGACTGGACCCTGCTCCACGACAATGCTTGGCCACACACTGCCTTTCGGATGGCGTAGTTTCTGGCCAAAAGGGGAGTTGTGTCACTCAATCACCCATCCACCCTACTCCCCAGACTTGTCTCCCCTGAACTTTTTCTTGTTCCCCAAATTGAAATCAGTCCTGAAGGGCCAGAGGTTTTCGGACATCCAACGTAATGTTGCGACCCAGCCAAAAGCCATCCCTAAAGACAACTACGCCAGGAGTTTCCAAGACTTGTACAGCCATTCTCAGAAGTGCATTTCCATCAATGGGGATTATTTTGAAGGACAGTAACTGCTGTTTCAGGTAAGACTTCAATCCATTATATAGTCATATTCACCGAACTTTCTGGACAGGGGTTGTAATTCCTGTAATTTCCAAATTCACAATTAATGACAACATTTCATTTGTATTTATGAACTCTCAAATTATATAACAATAAACCATTTCAACTCACAATAACGTTTGTGTTTTATAGCACAAAAAGAGGCTAAAGTTATGCTGCTCTGAGATCTGAAGTTCTTAAGAGAAATTTGAATCTTTGTTGGCGAGGGGAACCAGAGTCAATACCATGGTGTGCAGAAAAATGGCACATATTCAATGGTACCATTGAAACCGAACCCTGGTTGATGGCACAATAGATGAACCTGTTACCAATGTGTCACCATAGAGCATTCACAACAGCCATATGTGAATTACGTTAATGTTCATAGTAATTGAATTGCTTTCAGAAATTGTACTCTGTTGCAATATGGGCATACAGCAATAATGTTTATTCAGTCTGACAGTACACTGGGTAATAGTAAATAGTTATTAAAATTTATATATATCGTATGTTTTGTACAGACATAGAAATTAGAAATGATTTACTTCTAATAAGTAGATTGGAAATGAAAAAGAGTAGGAAACCTCAGCTCGAACTAGTATGTACATTAAAGCAAGCATTAACACATTTGAGAAAAATTACGAAACTCACTAAAAAAGCCAGAAAACATGCTAGAAGTCTGTGCAGCAATTCCATTCAGCTCACTGCTAACAGTCGATATGAGGGATCCAGATGTTGTTGCAGTCTCTCTAGTCACAATTTCAGTTGTCTCCGGAACCCTTCGCTCACGTTCACGTCCCATTGGTTCACCAAAAGCATGGAGGTTCTGAAACATACGCTACTTTGCTCAATTTTCTGAATTACTCAAAACCTACATTCATGCATTAAAAAGTTAACTCTATAGTTAAAACCTTTTGTAATATACTTCTAGTCTATAAGAAAACATACAAATAAATTGCGCCAAAAAAATTTTCTATTCACAATTTACTATAATATATTTTCTCACAATAACTGATAATTCAGAACGAAGGATCATCCAGCATTTTTTACTTTAGAAGATTGATTTCTAAAGACCGTATTTAACTTAGCTGTGATTATTTTTACACCTGGGAATTACTAGGAAAAATCAGAAAAAAGTACTTAACAAATAAAGTAGAGAAGTGAATAAAAAAGTTGATGTTTGTTTTGTGTTTTATGGTTCAAGGGCAATTCAAACCATGTTGGTCCAAAATTGACAGTTTTCATGAGGAATCTGAACGCCTGTCACGTAGCGAATCAAACTCCCGAATACAGATCTATAGGTAAAGCAACTCAGTATTAGCAGGAGTCGAGCCAGGATTTTTTGCATGGTAACCAAGATCACTTCCATGCCACCATACAGCTGATGATGGGCTGAGGATATTACCTTTAAAATACAAGGATCAAATAATAATTGACTGGACATACTGAAAGAAGACCATGGTCAAAAATGGACAATCAGAATTCTTAACTTTGTTCTAGGTAACTACCGAATGCTCTGAAGACAAATTTTCAGCTAACATAAATAGACGAACCTAAAAATTAGATTAGAATAATTCGATGGCAAATTGTGTGGAACAGATATTCATGGGGAGTACTTGGGAAACCTTCATCGAAAAATGAACAGAAAGCATCATTGAATAAGATGACAATTTCTATTATATTTGATTTTTTTTTACATTGCATATGATTTCATGCTAGTTTGTTTTACAGTTAAACTCTCTTTGTCTTTAAGAAACGTGAGTTCAGGACAGCTTTCATATTATTATTAGAGGCAGGGCTAATAATTTTGAGTAGCCTTCAAAGCATAATGCATTTCCTATGGAAACTATACCTCAATCATTTAAAATTTGAATTTAATAAAATAAGGCAAATTTAGTTATTTGATAACAGGTAATGATTACACAATTATCTGTATAGGTTGAAGCCTTATTGACATCTAGTATTTAAAGCTGCTTATGGGATTAATCTAAAACAGCGATAAGACACAGGAGGATTAGTACTAACTTCGTTGTAACAAAACTACACCTCTGAAAGTGAGGTTATTTTTTATAACACAAGTATTTGCAGTTTTCTATGGGATCCAAACACCTGTTGCATAGGAAATTAAAACGTAAACCATGGATCTATTGGGGGGAGGGGATGGTGAGAGTTTAGGAAGCATTTCAATTCAGTAACAAATTTTCTGCAAACACTATAGAACCAGGGTGCTTTTGAAAATGTAGAAAGTCATTTCCTCATACATGCCACATTACAAAATCTAATGAGCCAGTTTTTTATCCAAATAATTATAAAAATCCATGTCGAAATGGGATTAATTGAAGTTGTTATAAAGAACTTAAAATTTTATACCTTCAAAATGGTTTTCTTTCCAGCTTCTCGAGCAGGTTTAGTAGCTTCGAGAGCAGTTTTGCTTGCTTCCAAAGCAGCCTTACTAGCTTCCTTAGCTGCCTCCTTAGCCTCCCTTGCCATTGTTTCCAGCAATGATCCCTGGCTGTTTTGGGGTATGAGCGTAGAGCCTCCAAGACTACCAGTACGACTGAGAACACTGCTGATACTAATGGTCCGGGTGGGTGTTGGAGTTCCCGTTCCTGAACCACCACTGCCTTTATCCAGAGACGTTTCTGGTGTGAGGACAGGGCCACCACCAGATTTCATCCATGACAATGAACTGCTTGATGATGTGCCATGACTAGGCTCTCGCTCATGAATACTTTCAATGTCACTACTTAGACTCTCAGCTGGACTGCGACCAGATAGCGGTGGCTGCGGTGAAATCACTGATCGAATGGTCGAAGGAGTAAGGGTAGCTGTTTCAGCTTCTTGACTACTAAAAACCTCTGTATCAGCCTCCTAATAATAGATATGAATTTATTTTCCTTTAAAAATAAATACTACTAAAGCAAAATGTACACTTTACACAAGGCTACATTTTATAAGGCCTATTATAATAGTTTAGTCTTTTATAGAAAAATTAGCAATCTCTATATTAAACCCAATATAACTTATTTCAATAGCAAAATAAAACTGAAGTAAAACCTATGTAAGTTGGACATTCGCAGCTCCCCTTAAACATGTCCAACTTTCTCAGGTGCCCCAAAATTGACCAGTCTGATAAAAGTTATCTTTATTTAATCAGGTTTTTTCAGTAACACATGCCAAAAGACTCTTTTTACAGTATATGAAACATGTATAGTTTAAATTAAAAACTTGCTATAAAATTTATGTTATGCACTCACAGTAACATCAATAACTGGAAATAGGTAATGACAGCCAAAAGTGATAGCATATGTACAAAACAGCTATCAACTGCCTCTGTATTCATTTCATTTTTAATTGTCTGTATACACAAAAACTGTTAAACGGTTATTTCGACACTGGCATAAGATTTAAAAACATGTTTCGAGAGCCAACTGCTCCCTTTGTCAAGTGAAGGTATTCTAGTTCGACTCTAGGCTGGGGAAGATGTCTCTCTTTCTCCTATACCAAAGTTCTAGTATGATCTTGAATGTGAGTGTCAAATTTATTAAATCATAATACAAATCCCCATGAAAAACATGCACTGGTGGCTTTGTGTGTTGACCATTATTTAGCAATTATGTTCGCACTGAGAAGGGTAATAATATCTTACATACTAGATAGTCTTTCAATCCTAAACTAATTTTGTGAACTGCCTTATATTATTTGCTCTACTTAGTGTTATTCACAAATGTAATAAACTCTATTATATATCTACACGTCGATTTATTCAGCTTACCTATTATCAATGTGTGAATTTTAATATAGAACTTAGTTAATGAAGTTGTCTGCTACCTCAACATATCAATACACACCATCAATAAACACTGCATTTATATTTAAATTAATAATACGACTTGAAGAATGATGACCATGCAATGTTATGACCCTACAATATTACAAAGTTAGCTCCCATGGCATTTAACGAATAGCTTTAACACTAGTCACAAATCAAATGATTTGATAAAAAAAAAAACACACACCTGTGATTCGGATCTGTAGCTTAATGGTGGAAACGCTGTTGCAGATGGTAATTCACTTGCAGCTGTTGCATCCTTCTCTGGATCACAGTTATATGATGGACTACTATAATATATATACATAAAAAAAATGTAGCAATTGCGGAAGTTGGATTACTACTT
>QLNU02014802.1:4842973-4873306 GCA_006491805.2 Dysdera silvatica | reverse complement strand
GTCTCTTTTTCTCCAAAATTACACAAGCTCTAGTTTGAGCTGTAATTAAAACGTGGGTGGCAAAAATTATAGTATAATAAATTTCCCCCACGAAAACTCACAAAATTCTCGCCCCGGAGGCTTTCTTGTGTTGACCATATTTGGCAATTGTGTTATCCCTGCGGAGGGTAATAATACCTTAACATCTTTACATACGGAGAAAGAGAGCGTTGTTTCCTGTCCTCATTCGTCTAGCGGTCCAAGACACTCCGGGCTAAACGGAGGGACCCTGGTTCGAATCCAGGATGGGGAAAGCGTCTCTTTTTCTCCAAAATTACATAAGCTCTAGTTTGAGCTGTAATTAATACGTGGGTGGCAAAAATTATAGTATAATAAATTCCCCCACGAAAACTCACAAAAATCTCGCCCCGGAGGCTTTCTTGTGTTGACCATATTTGGCAATTGTGTTATCCCTGCGGAGGGTAATAATACCTTAACATCTTTACATACGGAGAAAGAGAGCGTTGTTTCCTGTCCTCATTCGTCTAGCGGTCCAAGACACTCCGGGCTAAACGGAGGGACCCTGGTTCGAATCCAGGATGGGGAAAGCGTCTCTTTTTCTCCAAAACGAATAAAGCTCTAGTTTGAGCTAATTAATACGTGGGTGGCAAAAATTATTGTATATTAAATTTTTTTATATCGAACTCTAAACACCTCCCGTTTAATTATGGCCACCTTGTGTATATATATAACAGAGTTACATAAATGGTACAGGACAGGGCTGGATTACCAACTAGGCACGCAAGATCCAGGCCTAGGGCCTCCCCAGTTGGAAGGGACCGTGACATCATCATTGTGCATAAAGCAATACATGATTATGGTGAAGATTTGTTTGAATTTTATGGTGCAAGGAGAGCAAAGGTCATGCTGCACAAGGACCTACAGTTTTCTCAGGACTAAACCTTTTACGGCCTAGGGAACCGAACGATGGATTACAGTGAACAGTTAGTTGATAATATTTTTTATTTTTTTTTTTTGGCATGGTTAGGGGTCGAACTCAGGATAATCACAGCATTTAAGCAAATATGTTATTATTGCAGGATGGATCATGGTGAAGTGTGGTCATAAATCGAATATTTTCTGCATGATGTCAGTTTTTTATTATTGTTGATACAAAATAGTTTGCAAAGTCTTACCTGGATAAGGATGACTGTGAAGATGATGTAGAAAGGGAACCTGGCACTGAAAATGCCGATTCGCCACTGTTTGCTGCAGCCGATGGAAGTTGCAAAGTACTCGGAGGTTGAAAAACAGAATGATGATCAAACAGAACTTGACTGTAGTTGGCTTCCTCACGGCCTGAACATAAAAAGATCTTTGTAAAATTTTACCAATTAAAATTAAAGAAATAAATTACAAGTGAACAATTAAATTAAAATAGAGAAAGTTTGTTTATTAAAGCAGCAAGACTAAATTTAACAAAAACTAATGTTTCGAATGAGTTGAGAGGGGAGATAGAGATTTAAGAACGTAGACAGAATTGGTAGGGAGAACAAACATCCATACTTTCATTAAAACATAATTTTAAGTATCAAATGTATATGACAAAAGAACCATGCAGCAATGATACATGATCATATCAAGTGACGTGAGAGTCATTACACTTTTCACTCGATAATGAAAGCAGCTGTTTCACAAAACGTTTGTGCAAATGACTGGCCTTTCTGGTAAACAACACCTTTTCAATGACACCTTTCTAGTTATGTTCCTAACTTTGCCTAAAATCGTAATTATTAGATTTTGTGATCATTATAAAATTAGCAAATAATATCTATATTGTGAAACAGTAATTAAGAATTTGTTCGATGTAAGAACAGTAAAGGTTAAGCTGCACTGGAACCCATAATTTTCCGAGGAAATTAAACCTCTACTGCTACAGGAACCAAACACTGGACTACGGTGGAAAATGTAAATGGCAAGCAATCCACAATACCATTTGGAATCAAACCCAGGTTACTGTCATGACAGACGAATGAATTAGCACTATGCAACACTAGGGTAGTAGACCTGCATTTTTCTGAGGAATCTGAACATCTTAAGGCCTATGGAATCAAGAATTACAATAAGCAGTTAGTACTCATTTTTTGGCACGAATGGATTGGCTGGTTGTAGTTTTATGGCGCAAGGTCAATGAGGGTCATTCTGCGCCAAACAAGGTGGGACCGCATACTCTATTTTAAGGTACAGATGGAATAACAGCATGTTAGATGAACGTGTTACGACATTACCATTACAGGGCCAAGGGTGATGTAGTAATGAACTCTGACAATATCAGGCAATTCAAAAACCATTGCCGTTTCTGATTTGTCAACAGCTCCTATGTGTCTTGTCAAGCTTATGAAATTCATTAATAATTATGGGTTTAGGTATTCCCATCTCTTTTTTACAATTATCCAGCCCTTGGTCATGAATTTGATTGAATAGCTTGGCACATTATCTTCAGAATTTACCATCAAAAGGTCATCCAGTGTATCCTACATCAAGACCAGGATTGAATAAAGGACGATTTTTTTTTAAACTAACCCGTGAGGTATTGTTTGTTTTTAATGTGTTTTAGTGGGAAAAATTGGGTCTATTAAAACAATCGCTTGGGGTTTTTCCAAATCTTTACACAAATGAATAATAGTAATGCAGTGTGCCCTATACACCTCCAAAATCCCCGTTATCTATATATAATAGAAAATGGCAACAAAATAAACCATATAACAGTGATAAAAGCTCATTCCATATCCATCACAACCTATCAACTTACTGCAGAAAAAAAAAAAAAAAGATTTTCAAAAACAGTCCTTTTTCAATGTGTATGCATAAATATTCCATAAAATAAGGATTTTTTAATGACACGTGCATATTATTCGCATTTTTATGAAATGGAAAAGAAAGTTAATTATACAACAGATTATCAGAGTTAACAAATTATTTACGAAAAATATTAACACTTTATCTACCGCTTGCAGCTATATATAGCCTATTAATAGGCTTCTGGTAGGTAAAGTGTTAATATATTTTAGACTAAGAGTGACTTTTTAGAAGCTTGACATACAAAATTACAACTTTCAAGCTTGTGTGGGGATTTTTACTCTTAAAAAATTCCTATTTAATGAAAAGGTACAGATTTTTAAAAAAAAATTCAGAAAAATGGAAGATGCACATTAAAAACAGAAAATGTGGCTGAAAAAAAAAAAAAATCTGGGAACTATGCCATCACCAATCTCATGGACCAAGTGCATTTTACTTAGTTCTTACTTTAGCTAACTCTAAAGAAAGGAGAAAAGTTAAATTTGAAATTTCAGTATGTGCATTTATTGGTCTTAAATTCAATTATATCTAGTTTAACAATTTTCCTCTTTTGAAGTTAGTACAGTATGTAAAAAAATAATGTACATTTAAAGTGCACCTAATTGCGGTTTCTTGAATGTGACCTTACTATGTTACAGCTAACCTGAGGCCTTCCAACATGAAAAGGTTTCTCCACCTTATGTCCTAACACAAATTGTAAATAACTCTCAGTTACTCATGAGATGCCATGGCAGGAACACATTCGCAACTCCCATTTATAGTTTTATAAATTTTCTTTTTAAATTTTTAAAACTTCAAAATTCGTCCTTGCCATTTTCTAAATAAATGAGATACTGGAAGTCTATAGAATAAGCTACATTATTTCTCATTCATGCAAAGGAAAAAAAAAAGAAAGAAAAGAAAATGAAATACTACCAAATAACTGCTTTTAATAATGGTGATAATAAGAAATCCTTAAAATATCCAATTAAACCTAAAAAAGCCTACCTGGGTTGAGTTTTTAAAACAATCCAGGGTTTTATTCAACCCTAAAAGGATGCATTATTTCAGTATTGCCACTATCTTCAGTGATATGAGAGTTCCAATATATAATGACATTTACATGAGGGGGGGTGGGAGACAAATGAATATATTAAGCTGTCATTCAATGATGTCAATTGAGTGGAATAAGTTTAGACCTTATTTGAAGATACTGCAATATTTGGCAAGATAAAGCAATGGAAAACACTAATGTAAGGTAAAGCTTAGGGTGGGGGAGCGTGTCAAGGTCTATAAATTTTTGCAGAGCCATAACGTGGATATCAATAAATGAATTCTTTATTTTATTTTGTAGAGTTTTATAAATAAATAAAATTCCAGTGTTTTTCATTTTATAATGACTTTTTTATCAATATATCTGAACAACAATTGGCTAATTTTATATACACATCTATAGTAGCAATATAGCATATCAATGAAATAGGATCATGCAGGATTCAACATCGTGATTAGAAATCCATTTACTCAATATTGCGGAAAACAGTTTTTTGTTTGTTTTGAGGGGAGGGAATAATTGTACTACGTGGGGTTTAAAAAAAAAAACACTTGGGCTTTGTGAGTTGGGCAAAATTGGTGCAACCCTGGGGTTGAATGCTGAACCCCTATTTTATACCCCTGTTTACTATAAATACATAAAAATAGCCAGTTATTATTGAGCTTATTTTTAAATTATTAATAGAAAACTACATTAGTAAAAAAAATATAGATTCATTATAATTAAAAACATGTTGAATTTTATGGTTATAAAGCATTACAAAGTAGGCTAAGGAACTCATTTATCAATATCAGTGATAACACTGTGCAGAGATTTATAAATCTCGACCAGCTTTACTACTATGTCTGCATCAACGCAGGGGCTGTGGAAGTGGGTGGTGATTCGCCCCTCCTGGTGATTTACACGAAGGGGCATCTCCCCTTCTGAAAAAACCTTGCTACGATATAATGATATAATATTGTTTGTTTTATTTCAGGTGGTTGTGTTTTCTATTCGGCATTTCCAGCACTTTGGCGAAGTCTCTCAATAACGTGAAAATGCCACATTTTTATGTTTAATAAATTCACTGCCAAAGCCGATATGGTGCATTCGTTCACATGAGCCAAGATCCTATCTGCATTTTTATGCTCTTAAATTATTTTCTGCTTTATTTTTTAAATATAGAAATACCAGATTACTTTTAGCAATAAATAAATTCACATGACTGTAATTATAGTTGGCATATGAATAATATTTTTGCTCCTTGTGCCAACGAGTATTTTCATAGTTGGCAGTGAACGTGTTAATAAACCTCTTGTTTTTGTGTAACTTACATTTATTATTACCCTTATCCTTTTATTCCACGCTAACCCTTGACTTTAATTTTCTAATTTGCTTGGTTTAAACAAGTTTCTTGTTTTTATATGTTAACATCTAATTCTGGTACAATGACTTGCAGAAAGAAAAAAATCTACGAGAACCTGGTGGGGTACGATTCCACGTCTCTTCCACGATGAAGAAGTGCTCTAACATCTAATTTTATTGCAGCTGTGGTTCACATGAGGTTGTGGGTAATCTCTGGAGTCTCGAAAACAAAAGCGAAAAAAAAAATGTTAAAATTGTCATTTATTTGCTGATAATTATTTAGTAAGTATGTCTTCCCATCTCTTTCCTTCTTGCTTCACCCCTCTAGAACAAAAGCAACTTTCGTCGCCTTTGCACAAAGGAGGTTATGGAACTTTGACCACACTACACCAAAAGTTGAAAAAATTCACTCTACAATAGCAGAACTTACAGGACATAATAAGTTTGAATTGAATTTTCAAAAGTTGCTAGAGAGATTGTTTCTTTTTTGTCCTTATTACCATAACGTTCCACCACTTTGCATCTGGGAACATCTTCACATGCCCAGAAAACATTGGTTGGTAATACTATGCATATGTAATTGTATATGACAAACACGTAGGGCATTTTTCAATTAACCAGTTTTTTGCTGCATCTTCTTGGGAAGTAGACAGTCTCTTCCCCTCTATATTTAGGACTCATTATGTTTGCTAAATAATGGAATGGTTGAATAGCTTTGTTCATTCTTTTCAATATAATTTCCTTGTAACGTTCCAATTCTGAACTTTATGCTAAGTGAAGCCATAATTCTAAACAGCACAGGATATATTTATATTATCTGATTGAAGGACGTATAGAATTCAGCTGACTTTTATCAACTGTTTTATCAAGTTCAAAGATTCCCTATAAATTTGCGCATTATGGTGAATTGTAGTGATATAGTTTGGGATACTGTCAGCATGCCCTAAATGAATTTGCACATACTTGTAATCAATTTTTACACAGCACTGGAGAACTAGGGGGTTGGGGGTGGTTATAAGTGAATTTGATACAACCCTGATCAAGACTACAGACTCCATTTCTAAATCACTGAAATCAATACCTCCGCATTCTTTCCAGACACTGTTTCTTTACACTCACAGCATAAATTTCCCTTACTGCAGCAGTTAACTTTTTTTTTTTCGCCAGATAAACCATAACAGCACTCAAATCGTAAATTTCTCATCCATGGCTTTTGACAGTAGAAAACTGTCCAACAAATCGTAGCAGCATGTGCAGTTATTCATGTCTAGTTGGTATGAATAACTGCAGCATGTGCAGTTATTCATACCAACTAGATAATGCAATTTTTCAGGTCAAGCACTGTCCGTATCAACAGAGCACATGCACACTAGGTGATTGCCAAACACAAGATGACTTTTCAATGACAAAATGTTGGTGACCTTTGAATTACCCCAATATAGTGCCCATAGATACTTGAAGTTATTGTATTAACTTATGAAGAATTAATACAGTAACTATACAAATATCTATAGGCACTCGTATATTTTAAATAAGATTTATGAGAAATGTTAGCATGACTTCATTTTGCTTCTTTAAATATATACATAAATATTTTCATTATTAAAGAAACTACATCTTTGTTGTGTGGTATATTCATATTGGTACATCTTTAATTCCGGATTTTCAGAAAACAGATTGGAGAAAAACCATTCTTACCAAAAGCAGAATCGCTTATGATATCACTATTTACCAAGTCGGTAACAAAATCACTGAGCGAAGAATAAGAGGAACTAGTACTACCAGCGCCTTCGCTGTCACTATTGCTTTCATCTACAATGAAAAGAGGTCAAATGCATGTTGATACATTTGTGTTTCTCATTTGGCATACGAACTTTATAATGCATGTAAAATTGACATGAACTTGTTCTTACCTGTGGAAGGGTCTTCTGACTGTGATGATGCAAGAGCGCTTGCTAACGAGAAGCCATCCGTCCACACTTTGAAATGCAAAGGTTCTAATTGATGGCTGTACCACTTGGGCTTATCGCCAACAACAGTTGGATCAAATACACCTATAGGAAATATTTGCAATATAGAGCATACCATATTTCAAAAATTTTTCAAGAGAATAAAATAAATTCTCAGTTACACCAGATTTACAAATGAGCCATACCAGTGTGCACTCTTAAGTAGGCGACATTTGTTGGAGACAAAGACCACTCGGCAAAAAACTCAACAGCCTGAAATTAATATAGAAAAATAAACATAAATGCAAGCAACAAACGTTAATGCATGTCATAAAATGAATAAAAACACTAAAATTATATGAGTAAAAATACACGTATGTATAATATCTATAATAAAATAAACTTAAAATCAATAACGGCACTCGTTTGCTAAACCATTAGATAAATGAAGAACGGTAAAAGCAAAAATGTAATTCTACTACATCTGAATACATCTCTACCTCTGTATATTGAGCACTCCCATAAAAAGGTTGAAGCATACTTAGATTCAATGAAATTTATTATAACACATTTACTACTGGAATCCTCTAAATATATTCTTGATAAAGCTAACTTTAAATGCCTTTATAGCTTAAACCTCCACTGTGTATGTTCTTTGACAAAGACTAATTATAATTAAAACTCGCTTGGCTTTACCCAATTTATTTCGTATATATAGTGGAGCCTAGATAGCCTGAAATTTTCCATGACCTATTTCTTACTCCCCTGAAATACCCTCGAACATTGAGAACTAGGCAACCCAAAATAAAAAGCTCTTTCCCTTGAATTTTGAATTATCCAAGTCCTCTGTACTTAAAAAGATAGTTTTGTAGCAACTGAAATTACTTGATCCATATGCCTGGAAAATAAAGGAACTTTATAATCAAAACCTTTAACTTATATTATCAAAGTCTTTATTTTGTGCAATCGGAACCTTCATATATATACTGTTATATAAATCCTCTTTATAGACGATAATGTAAGAAAATTTATCAAAACAGCATTTTTGTTTGCAAGGATAGCAGAGAAATTACAGCATATTGCATATATCTTTCACATGAGCTTAAAAATTAAATTTTCTGGGTAGCCTAGGACTTTAATCGGGACTTTAAGTGGGGAGGTTATATCTAATATTATTTATTCATAGAGTCACATGAGTAACTAACAACTAAATGTAAATGTAACCACCTGAACCACTATATACTCTAAAGCCCCCCAAGAAGTTTATTCAGTTCTGAACGATAGTTTGACAAATATAACGCTATAGATCTAATTATTATGAATCACCCCTTCCTACTGAAAAGTAAGTTGTGTAAATTGGGGGGAGGGGCCTAATAGTGCAAGTAGGGCTATGGTTATAGCACATCAAGACCTACAAAATTTCCCAAAGAACCAAAATCTGTCACCTATGGAAGCAAAGACCAAACTGGAAATCAATAGAGAAATAGCAAGCATTTACTGCCACTCACATTCAAACCTGGGTAGTTTGTTTTTGGTGCGTTTTGTGGTGCAAGGACAAAACGGGCCATGGTGCACCATGACATACAGTTTTATGTGAAATCCGAACCACTTATGGCCTAGGGCAGTGGCGTGTAAACTGTGGATTGCGACCCCCAGAGGGGTTGCGAGAAAATTTTTGTGGGCCACCAAATTCAAAGAAATTTATTTGACAATAACAAACAAAGCTTTTCTTACAACAAGTATCAAGTACCAATAAAATAGTGAAATGGGATACATACCACACCCATTGCAATATTCTACTAATCGTTGTTAACTTTATAATATACAAATAATTAATATATATTTAATATAATACGATTTTTTATTTAGTGTGTTTTCTTCACTGTTAAAAATGCTTTTATTACGCAAATGCAGCAGGGGACAGAGAGGGGGGGGGGGTCGCAGATATTTTTAGTTACTATAAAAGGAGGTCGCGGATTACTTGGCTACTACGAAAGGGGGTCACGACTTGAAAAAGTTTGCAAACTACTGGCTTAGAGAACCAACTCCCAGACTGCGGTGAGCAGTTAGTTGGCAAGCATTCTTTTTTTGGCACAGTTGGGAGTCAAACCAGGGATAACAGTACATTAGGCGAGCGTATTACTACTACCTCACTGTAGGACCATTCAAACTCTACATGGTGTACAGTTGGTCAAACAAAAATCTGGACACTAGTTTACCATTTGCGTAATAAATGTGCTACAGCAAATGCAAAAGTTGCCAATCGATAAGGAGCAATGAAATCTACCAATCCATGAGCATAAAATTTGCATATGGGACCGTCTTCATATTAAAATAGGCAGCAACTTTGAAAATTCAAATGGCAACAACTAGTTTGACTAAATATTTCGAATCTGCAACCAAAAAACGAACCTCTAATACTAAATTTCAATTCATTTGGTTCAAGGGTTTATGAAAAGGGTTCATTAGAAGGAGGTTCATTTCAAGGGTTTATTAGAGATATTGAGCTCATAATGTCAATGTGTCTGGCCAAATTCTGTTTTAAACTTCTCTGACTTTTACAGATCAAATATTAATCCACTAATTATAGTAAACAACACATAACACATTAAAATAATCAAAGAAGTTTCAAAATCCTAAAATCCATGAATACAAACCCAATACCATTTATAACTCAATTATAGTGAATTTACAAATATAAAAATTATATTAAAAATTGCATTTATTTACACAAAAATTTGCATTGATTAAATATTCATGACAACATTTTTATTCAGCCCTTTTTATAAAAGAGTTTAACTATATAATCGCAAAGCTCGTGCTTCATCTCTTATTTTATTTTAAAAGTGTGTATGCCTATAAGGAAAAGGAAACTGGTAGGATCAAAATCCCTTATAGGTTAGATATTTTAGTTAAAAAAGCATTTTTCAAGTTTTAATTATACGTTTGACATTTTCTCCTGAGAAATATATGGGCTTAATAATTTTATATAAATTATATTAGTTTTGGTGCAAAATGGTAACTTTTGGAAGAAGTTAAAAAATATGTTTTTTAAAATTTCCAGTATGTAATGCAGTACGAAATATGCAGTTCAGGAAAATATTTTAATAAGCTATTTATTATAACAATGAATTTCAAATTTTCCTGACTTTGCACTTCAAATTTCCTCTACTTTTCCAGTCAGAAAAAAATTCCTTGACCTTTTTTAGGTTTTCCATATCGCCAGACTTACCATGTTCAAAACTTACACTGTTTTTTGGCATGGTAGAAATGCACACTATAAGTCACTATACATAGCTGCTAACTTTCTGAGATGGCCTTATGTAAGCATTCATTGGGAATGGCAATTATGCAATTTTGCAAAATAAAAATATTTACAATAATGAATAAGAGTATATAATAACATATTTTAAATATTTATTAGTATTAGGATACAGACATTATAATAATTAATATAATAATTTGGATTTCAATACAAACAGCCATTCTTTTGAATACTTTTCTATAAATTTCTTGGTAGCTTTCGATTTCTTAGGTTTACTTGCAATCACTGCAAAATTATTTCAATGGTGTAGTGCATTTTAACTGAGTTCCCTTCAGTGGCATAGCGAGGAAAATCACTTGCCTTTTATAAAATTAATTTGTATATGCATATATGAAACAAAAATTAGAGAGATATAATATATATGAAAAAATAGAGATATAATATTACATATACATTCTAATAGTGTTGTGTCTTCTATAAGAAATTAACCAGCGATGCATTCCAATATTTTAAACAGAACACATGTCTATTAGTCACCGTTTCATGACGTAGGGTTCTGACGCAAAGCGTATAGCTTCAAAACTCTTCTAGACTTCATAATTTTCGGATGTTGAGTTCAATTTTAAAGGCAATAAAATCAGCTAAAGTAAATACGCGTAATAAGTTTGCCACAGTTGGAAACCGTTTATTTTACTTTATATTTTACCTAAAGATTAAAAGAAATCCTTATTAACTAAAAAATATAATATCTTTTACTTATAAATTTTATGGAAAATGAACGATTACAAAAAGGGGGTCCCCCTTTTACGTGGGCTCACACCTTGTGGGGGTTATCAGTATGCCATTGGTTCCCACTCATATTGGAGAAAAAAATCCCTAACCTTTTCAGCAAAATTCCCTGACCAATCAAAAAATTTCCAACTACATTTTGGTTGCGGGGAAAATGGCTTTACATTCGTGGGAGATTTAGTATTAAAAATAGAGGTTAAGAAAGTTTTCCACGACTTTTCTAGGTTTTGACCAAAAAATCTTGTTTTTCTCTGACATTTAGAGACAATTTCAAATACCCTGACAATTCCAGGTTTTCCATGTTCTCCAGGTTGCATGGCGACCCTAATTTCAACTACACAACATAACTAACATAGTAGTACACAGTAGAACATCAACGGAAACAAAGAAGTATACACAACTGAATAAAAACTAGCGAGCACAGAATAATTAGTTCCCAGTGAAATTACAGTTCACGGGATCATAAAAATTTCAAAGTAGATTATAAAAATAACATGGCTGAAAACCAACACATTTTTCGTATTTTCTGGCATAGTATCCATAATGAGAAAAAAGAAAAAACTTAGCAAAATTCCATAATAGTTATGGACAATCCATAATAATTAACACCCATGAACTAATAATGCCCGGCTGTTAGTTAGATAAAAACAATATGCTGAACAAAAAATACCTGAGTTCGAACGAACTTGCTGAGAAATAGGGAAGACTTTGGTCGCGAGTGGAGAAAGCTGTTCACCTGGAAAGCAACGACAGGCCTCGGGTACAGCCTAAGAGTCCTCGTATGCTCCATAAAATTTGCGAGGACCCCGGGAGAGTTAAAAAAGCGAACCATGGCTATGCGGGTAGCTATGTCCACTGAATCAACATCATTCCCATAAATCAAAGGATTGAAACCTGTGGTTAAAGGAGGGGGGGGCGGTTCCTGGGCAGGCAAACGATCGGCAGCTTCTGATGGAATCCGATCCAAGTTTTTTATTGGCTGTGGGCTCATACTCATCGAAGCCAAAGCCTATGAAAGAAATTAATAAAACAAATTAATGTATAAAAACAACCTTATACACTCAAACTTGTTTTTGTGCGACTTTTTATTTGTGCGATTTTTTTTGTGCGGTATATGAAAATTTCAATCAAATTGGAACATAATTGACGAAGTTATCAATAAAAAAAAAAATTAGTAGGTTTGATCGGCCATTTAGGTTTTTTCGATATGTATTTCATCACATTACATATGTATTGAATTCTATAATCGTATAATTTAATTGTTGAATGCACAAGAATTTCCATGTAAATAAATGAAATGTGCAATAGCATATTGCGATGGAATTCTTGCATAGCAAAGCAAAAATGCATTGATCGCAAATAAACATTGAAGGACATCTGCATCGTGATTTTGAACCAGTTTACCACAAGAAAGTTCGCGTATTGTCAGACTACGAAGGATAATGGTTATACGTTTTGAAAAGTTTTGTATGTGTAAAATAAGTACATATGTAAATGAAATATTTAAAAATGTTCGCATGTGTATTTTCTAAATCAGATTCTAAAAGGTTTGGCAAGATTCCAAATAGCTGCCAAGCCTTGTGTCTTGATTTCGTTTAAAAAAGCAATTCCTAGTTATTTCGTAAGGTTTTGAGTTATTTTCCACACGAGACTTTTTATGCGGTCCCTATTCACCACACAAAAAAAAAAAAACTTTTTAATTTTGTTGCGAAAACTATTTTTTATAGCTACTCGTGAAGTTTCGTGCGATTTTTTTTTTATGCGTTTTCTTTTATGCGGTCCCTATCCACAGCACAAAAACAGGTTTGAGTGTATTTACGAAAAGGAATAAGCAAATACTTTATTAAAATCAATATAATAAATTACTAATGGATGAAAAGTATGTATAAAGTGGCTTGTTGAGCATATTTTGAGATTGCTTTTAAAAGAAAAGAATACAAAATTTTAAAATACAGTTAACAGGTCATACTTGTTTAAGATGATTCTGCAATATTGTGCCTTCAGGTTCAGGAAGTGGAGGAAGATCTTCCACACCAGTTGGCTTGATTATCTGCCAAAGCATTTTATATATTAAAGTATCTTATATATTCTAATAATTACATAAATTTTAGTAGATATCGGCATAACATAAATGAACATCCAAACACTGACGAATGGATGGTAGTTTATACCACCATGGTAGTCATTATGAAGATGGACAGTGTAACTATTTTTTAGAAGCTGACTGACCAACGCTGACTCACTTTTTGGGATTAACTCAATCTTGTGTAACTCGCTGACTCCTCAGCAGCCAGATAGAAAAATATTTTTTGAGCAAACTATGGATTCCATATCTCCATTTTTTTTTTTTTTTGAGAGTTGATTCCTTTCAATTACTCCCTGTACATATCTAAAGTATTACAGTTCCTAATAAAATGATCAGACGAAAAATGGTAAAATCTCTTTTCAACATATAATCAAGAACCCTTAAAGCAAACCCTTGGGTATGTGGTAGGTAGGACTTGGTTTGACATCCAGCGATGTCCCAGATCTGGAAACAATAAAGCTCCAATATGACGTTGCCAACCCCAAATCCCAAACATGGAAAAATGGCGAGGAAGAATTAAATATGAAGAAATGGAACGGTTTGCACACAGTTTACCTTTATAATTTTTTTAGCAAAATATTTCATTAAAATATGAAATATACTTTGCATTTTATTAGAAAAAAAAAAAAGTCTTAAAATATTATTGGTCTAATGTTTTTTTTTCAATCATAATCCAGCTGAACAAAAAAATGTGTTAAAATTAAAAACCACTGCACGGTAAAAACAGTTCAAATGATTAAGATTCTCATTTTAAGGTGGAATACTCTTAATTTTCATTTAGTTTCTAACAAAATAACTTCTAATAACTGGCACTGTTGAGTCAGCACTCTTATTAGAGTTTCATTTCTACAGTGCTTGTTAAGGAAGAGGGGGAAAAACAGTTTTCAAAGTGGTCTGAACCTTTCTCATTTAAGAAAATGCAATGTATCAACAGCACTATCTCACCTTATTTGAATCCAAATCAATGAGCCACACATCGTCCGGAAGCTTAAAATTGCGCTTAAACATCAGGAAACTTGCAGGAACTCCGATAATGTAGGGGGTTGGAGCTAACAGTAACTGTATCAAAATATTTTTAAAAGAGATATGTCAATTTTTTTCCTTGTCAACTAAGTAATAAAAAATATTTAATTCACATCTCTGCATTTTTCGTTCATTACTTAATTTTAGAAATGATCTCTTGAAAGCATTTTTAGACTAACCTGTTCAGCACCATGCATGCAAGTAGGCAACAATGGAATCACAGGAAACATATATTCCAAGGGATAAATCATTGTAACGAAAGCCATCACACTCATTGAGAGAGCATTATAGTCTCTTGATTGCAAAATAAGCTGAAAAACAGAAGAAAAAAAAAAAGAACACTAAGTTTTACTCAATTTTCACTAACGTACATATCAGTTTAGTAATATACATGTGCCAACATTTCATGCTCATGTACAAGGCATATTTGGCACTCTTTCATGTATGTGCACTCACACTGATCTTTTGGCTACATTACATGAAATCTAAAGTAAACACACATGTGGCAAACAAACTTCATGACACTGTTGACATGATTAAAAGGTCACTTCTAGTTTCAACAATGCATTGACGGCTCTATTAAATTCAATTTTCATTAATATTCTCGCCTACTTTTCGATTTTTTACTTCATTTCTCTATTCTTAATATCATTTCTATTTCAATTACTGTTTTCCACTAATAAGTGATACTGTTACCAAATAACCAATAGTAGCATAATATAACATTCAACAAGATCTTTTTGAATTCACTTTTTTTTTGTGGTTTTATGGCTCAAGGACTACAATGGTCATGCTGCACCAGGACCTACTGTTTTCGAAGGAATCCGAACTTGTAAATACGAAATAATTTTTTATTTAATATGTTTTCTTTACTGTTAAAAATGCCTTTATTACACAAATGATGAGGTGACAGGCAGAGGGGGGTCGCGGATCTTTTGGTTACTATAAAAGGGGGTCGCAGATTACTTGGTTACTATAAAATTGGGTCGCGGCTTGAAAAGGGTTGGGAACTACTGGCCTAAAGAATTGACCCATGGACAGTGGATCTATAGAGAGAGAAAAGGAAAGTGCTGAATATGTGTTACGATCAAACCCAGATTACTTGCATGGTAACCAAATATGTTACTACTACATCACTGCTGAACTGCTAGAGCGAATACAAAAACAAGTTCCAAAAGAGAATGCTTTTGATCGATCCAATTGATTCCCTTTTGGTTCCCCATTTTTTATGGCGCAAGAGTATCTGGGCTATACTGCGCCAAACATAATGTTTGGCGCAGAAAAAATCCAAACAACCAACCAACCAAAAGGGAATCAATTGGATCGATCAAAAATCAATTTGAAAAGAGAAGAACATTTACGAACAGCATTCAGTAAACATATAAGTAACATTAATCTGAAGGCACTACTCAACTAGAGAACTATTACTACAAGCAAAATATGTATATTATAGATTAAAAGAAAAACTTACTTTATGTTCCAGAATTATGCACGTCAAAACTCTTGTACATGTATCAACTCCTAAAAGTTCTAAAGGAAGATGGAGAGGAAAGTCAACTAAAGAAAAACGAGTGTGATCGGGAAGGGCAAAGATGAGAGAAGGCTGAATGTCTTTCGGCAAAATGTCCACCTAATAAGAAAGAAAAGGACGTAAAACAACAAAAAAATTTTGCCTACACCAATGTTCTAAATTTCAAGAAGTTCGGGAACTGATCCTAAGATGTGTGTTTAAGACTATCATCCAACCAATATCATCTTCTTCAACTAGGTACAACCCTTAAGTAATGCCACCAAGACGCTACATACACTATATGCCCAAAAGTATCCAGACACTTTGGATTTTTTAATTTCGAATTTCTAAAAAACTATTTAGCCAATTGTTCTCTAACTTTGCAGATATATAGAACACACTTAAATGCACACTTTCCAACGAAGTTTTGGTGACAAATTTAGGGGACCACCCACATATTGACAAAATGAAAAATATATTTGATCACCCTGTATCATAAAAAGCTGCAAATTATTTGTAACTTTTAGAAAATATTTTACCAGTCACGCTTAACACCTGTGTGCATTTTCATAAAATAAACATGTATATTCATGAAGTTAGAAACGTTTCTTTAAGGAAACCCAAATTTTGTCACATGTTTTTTGCTTATAATATCCACAATTTTCAGTCAAATTTCACAAAACTTACAGAACATTTGTCAACGTACAAGAAAAGTATACTTAAATTAGAAATCAAACTTTGAATACACGATGAGATATGAGCATTTGAAGAAAATAATTATTTTTTACTGCGCATGCGCGAAAGATATGAATAACTTTCTTTCATAATTTTGTAGTCAATAGTATAGGGCAACTTAAAAAAAATACCAGTGGGATATCTTGAAAATTCAGAAAGTTATCGACGATATAGTGAGCCGTATTTCTCTAATTCTCTGAAAGTAGCTAGATGATAAGGGTTTTTTCCATAAATTGTCATATTCCAAATTACCAAACACCCCTGTTCTGAAAATGAAATATTCCAGATTTATGCAAATAAGGATCAAAAGTATCCGGGCATCTCTCTACGTGGTGGATTCTGTTAGTGACGTCAAATTTCTAGCTCTCAGACAAGTATAAAAGAAGTTTGACGAGTTAACAGTTATAATTTCAAAGCTAGAAAAGTAAAATGGGAGGAAAGCGCGAACTAAACGATTTTGAACGTGGTGAAGTCATTGGTTGTCACCGCTCTGGAAAATCTGTTCGTGAGATTTCTGTGATGTTACGAGTGCCCCGTTCCACCGTTAATGATGTTATCGTAAAGTGGGAACATACGGGGACTACAACGGTGCATCCACGACCTGGTCGACCACTTCGTCTAGTAGACAGGGAACGCAGAGTGATGAAAAGAGTTGTGAAAGTGAACCGCATGAAATCGGCGGAAAAAGTTCGTGCGGATTTTCAAGATGCCTCTGGATGCAACGTCAGCACTACAAAGTCTTGGTTTTTATGGATGATCAGGTACATATAAACCAAGCATTACTGCAATCAATGTCAAGCGTCGCTTACAATGATTCAAAGTGTGCAAAACATGGAGCCTGCAGCAGTGGCGTCAAGTGTTATGGAGCGACGAATCACAGTACACTATTTGGCAATCAGATGGTAGAGACTGGATGTGGAGAATGCTGGGTAAACGCTTTTTACTTGACTGTATTGTGCCGCAAGTTAAGTTTGATGGTGGAAGCATAATGGTTTGGGGCTGTTTCTCATGGTTCGAGCTTGGCACTTTAATTCCTTTGAAGGGAACTCTGAAGATGGAAGGCTATCTCGACATTTTAGGCAGTTCCATGTTGTCTACATTGTGACAACAGTTTGGAGTGGGTCCATTCTTGTTTCAACAAGATCGTGCTCCTATCCACACAGAAAGGGCTGTACAGAGCTGGTTTGCTGACATGGATGTTGAGGAATTGGACTGGCCTGCTCAGAGCCCAGACCTAAATCCCATAGAACACCTATGGGATGAATTAGAACGTCGACTGCGAGCTAAGCCAGAATGCCCCACATTGGCGCAAGAGCTGATTAATATTCTTTTGCAAGAATGGCATGCAATTCCCACTGAAAAATTCCAGAAACTAGTAGATAGCCTCCCCGATAGAGTGGCAGTCATCACTGCAGCAAAATATGGCCCCACTTCATACTAATTTTTGACTTCTTGTTGGTTTGTTGTATTTTTAAGTGATGCAAGGACAATACGCCATTATTCTGCACCAAGCAAGTTTTTGACTTCTGTAAAGGAAGCAAAACATGCAGGTGTCTGGATACTTTTCATCCTTATTTGCATAAATCTGGAGTATTTCATTTTCAGAATAGGGTGTTTGCACTCCAGGAGTACACAACTTGTGGAAAACCCCTTATCATCTAGCTACTTTCAGAGAATTAGAGAAATACGGCTCACTATATCGTCGATAACTTTCTGAATTTTCAAGATATCCCACTGGCTTTTTTTGTTGCCCTATACTATTAACTACAAAATTATGAAAGAAAGTTATTCATATCTTTCGCGCATGCGCAGTAAAAAATTCTTTTCTTCAAATGCTCATATCTCATCATATATTCAATATATTAATTTCTAATTTAAGTATAATATTTTTCTTGTACGTTGACAAATGTTCTGTAAGTTTCGTGAAATTTGACTGAAAATTGTGGATATTATAAGCAAAAAATATGTGACAAAATTTGGGTTTTCTTAAAGAAACGTTTCTATCTTCATGAATATACATGTTTATTTTACAAAAATGCACACAGGCATTAAGCATAGCTGGTTAAATATTTTCTGAAAGTTACAAATAATTTCCAGCTTTTTATGATACAGGGTGATCAAATATATTTTTTCACTTTGTCAATATGTGGGTGGTCCCCTAAATGCACAAGTCACCGAAACTTTATTGGAAAGTGTGCATTCAAGCACCTTCTATATATCTCCAAAGTTAGAGAACAATTGGCCGAGTGGTTTTTTAGAAATTTGAAAAAAAATAAAAAATCCAAATTGTCTGGATACTTTTGGGCATATAGTGTATCCTTGAAACTGCAATATTTGTGAACAAATGCTCTGCAACTTTGTTATGCTTTAAGAAAACAAATTAATAAAAATAAATAAAATACTCTGAAAATATCAAGTATATAAATGTATTGTGGTGTATCTAATTATATAATTAATGTATTTAAATTAATGGCATATAGTATTTTAACCAAATGAAAATGTGAATGTTCATAATTTAAACTTTTTGCAAAAGCAGAACCCAAGACAAAAGTAAAACTAAACAAGCAATGACATTTAATTCATGTAATTGCAATTCATTAAAACCTCTCTTAATGGATACCCTCAGATATGATTATCCCGCCTTTTACAGTCAGGTAAAATTTCCCTGACGAGAAACCCATTCACAAGAATACCCTTCTATTATGGATAAATTTATATGTCCCATGAGTTCGTACTAATGAGGTTTTATTGTGAAATTAAAAATTTCATATTTATAATAGAAAATGATGGTCACCTCAACTCTGGTTTTGCCAGGAACTGGAACTGGGGCACTTAATAACTTTAGCATCCATGTTTCAATTTCACGCATGCCATGAAGAATGGACAATGGAGTACTGTCTGTAATTCTACCCGTTAGAACAGACCATATGGTTTCCCTATAAAGAAATTAATAAATGAAATAAGTTAGCAATCAACTTCAATCTCATTTTCCACTAGCTAAAGTTATAAAATGTATTGAAAAATATGCTGTAAGAAAGTTATGCAAAATTAATCGAAATTTTAAAAAAACTAATTTTGTTACTAAAATTCCTCATATAGTCAATACACGTGAAAGCAATGATGAACTAAAAAGCTAAAAGCAGGTAGGTATTTCTTGGTTATTTTTTTTATGTGGTGACATCATAATTCCTGACACTTGAATGTTTCCAGAAGCACTGAAATGATGGAAACATGTTTGTGTTTATCGCACAAAGATAGCTGCGATCATGCTGTACCAGAATCTATAGTTTTTTTTTTTAGAGATCCAAACCTCTGTCACCAAAGGAATCAAACCAGGACATTTATACCATTGGCTACAAGCAACTCCTCAATTGTGTTATCCTATATATTTAAATGTTTATTAGTTATACATACCAAAATCCAGTTGATCATCAGTATCACATAGTTCAAAATCTAATTCACATTTTCCATTTTAACAGGAAAATTATACACAAATAAATACACACAATAAAATTGCATGGTTATATACAGATGTGCACTTAAGTTAGGAAAATACGCTTGGTACTAAAGAAAAACCAATGAATTTAGAAGTCATATATTAGATGTCCTGCCAGCGGGGCCACTGGAGTGCAAAGGGCTGATAACTAACCTTTATTTTAGGGATCAACCAATAGATCGAAGATGATTTATTCATGTTTTCATAAATCGGCATTGACAGCCGACTGAAGAAAATGAAAATCATCAGTCAATTGGCCAATTGTATTGGCCACTGGCCAATGTTACACCCCCTCCCGTCCCCCACTAAAAATCAGGGGAAATAAATTGCAATTTTTAGCTTTACCACCGCAAACTTCTGAGTTTCCATATACAAGCGCCTTTTACATTTTTTTCTTATTTTAAACTTTTTCTCTATGGCCTACTGGGGTAGAAGATTGCTATTCATGGGACCAACTTTTCCTCTTGATCCAAAACTGTCTGAGCAGTAATGAGTTCTGTTTCAGACATCGTTCTTCGACGTGTGAGGAACGTCGAATTTCGCCTTTTCTTTGTCTCGCGCCTTTGTGATTCTTACTGCATAGTTTCTTTCGAGTTTTTGTTTATCTAAAAAGACTTGTGTGCCTTACATGCAACCCCCAAATATAGATGTATTTTATGATCCTATCTATGTGCATGAGACCCGCTGTGGTGCCCGTGCACATAGACTGGAATTTGTACTTCCGAAATTTTTTTTTTGTCTAGAATCGCCACTGCTTACGGCTGAAGTTGAATTTTAAATACATTTCTAGATAACTCCGAGGGGAATTTACCATTTTAGGTTCGCTTTGAAGTTCACAGTACGTTCAGGGAGTACGCTGTTTCCCGCCTTCATTTTCCTACTGGCTGTTGTGCCTGTTTTATCTGTCCGTTGAATGCAATTGTGGATTCTCAGTTGTTTCATTTTCATTGGATTTTATATTTTGCATGACATACTAAACGTGAAATTTGTTTTATATTCCCGGCAAATACTGAATGCGAAATTGTGTTTTTTGCTATACCTATGCAAAAGCTAGAACTGCGAAGTTTTGGGTTATCGGATAGCGAGAAATCGAGAAGAAAAAATAGTCAAAAGTGTAAATCCAATGAATATGTGAAGGAAAAAAAATTAATTACAAGAAAACATCCTTCATAAATATTGATGTTCATATCATAATGTAATCTTTAAAAATTTTACTTATTGAAAACATCAGCATCGGCAATCAGCCGATGGAATAAAAAAAAATAAAATAAATAAATAAATATCGGTTTTTGAATATGCATCGGTGATGGTATGAAATTGAATGATCGATAAAAAATCAGCATTGGTCCATCGGCTAAATTTTGCCATCGGTCCATCCCTACTTTATTTACAATACTGCTGAAAATCTATATTTATATATACAAGTCAATTCATATCTGAAAATAATAAAAATGTAATGAATGTCAAAATGTAGATAAAGTTGATTGGGATATGCCATATTTTTAACCACATCACCTCTACGTAATCCATTATCCATCTAAGAAATTATGGCTTTCTTTTCTTCCAAAGAAAACTGTTGTTTCACCTTAATCATTGTTCACGCCAAGACCTTAAACTGCAGCTTGACCAGTTGTCATTGACACTTTCGGAACCTCAAAATAAAATCTCCATTTCTTAGCACACAGCGCAAAACTCATTTATTTACAAGAAAAAAGTTAACACACAGAAAAAGAGAAAACTATTACTCTCTCAGCGCAAACTTGAATTATATAAAAAACTAACATCTCACGCATTTACACTTTTGTTTTCACACGTTACATTTACAGCTCGAGAATTAAAGAAATTATATCAATATTGGAAGAATACCTAACAATCAACAACTGACAAAGAGATTAGAAAAAAAAAATATCAACTAATCAACTAACACCAAATACAAGCAATGGCAGAATAGGTACTACACATTCCTCATACTAACATGTGTGTTAGTGATCTGTCCGCCAGTCTTACACTTAACCTAGAGGGAAGTTTGTTTGTTATAAACTTAACCCAGAGGTAAGGCAGTACGAGAATGGAAGCAAGAGACGAATTAGAAACAAGAATGTTAAGGGGTGGAGAAAATTAGTTAAAATGCCACTTGTACTTTATCAGCATACCTCCACCAACAAAGAAACTGTGGTACTTATTTCTTGCATTTTCAAATTTCTGCATTTGAGGGTTTTGGTTTGTTTCATTGTTTTTTTTTCAACCAAAAAATTTTTTTCAAATCAACCAAAAAAAAATGTGGTTTTCAACCCGACCATTTCAGATTTTAATTAAATTTGGCTCATTTGTTCCACTTGCATAGAAATGAGTAAATGCACAATAATTAGTCACTATTGGTATTAGTTTTTGAAATATATAACTTTGAAAATGGGTAGATAGCTCAAATTTTAGCTTATTTTCTCATAACTTTCGTCCTAATTAATATAGAGACTCAATATTAGTATCTTTAGAAAGTATTTAATGTGGGCTTTCTTATGATATGCCACATGAATATATATTTCAAATTTTTATTTTCAAGGTCCACACATTTTTCCTTTGACCTTACATATCTCAAAAAAAAAAGGTATTTTAATTTTTTAAAAAAATGTATATGTTATTTTTCCATTTATTTTCTACAATGTCTGCGAATCTCATTCTGGGACAGCCGTGGGATACCGAATAATTAATTTAAACATACTGTGCCTGTACCCATTTTCATTCAAAAAATCGTTTAATGCGTTAATTTTCTGCCATTAGGTGTAAAAAGGTGGGTTCTAATGGTCATCATTAATAGTAAACAATAAGCATGGCTTTACATTTTTTAATACACAATAAGGGGATTATATTTGAACTGATGTATTACAGTATTGAAGAATCTAATAGGTAAAAATCAGTGTGATGTAGTTGAACATATGGCTTAGGATAACTTAAAAAAGAGAGGAAAAAACTCAAAACCTATGAAAAGAGAAAAAAAAACCTACATCTTATAGACTTTGCTAAATTATCAAGTCACAGAAACAGTTTCATTCACTAAAGTTATCAGTCATGGCATGATCCTCAATGAAGTCATGACAATTAGCAGACAAAGTTTCGAGAACTGAGAGACCAACATTTAATCACTGTTTATATGTTATTGTTTGTATGCTATTTTCATGAAAAAAGCATTTTGGTGTATTTTCTAAATTCCTTAAGTTTGGGACGATTTTCACAGTCCTCTAAGTAGCAAATTATTTGTGCAGGGTTACAGAGTAATAATGCCGTACACATCTTGCATGACTCAATAGGAACATTTTACTTAGTTGCTTCAACAATTTACATTCCAGCAACATTAATTTAACAATTTGATTAATATGCCAAACACAGATAGCATGTGTTCCACTAGTATCAGCCAAAATGCAGTTTTTTGGTCTAAGTTCCACAAATTTGGAAAATCCAATTTTAAGTTTTGGGTACTTATCTGCGAAGTGCTTAAATGCTTCATTTACATTACCAGTACCAGTCTTTCCTGTATGTGTGTCTTCTCTCCATCAACCTTCATTGAGACAAAGTCTTTTTTTCCTGGCATAACCCTGCTTATGTGATCACTGCTATAAAATGTTTACACAAGGCTTACTGTTTTTTTGACTTATGGTCTTTTCAGGTTTTGGGTTGGGTGATGCTAGAATTCCTTTTTTTTTTTGATGAGTTGCATAGCTTTCTTCACCATGTAATAACTGACTCCAAATTCTTTTTCTTTTTAGCAGACCAACTCTTAGGGAAAATAGTTAAAATTTGTATATGTAAAATTCTGTTCTCAGTGCTCTTGAATTTTTCTTTTAAAAGAAATTATCTCCAATTCAACTGAATCAGAAGGTGAATCAGTGTAAGGAACAGTTATCACCTTTTATTTTAAAGCTTTGCTTATATTTTTAGTTTGGTTATTGTGTATTTCATTTCAGCAAGTCTTTTCTTTTTTATTGGTGTTTCCTAAATATTTTTCAAGCTCTCATTTAAATGAGATATTGTTCTTTTTCTTTCATAATCAGAAGTATATGATGTCTGATCACCACATTTGGCAACTATCTCGTGTTTCTTAGCAGAAGTTCCTGCTATGGCAACTGAAGATCCAACCTCATTTTCTAAACTTTCTATTAGTAGCTTCTTTCGACATTTATCACAAATCTTATCCCCCCCTCCCCTCAAGCTTGATTTTTTTTTTACCCTCCAAGGGAGAGTAGTATTCTTTAAATTTTTTTCTCACATTTGAATGATCTGGTTCATTGAATGGGTTGCAACACACACTGACAGTTCCAATTTTTTTCAGCTCAGAAGTCTCCATCTTTTAAAAGGTTTCCTTCAAAGTCACGAAAATAAAGCATACAATTTAAATGCCAAAAATTGAGTGTCAAAGTCTTTAGTCTACAAAATGTGAACTCCTTTAACTGAGCCCTGAGCATTATTTGCTCTTCCCCTTTCCTTAAGGATTCCAGTGCCAAGCCCTTCCCTTCTTGACATGCGACTAGTGAATAACTAATGACCAAACCAACATGGCCAGTCATCTGTTAACTGAAGGATTGATGTGAAACATATATAGTAGAAATTTTTCTTACTAAACATATATAGTAGAATATATAGTCCATTCACTATAGTTAGTGAGTGGAAATAACAGATAATACAGTTAAGCAGAGATTTGCTTTTCCTCTGTGCTCCAGAAAATTCTATTAAAATGTCCACTTCCCTTATGAGAATGTTCTACTTATGTGAAATGGGTCAATAAATATTACCAATAAAAAAATTTGTAAAACTCCTTTTAACAAAACATGTTTAGGATTCTGATTGTAGACAAAAATCTATTTTCTAAGATCTGTAAGTATTTTTTTTTTTTAAGAAATGTGCACGCAAGGTCATTTTTGGTATAAAAATGTAATTTCTAATTCTAATATTCAAGTATTGATGGTGGTCCAAGAATAAGATTCACAGGCACTGTAGAAAATAAATGGAAGAATAACATATAATTTTCTAAAAAAAATTAAAATAACCATAATGGCAGAAAACAAGTGCATTATATAATTTTTGAATGAAAATGGGTACAAATACAGCATGTGTAAATTCATTACTTGGTATCCCATGGCGGTCCCAGAATGAGATTCTTAGATATAGTAGAAAATAAATGCAAGAATTACATCTATTTTTTTTTTTTAAAAAACTAAAATACCCTTTTTTGAGATATATAAAGTCAAAGGTGTTGACCTTGAAAATAAAAATTTGAATTATATATTCATGTGGCATATCATAAGGAAGCCTACAAGTCTTTACATTAATTAGAATGGAAGTTATGAGAAAATTTTTCGTACAAGAAAGGCTAAAATTTGAACTATAAACCCATTTTCAAAGTTGTGTATTTCAGAAGCTAATAGCAATAGGGACTAATTAGTGGGCATTGATTCATTTCTCTGCAAGTGGAACAAATAAGCCAAATTTCATAAAAATCTGAAACGGTCGGGTTGTGGGCCTGGTTAATTTGACTTGGAATGACTGTATAATTGAAATAGTTTTTTTATCTCAAATTTTTCATTATAAAGGAATTTCCAAAAATTTACTTTGTTAAATCAGAAATATTAATACATTGTCTTAATGGCATTTGAAATGGGGATTGGTCTGAGTTCCATAGTAATGAATTTTTTGTTATATCTCTGTATTCATTATAACACAACTACTACATGTAAGATTATATATATTTCTAAGGAATGTAAGTATGTTTACTTCTACATCAGGAATTCCATTTCTTAGCTTCAATAGTCTAATATTATTTATGTTGTGGTTTCCTCTTTTTATTACACACTACTTCCTGTTCATTATAAGAAAAGCACATTCGAGTGATTAAAATATTCTTATCTCACCTGCTACTTTGCCTTGATCCACCAATTCTTCGTGCCATGTTTCTGTCATTGCATGCTTCAATGAGTCGTCTTAAAACAAACAAACACTCCCGAAATGTAGAAAAAAATGGATGATGGCTAATGATGCATAGTGATGTAAGAGAATGGCTTTTAACATGACGTCGCTGAAGGCTACCAAGAGTCGGAGATCTATTATCAGACCCAGATCCATCTCCAGACCATGTCTTTTCAGATTGTTCAGTTCCTCTTCGGTCAATGCCCAATTGCTTACTACCATCCTTTACTCTATTGCTTTTTAACAAGCCTTTGTCTCTAGACTGTGGCCTCTTCTCAATGGGTCGATAAAAATTAACACATATGCCATAACGTACTCGACTAGTGTCCTTTTCCGTGAGAGCAAAAACAAATGAATTGGACTCACGGAGGCTGATACGCTTTGGACCGATGGATACACATCCTTCCGGTTGGCAAAAGAAAACTACATCAGGAGACAGTGCAAAGTCTCTGTGATCCTCGGCAGGATATCTCCGCAACAAGTCTGGATTTTGTACAGCATGGTTTCGACTGGGCTGCCGAGCACCAACGAAAACGATATAATCCAACAGACGTGGACAAAAGTATTTCTTTGTGGCATCTGACATTCTTTTGCAGATGTAGAAGTAGCTGACAGGGGTTACTCGTACCCAGCATTTAACTGTCAGAAGATTGGAGATACCATGCTTATCTACAAATGTATATTGTGGGAGAAGCTTTGCATGACTGGAATATGTATTTTCGCTTGAAATGAAAGCTGGTTCGCCACTTTCCAAAATCCATTATGAACACATTCAACCTAATAAATAAAGCTGATATAACCAATTGGACCAAAAACATACAACAGATAAAGTACACTATATTACATAAATTATTTATACAAAGCATAGGCATTACTTTTATACAATTAAGAATGAAAATATAAACACAGAACTAAACACTCATGAAAAAAAATCTACTGACACATAGAGTACAGTTGTGTCAAATTGCTCTTTGAACAAATCAATCAATGGGATTGAAATTAACTTTTTAAATCAGGTGCACAAGTGCACCCAAGTCTTACGACTTAGGTGCACTAAATACTAGTTATGTGTACAAGTAACGAACGGAATAGAAAGTAAACCTCAACATTAAAAACGGGTAAAATGTAAGTGTAGCAACTATATTTAAGCATGTAAACTACAACAAAATGCAACTTTTCAAAATCATTGAATGTTCGTTTGTAATAAACAAAAAAAAAAAAAAAAAAATTCAAAGCAAATGCAGATACATTGAGAAAATTATATAAAATTATTCCATAGGTCACTGTTCTTGAAACATAAGCATAAGTAGCCATAGTTTGGAATAGTTAGGTGCACTGCATGCACCCAAATTAAAAATTTATGTGCACGGATGAAATTTCATGTGTACAATGCACCCGTGAATTTCGAACCCTGATCTATTATAAACAAACTCGCTCAGTGATTTGATCACTGAAAAACTTGGCACATTGCTAACACCGAGTCCATACAGATTCTTGGTTTAACTTTGCAGGTTTTTGTAACAGGGGATAGTAATTTTTATGAGGTAGGGATGCTATACAATTTAACGAGGGATTCTAGCCCAAGTCAGACTATTATATTGCAAGAACAAACCTGGAGCTATGGGGCTGTAGAAATGAGTTTAGCATCTTATAATTGTGGAAATTAAGCATCAATTTCGACAGAAGAACATCTCACTTTTATGCAGCTTTTGTATTGGTTTACTTTATAGTGCAAGGGCAACTAAAGTCCTGTTGCGACAGGGCATACAGTTATCTGTGGAATCTGAAGCTCTGTTGCCTGAAGAACAAGATTCCAGACTTCAGTAAACTAAAAACAATACATTCAACAGCAAGGACGGACTCTGTCCTCTCAACGGGTGCATGCCTTGGATTATCAGAAGGCGCAAGTCCTATCGTCCATGAGACTGATGTTGACTGTACACCGGCCCCTGGGCCGGTAGTACAGTCCACCCCTGTTCTACACTGACATTAGAATTGAATCCTAGTTAATGCATAACTGACAAAAAATAGACTTCTTAATATTCAAACTAGAGTCTTTAAGGTTGGCAACTTGGGCACTGGAAGATGTTCATCAATAATCAGTCGATCCTGATCTGGTATTTCTATATTAGCTCATGGTCAACCAGACACTGCAGTCCACATAAAATAAGCATAACGTTAAACAGTATTTACAGATAAAGTCTAAACTACTGAAAAATCAGTCGAAAAGGAAACTCTGTAGCCGAGAGCTCCTCCAGAAGTAGAAAAAGTTCAACTGCCAAAAGAATACAATTCCACCAGAACAGGGGAAACTAGTTAAGGGCAACAAGATGACTGGTTTGTCAATAGAACAGCAAATCACTTAAGAAATGACAAATAAAAAGTTAAGTATCGGGTAATTGTCCGCGAAGTTATTCTCTATTGGCAAGTATTCCCTTCATGGCTACATAAATAATTTAAATAGGTGTGAAGGGCATAGAAAAACACGATAAATTGACACTCTATATGAGCAAGCCAATTTATTTACATCTCAGCTACACCACTACCAAAAAAAAGTTTAAATAAATTTATTGCATATATTTGAAAATTAAAAGCCAATACACAACAATACAGTGAAATCACACAGTTTATTAACTCACTGCCAAATATGTATCGTAACATGCTATGTTTAAAACAATCCCTTTAAGAATTTTTTAATGGGTGATTAGAGTAATTGTACTATTACCATAACAGCACCAGTGGAGTGCAAGGGATTAAAAACATGTAAAGCATAGAATAAAATCCTTTAATCCTCAAGTAGAACTGCAGTGGCTAAAATTTGCACAATGGACAATGCGGGGGGAGGGTATTTATGCCATTATACACATAGTAATTTTTAATATAAGCCCATATACTTTTTTTTCATGCAATACTTTCTTTAATATACAGTAATGTGGAAGAAATACAATTGTTCTTTACAAAGTTTAGAAATAATAATGTCCTACTACCATAATATTTTACAATTTACATTTTCATCTAATGGAACTTTTAAAATCCCTTTCATAAATTCCTCTGAGATTTTAAATACTACTGCAGAATAAAAGCAAATACACTTAATAGACACACTGTGGAAAGTGCATATAATATATCAGAGAGATGACTCATTATATCTATCGACAGTTATAATGTTAAATCATGTGCAATAAACTCATTTTTATGAGTAAAAAAAATCAATGTGAAGAGCCTAAAGAATTCACAATGTGCAGCCAATGTTAAAGAGTGCAATGTAATGGTAACAGGAAGAACTAAGATTAAAGTTAACAGTCACAACATTCCAAATGCATGCCAAGGTTGCATACTCACGTCAGTGTAGGAAGAGGAACTACTCAGACAACGTCATTGGAGGAGACCTGTGTGAATGGCAGCTTCTGTAGAACGTTTCTGACACAGCAGTAGCAAAGGATCTTGGGAGCAGTCTGCAGGTTCTGATCAATAATCTTATGCAGTTCCCAGTTCATCGCTGCTAGGGCTACCAAGTCCTACTACCAAGGTCAAAAGAGACAAAACTTTACTTTTTCTTTAACAGATATATATATGGAAAATGAATAAATATTTTTATATATATATTTATATAAACATTTATTTTTTTTATTTAGGTATTTTTTATAATAAAAAATATATTCAGCTTTAAAAGTTATATACTGCAAATTAAAAATTAAATATGAAAGCTTTTAGGTACAGCTATGGGATACTTTAATCCATTTGCACATAAATAAAAATATGCAATTTAAGCACATGCTTGAAGTAAAATGAAACAGGTCAGTTAGATAAAAAAAATGTCTTAAAATGTGAAGTTTTACTTTAATTTTTAATAATAAAATAATGCTATGTTTTCACTGTTTACTTTATAATGATATTGCAAAAATTCTTATCTGAAATAAAATTTCAAGTTAATAAAAAATAATAAGTATGCATAAATGTCGAGTAATTTTCACCCCAAGGCGTGTCCCAACATCTAAAAAAATATAAGTTTGTTTTACAGCAAAGATAGATGAAGTCAAAAACAGATGTGTTTCATTAGTTATCCGTCATAGGGAAACAAAGCAATATTCTTAAATTATGTAAATAATTAAATCATGACTACAATGGGGAAAAATTAATGTGAACACACACGTAACTGCGAATGGGCCTCTGCATCTGTTTTAATATAACCCAACGTTCCACAACCAGCGATCTCACTAATGAAACTGACATCTTAATGCAATCTTTACAAACTACAATGGGCAATTCCAAGGCCGTAGCTGGGATTTAATTTCGAGGGGAGTTCAAAA
>QLNU02014802.1:4815371-4833206 GCA_006491805.2 Dysdera silvatica | reverse complement strand
TGCAATCTTCCCACTTAAGGCATCCAAATACGTAAAGCCATCCCTGGTGTACGAGTACGTATAAAAGCAATAGTCCACTGCATTTTCATGTCGTTATAATATATCGTACTACTCAACAGTCCATAAGGCGCCGCCCATTCGATCATAAAAAAAAAAAGATTTGTTTTGGACTAATTACACGGTTAGCTTCTAAAATATACAACTGATTTTGTTCAATTTTAATATTTTATAGGATAATAAAATTGAAAGTCGTAAAATAATTGTATTTTCGACAAATTTTCGTTTAATTTCGTTAAGATTTTGCATTTTTGTCGTATGATAACTACGACGTTCGTGACTATTCACTTAAATACTTTCCACCATTTTGTATTTCTAAAAATACTTTTCTTTACTATAAATCAGTCTATTTCAATGTTCCTTCACGAAAAGGAAAAAGGAATTCATCGAAGGAAATTTGCACAAACTGCCACAGAAATCTTGATTTTATTTATTTTTTCATTCGAGTGTTTATTCTGAAGAAGGCAGCAGTGTTCCCGCCGAAACAATCATCACTGACTGAGTAAGTTATACGATTCATCCATTCATTCATCTATTTCTATCATTATTCTTTTCCTTTCCTTAATATATCAATAATCAATTCAAAAACTCTTTCCCCGCCGCCGGGGATATCCTCATCATACAAATCATTTCCTCCATATCACCATATATTCATATCAGTATATTACCTTTTGATGGAATCATGAATATCTGTCATCCACGTTTCACGAGGTCTACCTTTTCTCTTTCCATCTAGCGCGAAACTCAACGATCTTCGGTTATCTCTTCTTGTTCATTCTCTTCACAGTCCATACCATCTAAGTCCAAAGGCTAACTTTACTCATTTTTGTTGGCTCGCGGGCCGCACTACTATACCAGTAATATTAGGACTGAACAACATTGAATCGGGGAGGGGAGATTGCAGGCGCTCCACCGGATCCCATACTTGCCGTTTTTTTCGTAGGTCTCTATTAGTTTTGCGCGTCCACTCAAGAATATTTTCTGGGTCCGTCCCTGGGCCTGAATGTATATATTAGAATGTATATTGAAGCATAAAACGTTTGCAGTGACTTTAGTTATCACTATATAAAGCGAAATAGAATCTTTTAATGACATTTTTGACACCTTATTTTTAACAAGCCTGCCAATATCAGGTTTTATTTTTGATGTTGCAACACAGAGTGTTTTCAAGGTGAACGTTGGTTATTCTGCTCCTAACTTTTAATTTTACTAACTTAATTCTTGAACAGAGCTGTTCGCAGATGCAAGTACTTCCGAATAGTGACATCACTTTCAGAGAACGTAGTCGGATGGTTAGAAAGATATTCGTATCAACATATTTAGAATAGAATTCGATGAATCCTATGTTGATTTTTTTAAATCATCGTTGCACCCTAAATTAATAAAATTTCCTCAAATGCCCATATCCGATGGAAAACTAAAGTGAAACTCGATTGAGGGAAGCCCGCATGTTACGTTAGTTCTCTAGCATTTTAAGTGTTTATTAAGAAACATAAACAAGGTAAAATACATAGAGGTAAGACTCAAGGGGCGCAAGAGCCGTCAATTTTGTGTGAAATGACTTCTATTTTTTCATGAGCCGGCGGGCCAAAAGTGGCCAGTGGGTCGAAAACCCCTAATCTAAGTAATCTTACTTGCCTTTTTTTCCTCCATGGTTTAACTAACCTCCACTCTTCTCAAAATATCTTCATTTTTAACTTTGTCCATCCTCGTTGCTATCGCTAATTTATTTATAGAAAATATATATTATATATTTATCCAAGTATGGGTCTATTGTAGAAGAAAAATGGTATTGATTTACACAAACATTCCATTTAATATGGAAATATAGAGCCTGTGACTAATTTTTTTGACCTCGGAATAAAAGGGATGCTCAAATGTGACACGTTGCGGCGTAACGTTAATGTTGTTAAACTATAACGGAGTTATGCGGGTTTGTTGAGTATGCAGGACACAAAACAGGTGGTAAACCCTTTCTTTCCATGTCAGTTTATGCTTATGGATTGGGACAATTGTGGGTTAATAGGTGTATAGGAAAAAGTAAAGTAAGAAGAATGCATCAAAACTATTTCCGCATCATTTATAACCATTTATGTATTTCCAATGCGCTTAAAACTTCCACCGTAGCAGTAGTAGTAATATACAATCCCTGGAAAAAATTATATAGTATTTTTACATTTTCTTGAATTGTTCTTTATCTCAATTTTTACATTTATGAAAATAAAGAAAAAGTTATGTACAAAAATGTAATTTTTTACTTCATATTTTAAAGCACATAAAAAATATATTGGCATAAATAAATGTATACCACAGATACTTTCTCAACCTAGGAAGGCCATTGGGAAAAATAACTGGTTGCTGGTTAAAATAACTGGAAAAATAATTGGTTTTGTGCAGAAAGGGGAAAAGCATTTCTCTAACAAGGGCACAACGATTTTCACATTGTAAGCACATTATACAATTTTTTAAAATCTTGTGGTATTTTTTTATAAACAGAGAAAGTGCACTCGAAATTCAATTTATCTAAAATGATAGTTCTGACTGCTTTCACAAAAAGCATGTATATTGTTTTAAAACTTTTTCTATCAAAAAACAAACCATTTTTTAAACGATTATAAAAACATCGCCAATTCTTAAAAAATATTTAGCCAAACAGCTAAAATTTGCGCCAATTTTGAAAACTTTATTCGTTAATTAAAAGTTAACATGTGGATTTCACAGAAAAAGGACCGGATTCGTAATTAAGGGCCTAAAAGCTATAAATTTCAATGTCTCACAGTTCTCAGGACTCCCACTCGGGGTAGTTCCCTTGTAAGTGGAATATTATTGAAAAAACGGCAAAAGAAATTGCCAAAAGTTTGGGATTACAGAACCTAAAACATCAAATGGTTAGATGGAAAAGTTTAAGCTAAGACATAACGCCATTTTTAAAACCATTTGTGGTGAAGAAAAATCATTAGACTTGCAATGTGTAGAAGATCGGAGAGAAAGACTGAAATTTGTGATCGATATGAAGCTGAAACCATCCACAATGAAGATGAAACTGGATTGTTTTCTGGAACCTTGCCAAACAATACTCTATGTTTAAAAAGAAAAAAAAATTGCTCTGGCGGCAAAAGTTCCATAGAACGTCTCAGTGTATTACTTTGTCGTAACCTAAAAGAAGGAGAGGTTGAAGTACCACATGTATAGTTCGTTCACAAAAAGTAGTCCCGTGGTACCGTTAGAATTAACGGGAGCTGACGTCACAAACGGCTTAGCCGATTACAACAGAGATGAGAACGTCATTTCAGAAATGATTCTTAGCGAACGTTTGCCTGCGCCAAAAACCAGTTCGGAAATGACGTCCTCCCCTCTGCTGTAATCGACTAGGCCGTTTGTGACTTCAGCTCCCGTTAATTCTAACGGTACCATCGGACTACTTTTCGTGAACGAACTATAATTGCAAAGGCCAAAAATCCAGATGCTTTAAAAATATGTGTAGAAAAATGCTTGTGAAGTGCATTCTTGCATGGATCTGCAAGATATTCTGTTGCATGGATTTGATCCATGCAACAGATTATAACAAACAGTTATTTCGACACTGACGTAGGGTTTAAAACCTTATTAATTTTAAATCTTACGCCAGTGTCGAAATAACTGTTTGTTATGGAATCTCCTTGTGAAACTCTGTATTGTTTCGTTGCAACTGATTATTTCAAATAAATTTCTGTAAGTACCGAACTTTGTCTATTTTAAACGTTTTTGTAGAATTTAAAAAAATTTTTTCATTGTTACTTAAGTACTTTCTTTTTTCATTACTTTTAAATACCTTGCACTTAAAATGCTAGTATGTTAACTTATATATATATACAAATTTAAAATTTAATGTTAATTACATTTCCTATTAAATAAAATTTTTTATACTATACATGTACGTATCAACACATATACCTACAAAGGAGAGGCACTTGTATTTAATGGACAAAATGTCCCTTAAATGGTACCACTGTATTTTTAAGTTGGCTAAGCATAAAGTTGTCGCAATTGTTGTCTTCATTTAGATTTGCCGGAACCTCTTAACCCTCTAACTGCTTATCCCGCTATTTCCACGGGCAACATGAAAGTAACAGAATTTTTCATCCCGCGATTTTCGCGGGATGAGCAAAATATTACGGGATATGCAATTTTTCCATCTATTTAAAAGCGCATCCCGCTTCTCCACCGTTTAACTGTCGGTAATGCATTTTCTACAATATTTAGACTTCTAGTCGTAGTTTGGTCAACAAATGGCGTTATTGTCGCCTAAATTTTCGTATTTGCATAGAGTTCACTAACTGATTTTGCAAGCGCTCCCTTTGTTATCGGTTTTTGTATTCAGAATATGGCTTGCAGGAAACGTTCAGCGAGTAAGTTTCATTAGAATTACATTTGTGTTCTATAAAATAAATCGTAATTTAATCAAGATTTATTTTCAGAATTTTTGAATTTAAACGATTACTCTTAAATTTGATTTTTATGAAAGCCTGTTTTTATGCTCGAAATTTATATCAAAAAAAATCTGGATTACAAAAATGTGCTACATATTTTAACTCTGTATAATATAACTGTCAAATATATGTATATTTGAAATATGTAATAAAACCGTACAATTTTGAAACGATTTTGATAAAAATTGGAGCAATCAGGAGGGCTTAAAAGATCTAAGGAATTAACTCTCGATTTAAATGATCAGTTAGTAGGTAGTTTTTTTTGGGGGAACAAGCCAAGATTAACGTCCTGCTAGGTGTAGGTGATTCCACCTCAACATCGCAGGGTCCAAATAATTCTATGGTAATTACTCACGTATAATCAAATCATCAAATATAGGGTTATCATAAAAATCATTGTGAAATGACAGGTCACCTGTAGCTTAATAATTGGAGCATTTGACCGGCAATCAAGAGATGTAGGATTGTACCCCACCAGGTTTCCGAAAATTCCCTTTCTTTCTGCGAGTCGCTGTATCACTATCAAATGTAATTATACATTTATAATTATTGAGTGTTTGCGCATAGACGAACTTTTGAATATCTGAAAAATCATTTAAAATAAATTCTGAAAGAGTACCATAAAAACGAATTAAAGCAAACGACATTGTAGTTATGTAACAAAGATATCCGGAATGAAAAATTGAGGCAATATAAGATGGTTTCAATTTCTATAGCAGATTCGACATACATAGTTCCATTTCGAGATGTATAGTTTTATTTCGAGATACGACTCTTGTTTTTTCATTCATTTCATATGTAGTTTCGCAGCGGAAACTTTCTTTTTTTTTTTTATGTCTTGATTTTCTATTGAGTGGGATTGACTTCTACTCGCGTGATTGAAGGCCATTTATCATTCCTTCAATTATAAAAAGTTAAGCGAAATCCAAGGGCAAAGATGTGCGTGTATGTGTACGCGTTTTTCGAAAGCTTGTTAACACGCTGGAAATTGATTTCAAAAATTCAATTAGTGAAATCCAGATGAATTGGATGTATTTGAAGGGATTTCATTTTTACAAATCCCTCCATCGAAGTAATTACGACGATGTTGAAGTGTTGAAATATTTATACTGCATTTTTGTTCTTAAACCTCAGTCCATTTTTTGCGACTTCTGGAAAAAATTTAAATGCGTTGAAGAAAAGTAATATCGAATGGGATTAAAACCAAATTATTCTGGAATGGCGTTAGATGGTCTAACATTCTTTTTTGACAGGGATATTAGATACTTTCTTAGATTAGAGATACTTGATATTTTATTTATGATTAGCATGAGATAAGTCTCACCTGTGGGACACCTCAGAACAAATTTTCGAGTATTTTTAACTAAAGACCTTCATTTTCACATTATTTCTTTAATAAATATCGTACAATAATCAGTAAAAACATTCTTACAGTAAAAGTCTAATGATCTGCTTGAAAACTTTTAAAAACTGTTTAAAACTTCTTTTGCGAGTAAAAGAGCATAGAGCGCAAGCCATGTTGTCACTACAGATGCATAGCGACAACACAGAATATCATTTAGAAAATATTATAGCCATTTTGGTTTGTGCTTTTACGACGCAGAAACAGCAAAGGTTATGCTGTGCTGGAACCTGTAGTCTTCGGTTTTTCGAGTAGTCCAAATTTCTGCTGCTAAATAAACCAAACCGCGGACTACGGTGGGACGGCAAGCGTTCTACGATATCGTTGGAAGTCGAACCCGCTTTAATGAACGGACAGACGAGTGCGTAACCACTACACCACCGCAAGGCGAAAAACCTGGATTTTTCCAAGGAATTCGAACCTTTCGAAGTCTAGGGAACCAACGCCCGAGTGAGCACCTATTCGATAATTGTTCTTTTCGACTCATTAGGCGTCTAACCGAATTAGCGGCATTCTGTGTAAATTGATTGATTGTTTGGCTTTTTTATGGCGCAAGAGCATCTGGGCTATACCTCGCCTCTGTGTAAATGCATTACCTTGGGGTTACCGCAGGTGTGATTGCGCGTGTGTGTGTGTGTGTGTGTGAGGCAATCCATTTTACTAAATAAATTATTCTGTGTTTGTTACGGATTATACCAACAAAATTTACAGTTCTTTCTTATATATATATTCGTATTTCGATTTTAACTTTAAATGTACTGGCAGATGGAATCTAGGAAATTCGAAAGTTCAAATCAGACAGACCAAATTTTTTATCAGTTTCAATATTTTTGGATTTTTACCGTATAAAGGAAACGATATTTAAGATCGAAAAAATAATAGTTTTCACAACATGTTGAGAACCATGACTTCATATGACGAAATACTAGAAGGGCAAACTTTGCATCTTGCAGTCACAACCCAAAATTCACAATTTCTACACTATTTTTCCAGACTGGTCTCATTTCCCATTATTTTTTTCTCATATCTGCCCTATATATAGCCGTATATTAACGTTCACAGATACTATATGGTTCTATCTGGGTGGGTAATCTTTTTTTATTTTATATTATTTTTAGCGGGTTTCAATAGATATTAAACCCACTATTGCTGTTGGTTTTTCTGTCTGTACGCAATGAAAAGGACAAGGCAAAGGTCTTCTGTAAATGCAATAATGATGGCTATTGTTAACATTGAAAACCTACCGAGTTACTTGAGAATTAGAGAGAGATGCGGATTAGGGAGGTTATGGATTAATGTTAATTGAAACCCGCTAAATTTAAATATCGACCTTAGGCAATTTTCTTTCACTTGCTTGTTTTTATTTTGTGTGTGTACGGTAGAATCACGCTTAACCGGAAGAAAGGATGCTTGCTGTGCATTTATTATTATTGTTGTTTTAAATAGACATCCGTTCAACATTTTTGACAAGAACGCTCATGTTTGTTTTCTAGTGTACTCCGATCTTAAGAAAGAAACCAACACAAATTTTATTCAGAAACATAATAAAAACAAAATGCACAAGTAAAAAGTTGGATGGTGTTAAATCAGTTCATTTTCACCCACTATGACCACGTGTGACATTATGATGTGAAAGTAAAAGTTTCAGGGTCAGAGGGACTTCAGTGGCGTGTTTTGATAGACATATCCCATCTACATAGTTCTGGCATATATATCGACTGACAGTGTCATAGAAAAAGGGCAGTTATGAGCCCAAGTCTCCTTCCATTGGTTGTCAAAATACATTTTTTTTAAGGTCTCACCACCCTCCTCAAAAGGGACATTGCGGGGCACTATCCATCATTTTTCAGAGTGCGAAAGGCTCCATTATTTCTGCCCGCCTGCTTCCCAAAGAGAGCACAGACCAGACTGCATCACTTCAGGCACGGCTGCGTTCATCAACCATCTCCTTTACCATTTTCAGTCGTCAGCCACCCTCTATGTGCCTCCACTGTCAGGAAGGTGCTGACGAAACTATGGAGCACATCCTCCTTCGGTGCCCGCGGTCGCCTACTTCCTAGGTTTGTCAGACCTCTTGGATCCTTCCGAATTCACCCGTCACCGCATCGCTTCACATCTTCATTACGGGGGTTAGTTGGCTCCTATAGGGGCCATGGCTGACTCACAGGTGTGATTCCGTACAAACGGCTGGGTCCGCTCTCTGTAGGTTATGCTTGGGGCTGGTTTCAGTTTACTTTGCCTGTCGGCAACTGTGCCATCGGGCATCTCTGTGCCAAGCGATCCCCGCCCCACATAATTTTTGTGAATTGTTACTCTACTGCCGACTAGAGCGGAGTTAGGGCTCATTTTTTGCGGCCCGAGCCCGAAATACTTTATGGGAATGTGAGGCCGAGCTCGAGGTTTCAAATAGAATATTAACCCCCTGACGTACGATTTAAATTTAAAAAAAAAAAAATTCTAAATTACACTATTTAATTTCTTTCGAGTTTTTAAATAAACGTATTTCTACAACCCTCAAAAACGAATCACATAGCTGTATTCCTGAGCAAATTTAGGTATAAAAAAGTCAGTTTTAAGCTTTAGTTGAATCCATCTAATGAGCTCGGCCCGGCCGGCCCACTCGAGGCAGAAAAATAGTATGAAATATAAAGCCCGCTTCGGGTGCGGGTTCTACTGCCGGCTAGTATGTCGCACTAACACAAATTTGCAGTTTTAAGCGTATTTTGTATAAATTCCTGCCTTCAAATCGAGACGTCCTATAATTATGGTTAATTAAATATATAATAAATGTCCTTAATAATGGTTAGATTTTAGAAGGTTTATTAGCTGCTTCTGAAAAAATTAAATCCAGCGCTTATTGTCCTGGCGTTGGGAAAGAGTGAATAAATCGCCCCGGAAGCTAAAACTCGTGACGTCACAACCACAGTTTGTTTTTTAATACTGTTTCTTTGCACTTTCACACAAAAAGTTAAATTTCTGGATTATTCGAAATATGGTCCGCCCTTTACTTAGGAAAATCGGGGGTTCCTGTATTTCTTCCTTTAGTATGATATGCAGATAAATTTAACCCAGCGGGTTTCACATGCCATGAATTTATTTCTAACCCAGGATTCTGACCTCCGAATAGTCTTCCTGCCTAGCAACCCAAACCAGTACTTTTACCTTAGCAAATGCCAGATGTTTCTTGATCGACACCTTTCACATGCATCTGACAATGAAAAAATATAACGTAATATATCAAATGCATATGTGCATATACATATGTGCTCTACGGCCTCGAGAGTCTTAAAAACAACTTTCACGTATACACTTTGAACTGTATTTGTGGCGTTTTCGATTTCGGCACAGAAAATCTGCAGATGAACAGACACTAAAAGGACTTTTATATTAATACACAATTTTTTTATAAAAGCATATATATATTAAATATTTTTGAGCTAAAGATTTATACTGTACGGTCAAAATTTTATACCGATTACATCTAAATATTTAATGAAATTAAAAATTGAGTTTCGTCGATTGAATTCTCCAGTTGGTAGCTACATATAAATAAATCATTATATAGGAAAACCCCATCGTTGGTGCATACAATCGGATAGAAAAATGTATCTCTATATACATAGATAATTCTAGAAGAGGGGATATTATTATAATGGGGTTTCTTGGCGGCAAATTTTCATCTGATCGTATCCGCGGGTTATCTTTTAAGAAGGGTTTTATTGTTTGTATGTATACTACGCTCATAATATTCAAATAGGTACAAAACGCATATACGTTCACAGTAATTTATCACTAGAAATTTTGAAGTATCTACTCCATAACATCAGTTAAGAAGGTTGTAAGATTATTACCCTTCTCAAGGTTAACACAACTGCTAAATAATAGTCGACCCACAAAGCCTCCGGGCGAGTTTTTGGTGGAGGATTTTATTATGATACAAAACTGACATCTACGTTTAAGCTCAATCCAAAGCTTTTTTAATTTAGGAGAAAAACGACGTTTATCCTTAAAATTCCCCACAGAAAAAAAAAAAATCACAAAAACCCGCCCAGAGGCTTTGTGTGTTGACCATTATTTGGTATTTGTGTTAGCCCTGAGAATGGTAATAATATCTTACAACATTATATGCAGAGAAAGAGCGTTATTCTTGTCCTCGTTGGTCTAGCGGATAAGACACTCCGGGCTCATCGCTGAGACCCTATTCCGACTGTAGGGCGGGGACTATGTCTCTTTTGCTCCTATACTAAAAAAGCTCTAAATCAAGCTTAAACATGGGTGTCAAAATTATTTATCATAATCACAATTCTTTTGACTTGCTCCAATAATTTTATTTACTCTACGGACAAATTCAAAAAATTGCACGGAATTGTTACAATACACTGTAACACTTACATAATATGCTAAGTCCATAATATGTTTCGGCAGAAACACATTTGCTTTCTTCAAAACAAATGCATGAATTAAATATTCAATGCGGGTTATGCCTGTTCTGAGATCGCGTCACACTTCTTTGGCTTTTTCATTCACCTATTTGTTTTGAAGAAGGCAGACGTGTTTACCGAAACGCTTGTTAACGCCTTGATAAACTATGCCACGGCATGTTTTGTATTATTTCGCTTAATTGCTCCTTATAGCAGTACATCGTTATCGTAATTAAATTTCTAAAAAGCTCATCCTAGAAAAACATGCTTTTTTTAAAAAAAAGCCTAACTGGGTAAACGTTCATAAATTTTACGCCTATGCTTGAACAGCGTCCTTTGGGTGGCATGAGCTTATAGTTGGTTGGTCAATTGTATTTTTATGGCGCAAGGACAACAATGGTGATTCTGCGCCAAGCAAGGTGAGACCGTACATATGATTTTAATGTAGAGATAAATTAAAAACTAAAATGGCAAAATTATATCAGACACAAAATGAGACGAAACGGTGTAGTAAAATCAGATGAGATTTAAATAGCCAAAATTAGATAAAAAATTAAAAATGATTTCATGGTTAAAATATTTAGTTGGTTGTATTTTATGGCGCAAGGGTAGTGAGGGTCTTTCTGCGGGAGTTCATAGCGAGTAAAACGAAAACTCAAGTCTTTTTAAAAAGTAATTTTATTTTGTTGTGAGACGTTAAAGTTTAAAAAATTATCAAAATACTGATATCGACCATCTGTCCCCATGAAATAAAATTTTTACAAGAGTCGTACTTTATATGAGCGACTATTCTCATTCTCTGTAAACGTTTAGTCCGTTCGCGCAGACCTGGCTTTTTCCCGCGCGAAAAACCAGTTACGGCAAGACGCCCTTCCCTAAACTGCAATGGAACAACCCGTCTGGTAACGGGATCGGACGTCAACTCAGCGGGAACGAACTATACGTCAATCCGTTTAACGTTGAAACCGTTTCTTATTTCGGTAAATAACGATTTAACATATTCAGAAATTTCTGTAAAAGATCTCACACCCAATTCTAAGCGTTTACCCCCACCCCAATATACAGGATGGTTATAAAATAACGTGAGGGTGTTCCGAGCCCTCTAGCGAGTAAAATATTGGACGAAACATAACCAAATTTGGTAAGTGTACGTAGTGGACCATGGGATTTTAATTTCTGAAGAAAAAAATACCAAAAGTCACCACCATGGAGAATTTTGGCGCTTCAAAATGCATTAGTACAAATAATGAATGAGTAAATGCCAAACGACACAGCACACAAATTTTATCAACAATAAATGATTGTTACTTACAAATGAGGTTCAAGATGATCACCATTGTGATGTTCCAAGAACTGCATACGTTGCACGACATTTTCCATGGCGACTCGCAACAGAGAAATTAATTCGTCTTACCTGTAACGTTATTCGATCTTTCAAAGTTGCGACATCGGAGACATGTCCTTGATACACCATACCTTTAAGAAATCCCCACAGCCGAAAATCACAAAGATTGAGATCGGGCAATCTGGGTGGCCATGCTGTGAGAAATGTACGACTATTGATTCTGCTGTCGGAGAAATGTGATAAAGTACAGCGTGTGTTGCGGCTAAGTCCAATGTGGGGTAGTGCACCGTCTTGCATGAATATGGTCGAATCGAGACATTCTGGTTGCTGCAATTGTAGAGCCACGAAGTTCTGTAGCATATCGGCATATCTGTCAGCATCGATGGTACAGGTCTCTATTCCACTTCGGCGATTTTCCTCGTAAAAGTAAGGACCGCTGATAAAAGATGCCGTAAAGCCACAACACATTGATTTTTTAGCCAGTGGATAGACTCATGTACACAAGCGTGCGGATTAGTTGCAGTCCAAATGCAGTTGTGTGTGTTAACACCACCGTTTAAATGAAAGTGCGCTTCACCACTTCATAAAATCTGCCACGGCCATGCATCATCAACTTGCATGCTTGCGAAGAATCTCAATGAAAACTCAATTCAGGTGGCCGCATTGCCAGGGTGCAATTCTTGAACAGGACAGATTTTATACCAGTAAAACTTCAATATCTGATGCAGGATTTTCCACACCAATGAGTATGGGATATGAGTGTGCCGAGATACTGCCCGATCACTACTGGTACCTTACACATTCGTCATCTCCTGTTCCGCAATAGCAGTTGCGGCTTCTTCAACTTATTGCTGACTGACGGCTTTGCGTCCCCGGCTTAGTTGCCGTGCTAGAGCTCCTGTAGTTTCAAATCGTTGAATCATGTTTTGTAAGTTTGTTATGCTTATCAGTCCTTTTCGTAATTTCTTCATCCATCGAAATTCATGTAGGGCAGCATTGGCATTCTCGTTCCGCTGATAATACAGCTTGACTAACAAAGCACGGTCAATAAGGTAAAAGGCATATGACCTTTGAGTGATAAGAACTCTTCCAACCCTTTCTTTTATTTACGTGATCAGAACGCGATTATGCAAATTAGTGCATTTTACTCGGCAAATAGCGCCAAAATTTACCCTGGTGGAGACCTTCAGTACTATTTGTTTTTGATAAAATTGATGTGTGCTTATCGTTTGACATTTATTCATTCCCCAAATAGCAAAGATCATCTCAAGGACGTCCTCAGGATGCCCTTTGCTATCTGGGTCATTATTCATACTAATGCACTTTTGCAGGGCTAAAATTCCCTCTAGTGGCGACTTTTGGTATTTTTTTCGTTAGAAATCGAAATCCCATTGTCCACTATGTACGCCCACCAAATTTGGTTGTGTTTCATCCAATACTTTACTCGCTAGAGGGTTCTGAACACCTCACGTTATTTTAAAATGTCGCCCTTTACATTTATTTCTGCTTCTCTCGCAAGAACAGAAAAGGTCATTCTGTGCCAAACAAGGTGAACTAGCGTATGTCAGGATATATAAAACATGAAGTAGAATCAGGGCCTCATTTCTAAAAAAAAATAAATAAATAAATAAATGAATAAATAAAAAGTGCAGAAGCCCTAATATTATGATAAATCGATTAAAAAATCGAATGGCTGCAAAAGAATCGATAAATCATATCAATTGTTTATGTTCATTTTTATGGACAACAAAATTCATGACCTTAATCACAAATTTATTACTTTTTCATGACAGTGTCTATTTAGGGGTTCCGGCTAATATTTAAATAATCGCCAAAAATGAAGAAGTTCCGGAGCCAGGCTCCGCTGGGCTCCCGCCCAATTTAAGTTTTGAGTGGAATGTGGTTTGATATGGTAAATACGGTAATAAGATATAGCTACAGTTTTTCAATAAGCATTGAAAATTGAACTGAAAAAATTCAATAAGCAAACATTCAATAAGCAAAAATTCAATAAGCAAACTTTTCAGTTCAAACCAAAAGCCATAAACCAAATCACCTGCGATACGTCAAAACGTATACATACATTAGTAAATGTTTGGCGCAGTATAGCCCAGATGCTCTTGCGCCATAAAAAAATCCAAACAAACATTAGTAAATACAAAAACAGGCTTATTTGAACAAAAGTAAAGCACACTGAAACATTACTGATAAAATATTCCACGCAAAAATTTCACGATCGGAAAAACAATAATAAGGTGTATAAATAAGACGCGTAAAATCAATCATTGATTCCGTACCCTACATTGCTTGTGAATTCTACGGCGCAAGGACAGCAAGAGTCTTGCTGCGTCGGGATCTATAGTTTACAGAGGACTGCGAACCTTTATGACCTAGGACAAGGGTGGGAACCCGCGGCCTTCAAGGCCCTTAGTGGCGTCCTTTCGACAGAATCAAAATTTTGCATAAAAATGCTTTCTTTTTATAAATATGATCCTGTTTTTTTATGTGTATTATAATTTTAAAATAAACCTAATTAAAGTATAAAAGAGTAGAAGATTTTTAACGAAATAATCTTCCTTGATTGACTAATACAATTAAAACACATGCGTCTTTCGTCCTTTACAGCTAATTCAATGCTACCTTCCAACATGAAAAGGTTCCCCACCTCTGGCCAAGGAATCCGACCCCCCTCCCCCGGATTACAGTGAGCAGTTCGTCGGTGAGTGTTCTCTTTATGCAGCATTGGGAGTCGAACCCAGGACAACGCGCTCTCCTCCCAAACCCGTTACCATTACAACTCCGCAATACTATAGTCGGTAGCTGCATACGAACAGCGTCAAAGGTGGAGCAAGTTCCTCCTACCCAGATGACATCTATTTACGGCCAATGGAAGGCAATCACTGGTGTCGTGTTTTTGTTTTTCTTGCGCATTGTGACATTCGAGTTGTTTCGCAATTATTAAATTCTATTGTTTTGCAACTTTTCACGAAACGCCACGGAGACACCTTCGGCAATGTTCCGCAGATCTGGGCTTAAAATAGAGACATTACAAACCAAACATAAATTATCAATGCATATTCTTTTTCAATTTATACGATGTATAATTTTTGAGTGATAGAATGCGTATTTGTTATCGTTATAACGTATATTTTTTATTTATATATGACAGGTACTTTTATGTTTAGTTTTGACGTCATAGGGTGATAATTTACGACTATTCCAACACATATAAATAAAATTTCTTGACTTTTAATTCTCAGTGGCTTCAGAAACGGAAGTAGTATTAATTCGCATATAATTCAATATTTTTTATGTATTTTCGGCATTAACAAATGATATTTTTCAAACGGATATTTTCTTAATAAAATACCGTCACCCTTTATTCTGTATTTTAAGAGATTCTCCTCCCAGCATTAGCTGGCTCTTCGAATTTTTGTTAAAAGACTGTCGATCTTCTCTTTCCCAATACAATATACTCAGAAAGTTAAAACTACGCTCATAAACGCTGTTTTACGTGTAACGAAGAAAAATATTCAGGTTTCAGCAAGGCAAAAAGTATTTTTCGTTAAGTAATTTTGTTTTCGGACAAATTTAGCTTTTATCTAATTAAAAAGTGTGGATTTTCACTAGCACACCTACAGGCGTACAGCCATGTGGGCCAGTGGGCCTTAGTTCCCCATTGCAATTTTACACACATATTGTAATGTATTATATTGTAACGTCGATTTCATCATGCCTTATTGAAGTTTCTTAATTCGCTGCGTATCATGGCGCAAGGATAGCCAAGGTCACACTGCACCAGGACGCAATTGTTTTACGAGGGACCTGAAGCTTTGGTGCCCAGGGAATTAAACCCGAGAATCTAAATCAGTAGAAAGAAAGGGACAAGCCTATCGTATGATCGGGACTCAAACCTAGCTTTTCCGTGCGGCGGGCAAAGCGTTGTATCTAGACTGCTACAAGGCCTTATTATTTCAATTACATAATATTGCGTACTCGAATCGATTTAATTTCACTCCATAAATTTCGTTCAAATTCAGTCATCAATAATGAAACAATACAGAGTTTCACCAGGAGATTCCATAACAAACAGTTATTTCGACACTGGCGTAAGGTTTAAAAACACGACGTTTCGGGAGCCAACTGCTCCCTTCGACATGTAAAGGGAGCAGTTGGCTCCCGAAGAACAGAGAAGTTAATTCAATGTAAGTCCATACAAATCTGATATTAAAAGCTGCCACTGAGAAAAATGATGAAAAAGTTCTCATTGATATATGTGACAAAGATCTCATAGCTATTGAGATGTGCTATTATGCTAATTGCTATAAAAAGTACACAGACCTTTTTATATAAAACGTCCAAATCTGATGTGGTTCCCAAAGAACATGAACATTTCTTCAAGATCTGCACTGAAGTTATCGTAAGAAAGAGTAATCGAAGTAAAGGAAATTCTTCGAATGAACAACTTAAAAGATATGTTTCTTCGCGCTGTGGAAACAGTAGAAAACGTAAAAATTTATGATTACTAAAATGGACATCTTAAACGCAAGCTATTAAAATTTTATCCTGATTTAAGTTTTGTGAAACAGCCACAGCGAGCCCTGCGGTGGCGCAGTGTGGTAACGCGTTCTCCTATTGCGCGGCTAATCCGGGTTCGACTCCCAGCAGTGCAAAAAGAACGCTTACTCAGAGATCTCATAAAGATCGCACTGCTCACTGTAGTCCGGGGTTTGGTTCCCTAGGCCTTAAGAGGTTCGGATTCCTCGGAAAACAGTAGGTCCCGGCGCAGCATGACCACTGTAGTCTTTGAGCCGTAAAACCAAAAAACAAACAAACAGCCACAGCGAGATAAATGCGAGATTGATTTTTTTATGAGCAAAAAGTATGTTAAATGCTGTATTCAGAATGTTTCTCAACAGAAAGTGAAATAGATGTCGAAGAAATCCCTCATACTAATTTATGTGATGCCGATGTTCTCCCGACATTGTATCCTTCAGCCATTTACCTAAAAATTAACAGTTTAAAGAACAAATTAAACATAGATGAACACGGTGAATTATGACTAAAATTCACTAATCTCTGACCAAATATTAATAGTACTTTTATCAGAAATCAATCCTCTCAGTAACGATCAGTGTTTCTTTCAGTATATACTTCCTGGTGGGGGGGGGGTTAATAATTCCCCCCCTGGAGAAATTTTATGTTACCAAGCTAAATGTTGTTATATTACAAATTATATACGGTAAATGGAAAACTTGCCCCTCTAAGATTCTATTTGCCCACTTTCCCCGGTAAAAGAGACCTGAAAGAAAAAAAAACCCCGCTATTAACGATGTCAAGCAAGCAATAATGAGGTCAGTTCATTTAAATTTATCACATGTTATTTCATATAATTTATAAGGTTAAATACTCTTTAATAATTTCTTTTCCATAACAATTTAATATCTGCAAATTGGAAAGGCTCAATAAAGGATAATGATTCATTGAAAGGGTTGATAGTCAAAAAAAAAGTTTCGTGCACCCTATTCTACTACAGTCTATATCTGTTATATGGTCAGCCCAGCGGTCCTTGCAAATATGACCATATAAGCGGAATGACCATATATATATATATATATATGCGGGAAAATATAAATTTCGCCAAGAAATTAAACTTTTTAAGAAATTTAAGAAGATTTTATTATTAAAATCTTCTAATTTAACTTCAAGTAAATCCATATTATGTGCAGTTATTTAAAATTATCTGATATACAGGATTGCCACCATTTTGTATCAATTTATTTTTTTTCTGTTCACAATTTTGTTCAGTTAGATTCTAGTAATATGGTTTTTTTTTTTACTAATGTGTATTCCTTTCTTTTTTTTCCTCTTGGTGTATTAATGATAAGCATTTTCTTACAACTTGTTAAAAAATTAAATTATTACCAGTGCTTTCAAAAAGAGTAGCCTACTGGGTGAAATTTTAGTAACTCGTGTCCAAACTTTTTAACGATATTGTTTTAATAAAACTCACTCCTATGGGCTTTTGTACGAAAATTATTGTTGTATACATGATGGTTTAGCCTTAAGTCTGACAAAAAAAAGCATAGATTAAAATTATTTTCCTTGTTTGTATTTAAATAGCCCTACCCATAAATATCC
>QLNU02014802.1:4767291-4815271 GCA_006491805.2 Dysdera silvatica | reverse complement strand
GTTTTAAACTGAATTAATTAATTTCGCTATCATTATAATCAAATAGTGAAATCCATTTGTACATACTAAAAATATAAAAAGTGCTATAATTTACGTTAATTTTTCCATTTTATATATATATTGCGTTCTTAAGCTGAAAGTCTTAATCATAACTAATTTTAAAATGGTTAAAATATGATGAAAAATTTCAATATATATTAAAATACTAGGTAATTCATGTACTCAAAATACTTATTACTGAAAACAAAATGTTCTGTATATAACCATTTGACTATAATATATCCGAAAATAGTTCCTTAAACCAATATAAATAGTCTAATAGATAATAACTACATGGAGTAACTATTAGTCCTTTTAACAGTGATCTTTATTAGATTCATTGATTAAGTTAACAGCTCTCTCTCTCTCTCCCATTATATGCCATTTCCTAATACTCAGCAGCAATCGCTTATTGATTGGGTAAAAAGCGCGCGAGCATAAACTCGTTTCAGCATAAAACGCAATTACAGCATCATTTCTACTATAGCAGTGTTTTCGGGAGTTTCGATTGTTACTTGAAAAATAATCATTCGAAAACTTACTTTTGTAATTCGTCAAAGCGGTAGTAGGAGTTGTCGAACAGAGAATCAAACGATCAAATATCCGCTCGGAGCTCTTCCCGATGCAAGACTGCGCTTTTGACATCCGCTATCGAACTTACAGCGAAATCGAAACTTAGCTTGGCTAAACCTGGCAACTACTTTGTACTCTGGACAGCAGCGCCACACTTGCCCCTGGTGTCAATTAAAAGCAGAACGCCTTTTTGCTTTTATGTTGTGCCCCTTAAAAAATATTAAATATTTATTTTTAAATATAAAATTTTTAAAATGTGTTTGACAAAGCCTTTAATACTTGTTTTTCTGGAAACGTGTGCATATTAATTTTCATTACACATTATTTATAGCCAATTAATCTGTCAAAGATCGTAATGTGGATCTAAAAAAAATGCCTATGAAATTAGAGATATTCAAAATTCTCACAAATTAACAAGAAGTGGGGGAGTATAATATAAAAAAAAAATTCATCATGATTTTAATTTAAATTTATCAATATTTCTCAAATTTTCTGGTGCCAAAATTTATAATTTTACATAGCTTACCAGCAATGACATTTTTGTCAAAAATTACTTTTTTTAATAAGCAGACTATAGAAGGCACATTTGCCGTGTTGACATTTCTATTCTTCTTGCGTTTAAACTTGTCTCCTAGCTTCCTTCATACAATCCTAGAAAGAGAAGAGTAATGAAGTACGAAAATATGTTAAAGTAACCAAATATAATCTTCAATTCATACTTCGGCCTTTTTTTTCATAATCATCTGATGAAACTTGCACAGACAAACTGAAACATCAATCAAACGATAAAAAGCATTACAGTCAAGTAAAAGAAAAAAAAAAGGTACACGATGATTTTACCACCCAAGCTTTAGCTCAAACTAGAACTGTTTTTTAAGTATAGGAGAAAAAGAGACATCATGCCCTACCTAGATTCGGACTAGGGTCTCTCCGTTGACCTCGAAGTGCCTTAACCGCTAGGCCATCGAGGATCGGAACGAAGCTCCCCTTTCTCCGTATATATGGTTGTAACATATTATTAACCTTCTCAGGGATAACAAAATTGCAAAATATTGGTTAACATATAAAGCCGTCTGGGCGAGTGTTTTATAATTGTTCATGGACAATTTATTATATACAATAATTAAAAAAAGCACTTGTCTAAGTTAAAATGTGGGTCTCAAAATTATTGTGTATCATAAATTCTCCACGAACAATTAGGAAACACTCGCTCAGCTAGCTTTATTTTTTACCCATTATTTGGCAATTGTGTTATCTCTAAGAAAGATAATAATATCATACAAAAATTATGACAATAATAATAATAATAATAATTTGTTCAGATTAAATTTCTTGTCAACAGTCTTCTCGGAACTATTTTATAATTTTATTTTTATTCAACTGTTTTTAAAATATATTTAAATAAACGGAATCAACCATATTTTGATTTTCTTTTTTTATCGCTGTATTTATCAAACTTAAAAGCATTCCATTAAATACACAATGATTAAAAAATTATTTATTTGTACTTATATGTCATTGATGAGCAGACCTATGCGCAGAAAATCAAAATGAGGGTATTTTTGGCGAAACAAAATGAGGAATTTTGATGGAAACGGTATTTTTTTCTCACTAGGAATTTTATTATGCAATTAATAATATCGTTCAAATGGGGATTAACCCAAACAAGCCTCTCCTTGTGCATGGCCTTCCTGATCACATTTGTATAAAATGCGCACAATAGCGATAAAAATTAATACAATGTATATATATATGAAGGATTTAATACATTAATTTTAGTCGTACCAATAGTGTAAAATCAGTTCCTGCAAAAAGTGCAACAAATTTTATCAAAAAGTTCATAAAATAAATATTACTTTTCACATATTTTGAAACACAGTCATTATTAAACACTGGGTAATTTTAAACTATCTATACAAACTTTAATGTGAGATAAAGAACATCACAAACCTTCTTTTATTAATGAATGAACGTCTGGCAGAATGTTACATTTGGTGTTAAAGGTCACTGTTTGTTTTTTTTTGTTTTTTTTTTGTCATCGTACATATAACAATACGTGATCTATGGTATATCATTTACATCCAGTACCAGATCAAGGTTTTCACGAAGATAGAACAGGCCCCTGAAGAATGTGTCGCTGGCGATATTCAATCAATAAATAATATGTTTTCTTTGAAGTTCATTATCTTTAATATTCAAGTTTACAATAATGAAACTTCGTCAGACTTTTGTAAATAAACAAAATTAAAACAATGCTAAACTTAAACAACACCAGGCTCCTTGGGAACCTTAGATACGAGCCTACGCTAGCCTATACGTAAACTCGGTTCTCTTTAGATCCATTTCAGTTTCAGAACGCCCGGTCATTGCACACTAGGGATTAATTACCCTTCAGAGGTCAGAATTCGCGCACTAATTTCAGGGTGGTGGTAAGCTCCGAACATACATTCACTATCGGAAAATTTTTTGTTTTGATGTTCCCTATTTCTCATTAGCGTTTGCATAGGAGTTTCGAATCCCCTTTTGCAGTAAGGCGCATAGCACATGATTGAAATTTTGATAGTAATTAGTTACATCCTTGTGCAAATTAATTGAAACAAAGCTCGTTTCCTACATTACTCCTAATCATGTACTTAAAAGAAACACGAAAAGCCAGATCGTTTGTTTTGTCTATTGATGCAATCATTATGTAAGCAGCTGCAGTATTTCATCAGATATTAGAAATCTGACCAGATGTGATTCGACTGCTGTTCGAGATGGATGTAATACCTAGGAAACGTACGGAGATCGTAACTCTGCACGAACACACAGCTAAAACGTATCGAGAGATCACATCAGTGGTTGGAGTGAGTTTAGAAACTGTCAGCCATAACATCAAATTGAAGCAGAAAACCTCTTAAACATAAAGGAAAGTGTGGTCGTAAGAAGAAAATAGCTCCTAGAGATGACGCTTACTTGATTTAACAAAGCAAAAAAGATCCCCGCAAAACAAGCGATACATTGAAAACGAATTTGAAGGAGAAAGGAATTGAAATCAGTTCCTCTACAGTTCTCGGGCGCCTTATTGCAGTCGGACGAAAATCCTGAAAACTTGTTAAGGAACAGCCTTTGACCACAACAATCAAACAAAAGCGTTATAAATTGGGGAAAAAAAAGTATGAGGAATGGACGAGAGACCAGTGGCGAAAAGTCCTCTTCAACGACGAAAATCATTTCTTTGTAGAGAGTCATAAGTAGATTCTATGCCAAACTGTGTTTAAATGCTGCTTAAAAGTAGAGAAGGTCATATCCGCTACTAATATATGTATAGGCGAATTTTGTACATGTGTATATGAATTTGATACATTAAACTACTAAATTCATTGTTTGTTTCATTTAATTTGCACAAGGGTGTATGTTACGTTATATGTATATAGATAATTTACTTAAAAATAGTTAAAAAAGACTTATACAATAATTTTTGCCACCCACGTATATGTAGCTCAAACTAGAGCTTTTTTGTTTTTGGAGAAAAAGAGGCACCGTCCTCATCCTGGATTCGAACCAGGGTCCCTTCATTTATCGCGGAGTGTTTTAGACCGCTAGACGAACGAAAAGAGGAACAACGCTCTCTTTTTCCGTATATGTGGATGATATTATTACCCATCACAGGGTTAATTTGAGCTAAATATACGTGGGTGGCAAACATTATTGTATAATAAATTCCCCACGAAAAACTCACAAAAATCTCGCCCCGGAGGATTTTCTGTGTTGACCATTATTCGGCAATTGTGTTATCCCTGTGAAGGGGTGGGGGGTTACAATCCCCATTAACATCCCCCCTGCGTACGCCAATAGTTAGATGTTAAAGATTTAATAGGGTCCAAGTGTTCAAAGTGCAGCCGAAGGTGTCCATAGACATTAATTAACTTAAAAAACTAAATGTTTTCCTATCAAACTCTTAAATTTTATAAGTACAAGCTTTTTCATACCATGCACTTTCCATCTATTTAAAATATTAAATTTTATTCTGCATCTGGCTTATCCATGAAAATTTGGAACTGGGAAAAGGGAATTTTAATTAAAATTAAAATTATTTTATATGATTTAAAAAAGCATTTTCACAATGCGACTGACTAAGCTTATCGTATGTGACTAATGATTTTCAACTAATTCTTTCCCTTCAGTTTCACCATACCCACTGAGGATTAATAGGATTAGAGGCCTTTGCCCATGCATTTAATCACATCTAATTAAGTTTATGGGGACGTGATTAACTTGTCAAAACAGGATTAAACTAAAGATTTATGAACTTAGTGGAACAACAGCTAACAATTCAAATTTTAAGAATGACTAAGCTTCTTATATACGTAAACAAAAGGCTGGTTGTGCAAATTACGATCATAATTTAAGAGTTAAAAACAAAAAAACAAAGTTTTCAAAATTATTAGAAGAATGGAGCCAAGCCCATATTTTGCTCATATATATCATAGTATATATAAAATTACAATTTGTTGGGGGAGGGGGTCTTACCCTATGTAACTCTGCGCCTATGCAAAACCCGTTTTCGAAAAGAAAAAAATTATATTTAAGGAACCTGCAGTTACATTTTTTTGGCTCCTAGGCCTTAGTGGTTATGTTCGATATTCAAGGTTTGCATTCAACATTTAAGTAAGCTTAGTTGATTTCAAACAGTAAAGGGGGGGGGGAGCAATTATGCCTTATATCAAATTATGCCCTTATATCAAAACGTTTGATAATTATCTGCCTATATCTGGACATTTAAAGCACTGTCAGACAACAAATGGTTAGGAAATTAATATAGTTTCGGTTGGAAAAAGAGAAAGAAAACTTCGATTTCTATGACAATCATCAAACAATGGACAACAGGAACGATTCTCTCTCATAAGGCGTCAAATCTAAGAGGCGCTGGATAGTTCTGCCGCCTAACGGCACCTCACTAATGTTGTCCCGCTCCTAATGGGGATAGATGAGCTCTTTTTTCAGCCCATGACAGCTCCGGGGTGTGGTTCCATTTCGTCGACTGGAGCGCTCTTCGGGGAGGTCCGGCCGCCCGCTGGCTTTAGTTCACGTTGTGTGGCGGCACTAGTATGAGCCTGCATCCCTGTATGTAGTCATGGTTGACTGTCCTCCTAACCCTTACCCCTGTCGGTTAGTTTTCGCCTCGTGATCGCCAGTCTGGAATTACTTTTTGTACAATTTTGGACGTTGTTGTACAAAATTGTTTCGAAGTTACAACGAATGTTACAATCACTTGCATGCATATTTATGATAAGTTTTATTGATGAACTACTCTCTAAGACATTGTCAACCACTCACGATAAGGAAATGAATTCTACATCATTATACTTGTGCTCTCTTTTTCGAAGGAATGAGATATTGTCGTTTTAGCTTCACATTGAAAGGACTATGGAGTAATGAAAAATATCTTTTACCCACTCTTTTAATGCACTTTTACGCATTTATTTCTAAAACAAATGTCACTATCTATGCGTCCTTATTAAGAAAATTTGAAGTTTATTTCCCACTGCGATAACGTGGCAAAGAATGCCAACAGAAAGAAGGCTAGTGGCTAACTGGATGCGAGCAACGAATGCCAGGATGGATATGGAGCATGAAGGTTCATGAGTCATATGCTGGATGTGACAGGGCCAAAGGTTTCACCACATGAGTCAGAATGACACTGTTTTTATGAACTATTTGTTTCTGAAATTTTTCCTTTAATATTTTTAGACCGCGATAAACTATGGAAACCGAGTCCTCGGATTCTAGAGTTATAATTTAATCATATTTTAATAAATGCATTCTAAACTTTTGAATTAATATAGTCAACATTTACCAAAAATAATTCGTTCCATAAATGAGATGCTGCAACGACATTTGACCATAAATAGTTTACCCAATAAAAGTAACATGATGTGTCTACTGATTAAACTAAGGACTAACAAAGCTCATTAAAGAAGAACGTAACTATTAGTGAAATGATCAAATCTTTCTTTATTGCCGAGAATTGTTTTGTGTTTGCTCGTAAAGGAAGAATCTACTCTCTTAGGTATTGGCTCAACTTTTTATTTCTATGGGGAAATCAAACCGAAAGTTCATTACTCAAAGTGCTGAGCAATAGTAAATTATTGCAGCACCATTTCGAGAAACTTGCGATAAAACTGCTCGAAAAATGAATAAACTACAAATAAAATAAAACGAATAAAGCATAAACAATGATTACTCAAAACCCGGATAAAATAGAACAATCGGATAGATTGACATGACAAAACAATAAAATACTTCTTCTTTCTTTATTTTTTTCCTTTATTACAAGCGCCACTTATTACAATTTTTTCTGACGGTCTTAATTTATAATTTATTATTTTTTTAACTGAATATGAAACAATATGGAATGATATTTAAGAGTAAATTAGTATTTTAGATGCCTTTTACGTAGGGCTCGACAAATGCGGTTACCAGATCGCCACTAGCAGCTAGATTTTTACAGGTGGCGGATGGCAAATCATCTTTTCCTACCACGTTTTCGTGAGTTTTTTAAAAACAAGTAGCATTCTTGAAAATATGGTTGTTGACGTACTACGCAAATTCGAAATTAAAAGTAAAATCGCAAATTTCAACGCATTTATTGCGTATAACCGTAATAAAAACTCTAAAAAAAGGACTCTATAGCATTTTGACCAGTCACGCGCTGGTCTTTTAAAATAACAGTTCCAAAGGATGGCAACACGCCTCTTGATTACAACGTTGTTTACTCCTCATTAAGACCAGAACGTGATTGGTCGAAATGCTATTGAGTTCTTTTCAAGGAAGCATTCTTGTCTAGCGAATACGACTCGCCGCGATTTATCGAGCAATGTTTATAAGATTGCTTTGAAAAACGCATTTAAATAAAAAAAAAATGTTTTTTAAGTGCCCTACGACATATAATTCTTATACAAAAAAAAAAGCTTTCTGCTATAGAATTATGTTCGCTAAAGCATTGGCATTGTATTTGAAGCTACATCGTTGTGGAAATTTTTTGATATTGAACTGGAAGAAGATTTACACATTGAAGCAAACTGTGTGAAAAACCGACCACGCCAGTGTCCAAGTTGTATGCCTCAGCTCTAAATGGTTTAGCCAATAGTTGCAAATAAATTTCTGTTATAATCAGGGGACAAAGGGAAGACTTGTGAAACTGGCGGCAACCAAATCTGGCCAAAGTGACCATGAGGGCAGTTTCTCTAAGATGCTTAACAAAAAATCATCTTTCCCACTATTTGAGTGCCTGGTTGCTGCGATCGAAGCGGCTGTTAATTTTGCATGAAAGTTGAGGGGTGCTAAGATCAAGACTACTAGAATGATCTGGGCTCATTATTGACCTTCGATACGTATAGTGAATGCTCGCCTTCCTAAAAGCAAGATTTCGGGAATTAGGAGACATTGTGTAAGCCTGTGCTTGTAAATTACTCGTCATTATTGTAAATTGTATCGTACATTGTAAGTGTACTCATTACATTGTGTAAATTGTACTCGTACATTATTGTAAATTATACTCGTACATTATTGTACTCGTACATTATTGTAAATTGTGCTTATACGGTGTACTCGTTATTGTAAATTGTGCTTATCGTTGCACTCGTTATTGTAAATTGTGCTTGTAAATTGTACTCGTACATTAATGCAAATTGTATTTATAAATTATAGTTGTAAATTATGTTGAAATTTTACTTGTAAATTGTATTTTATAAATTGTGCCTTAAATTGTGTTATAAATTGTGCCATAAATTGTACTGGTAAATTTATTGTAAATTTACTTGTAAATTAATATTTGTAGAATTATATTTGTAAATTGTGTACTTGTAAATTATACTCGTATATTTTTTGTAAATGTACACAACATATAGTGCAAAACATTATTATTCCATATTTTCAAAGTGCAATTTGCAATTTTATGAGGAATCAATATGTGTGGACTCCATAAATTTCAGTATTAAGCTATCAAAATATATATTCACGACTATTTCTGTTGAAAGACGGTTCTTTAGGGACTCGATAAATGCTTCATAGAATTACAACCATTCCGATTAACGTCTTTTTCTATCTAAGGACCTTTTTCTCCACCCCTCCCACCTCGAAAGCCATTAATGGGAAAGATTATTGTGTATATATGGTACCCGTGGCGTAGCTATAAAATTTGAGCCCTAATGCAACTGCATTGGTTGCAATGGCATCGCTGTGCCACTGTATGGTATACCTCAATAGTTACATAATAAACAATTTCGAAATATAACTTGCTCGAGTAAGTTTGCCTATTTTTAGCCAAAATACGTCTTACTGCCTTCCTAGATAGCCCTTGCTGGATCTCGGTCAAGGAACCCTGCTCCAAGTATGTATTCCACACTTGTGAAATAAATCTATAAATAAGCATATATATATACAGTGAAAATCGGTTATAACGACCTTCAAGGGACCGTGCAAATTCGGTCGTTATAACCGATAGTCGTTATAAACGATATCTTTTTAAAATCATAGTAGCTTATAGTATAATTAACGTGACCGTTTATTTTTTTCCTCAAAACGGGACATACGGCGTATGTCCCGTTTTGAAGAAAAGTCAACATCACGACAGCCACTTTTTTTACAATTTTGCCATTAAATTACGAACAGAGTGGGGAAGAAACAGAGTATTTTCTTTCATGGCCCAATTGTCTTTAAACTCGGAATTTTTATGTTTTTCTGATCTTAAATGTTAATATCGCTGGCACCTCCATGGACGTTGCTAAATTCTGTACGGCACTCTTCACATCTGACGTCCGATGGAGTACTACTTTGCTTTACAAACTGGTACTTTGTGAGTTAACATTAAAAGTGCACTTGCATTTAGACATTCTTAAAATCAGGGCCGTACTTAGGAGGTGCGATCTGGCCAGCCGCCCAGGGCCGCTAAAATTTAGGGCCGCCAAAAATTGTAGTGCAAATACCAAGAAATCAGTTTTTAGCAACTCCATATACTTTCAACAGAGTATTTGGTCAACTCACCTTTTGTGTGTGTGACGTCATACTTCCCATAATGCAGCTTCTAAATGGTGGTCAGAATAAATACACGTGTTATTAGTCAAATGTGTTATCATCAGTAGCCTATGTACGTTACCATGTTTATTGTGGTGGCCATACGGCCACGTCATATACTCCTGGCAGCACAAAAAACTAGAAAAATTACTTTGTAAGTTCTAATATTATAAAACAAGCAGCTTTGTTCGTTGAGAAACTTTTCATTAATTCGTTATAATTATAATAATTAGAGTAATAATAAATTACAATGATTCGTATTTTATTTAATTTTTATCCCCTATTTTCAATTTAACTTCATTATCTGCTCTTTATTTTTACCTATATCGTTTAGACTAGGAAAGGACTTTATGCTTTATAAAGGACCCAATGCTAAACCCCGGTAAACGTTTTTATCGTTGTGTTATTTATATGTCAAAATATTTTTAAGGGCCGCTAAAATCTGCTTTGCCCAGGGCCGCTAACACCGTAAGCACGGCCCTGCTTAAAATGGAGGTGTCACATAAAAAAATATTAAATTGACTACAATAACACACGTTTGATAAAAAAAACAATAATCAATTGTCAAGCAAGATGCGCGAGTTTGCAGGCTTCTGACCGACTTATAATTCGTTCACGAAAAGTAGTCCAATGGTACCGTTAGAAATAACGGGAGCTGACGTCAGAAACGGCCTAGCCGATTACAGCAGAGGGATGGACGTCATTTCAGAACTGATTTTGAGCGCAAACAAACGTTCGCTAAAAAACCAGTTCTGAAAAGACGTCCTCGCCTCTGCTGTAATCGGCTAGTCTGTCTGTGACGTCAGCTCCTGTAAATTCTAACGCTACCGTCGGACTACTTTTCGTGACAGAACTGGACATATATGTGGGACGTATTGTGTATGCCCCGTCATCGCCGCGCTACTAGGGTTTCTCTCTTTCTGAAAGCGGGACATTTCGGCGACCCGAAGCTTTGCTTGGGAACAACGGGACAGGCTACCTAAAAACGGGACGTATGGTCAGGTTATGTATAATACACTCTAGAGTTTTATAAATTATTTTGATAGTAAAAAGTATTAAACTTTTTGGTTTCAAAATTAAATAAAAATGTATTTAATTATAATGAATTTAATTTCCGTTTATATTAAATTATATTTATAGCCACACTAAATAAGTAGTATTTTTTATTTTTTTAAATTGAAAAAATTCTAGAAAATACTAAAGTATATAATGTAGAAAACAAATCTAATGAATAATATTTATTATATTATACTAATGACTTCCGAACAGTGCCGGTTTAAGAGTTTTATAGGCCTTATTCTGAAAAAATAAAATAGGCCCCTAAAGAATATGACCCTCGTGATATTCAATTAATAAATCACTTTTTAAGTTCACTATCTTCAATATTCAGGTTTAGCAGTAATAAAAATTTCTCGGACATTTGTAAATAAACAAGATTAGAATAACGCTTAAATTTTAATAACTAACCCACATTGTTCTGCTTTATGACTGTCAAGTCGCGTCGTTATATCCGATACGAATTTCCCTAGTTAGAATCTACGTAGACTACAAAATCGCCGTCGTTATATACGATGTCGTTATAACCGATATATTTAGTATGGAGTAGAATAGCAAACCAAACTTCTTGTAAAAATTCCGTCGTTATATGCGGTTGGTCGTTATAACCGGCGTCGTTATAAACGATTTTCACTGTATATATACCTATACGTAGACAAGCTTCTTTCGAGTGCTATTTTAGCTTTGTCACAATTTTCCCCATTTTGTCTTTCACAAAACTTATCTGATTGGTCGCTTCTGTTTCATGTCTCCACAAATAAAAATTTAGGAGCCTTCAAATTAGATTAAGCTATCGAGTTATTTCATTGAGCCTACGGTAAAGCCTTTAAACGTAATTAGATGACACATTAAAACTAGAAATTTCTTTCTAATATATATAATTTACTAATATATATATAGTTTCATATACATATTAAATTTTTTATAATATACGTATTAATTTATATATATTTTTATTATAATATTATAAATGATTTTATTCATATAATGTTATAAATATATTTATATTTATAAATAATTATTAATATATAAATTAATTATTTATTTATTTATTTATTTATTTATTTATTTATTTATTTATTTATTTATGTAGATTATAAGATACATATTTAAGATAGCAAATATATAACACAAAAACTTTTATTAAGATTGCATAAAAACTATGAATATTATAAACCAAGCTAAATAAAATTATGCGTGATTTTATGCATTGTTTTCAGTAATGGAATTAATTATAATTTTACTGCAAATTCTTTACTCATATGAGTTTGCTTTCTATTTGCATATACAAATTTTTATTTTTATATCAACAAGATTTCTTTTTGTCTCCTTTAAATGACATTTTTACGAAGAGTTTTATTTTTATAAATTTTAAAAGTCTATTTCTGGAAAGCTTCCTTTCATGATAACACAGATAAAAAAAATCGTATAAGATTGAAAATCTTGCATTTAGAAAATTGATTTTTTTACGTTTTCAATTAAAGAACTCCGTACTTGAAATTGATATTAAAACTTGAGATTAAATCAGCCATTTATCATGCTTTATAAAATAATGTGTTAATTTTAAAACAACATGTATTCGTAGATATTAATTGATATTAATTTATTTGAAAATAATTTATAATGTTTTTACACATAAATCCAGTGGAAAATAATCTATCTATCTATTTGTTATATTGGCATTGACTTACTTTAAAATAATTTAAAGACCTGGTTTCAACCGGTTTTTAATTAATGAAGCTATGAATTAAAATAAACATTTTCACGTATATTGACTATATTAAAATTTTCATTTTATCCTACTATTCAGCATCGTCGGTACGTAGTTTTTTTTTTCAGAATATTATGAAGGCAAAGAACAAACGATAGTCTTTAGAAGGTAGTAAAAACAAAAAGGTGAATTTTAAAAGAAAAATTAATAAGACAATAAATCGGTTTTTTACTTTAATTTCAATTGTTTGATAATTATTATAACACTAATAATTGTCAAGCAATTGAGTGAATGTAAAGAATTTTGTTTTTGGTCCATTTACTTTTTTTTTAAAAAAACATTATGAAAAGTGAGAGCAAATCCTCCCCCAGCTTAAGATTGAGAACCAAGCCTAAAAAAATAATAGGATTGAGGCTTACCGCCTCCCCCCAACCCCCCCCCCTTATTTTCGTCAAGTTCGCCCTTCTGGGCATAATTATCAGATTTCGAGTAGAATAATAATCATAAATTTCTTCATGTAAATCTATATTTCTTGAAATTTGCTTTATATCATCTATAGAAAAAAAAAATGATAGACATATCCCAGATGACGGATAAGTAATTTGATTTGTTAGAACTTTAGGACGTTGCTCTTTTTTTAATGTGCATACAGTGACGTCAAAATTTAATAATAAGGATATGCATTAACCGAAAGGATTACATTCATTATTAGCATATATAAAAAAGTTTAAGCCTAAAAAATCATTTTCTGGAAAATGTCGATTTTTACAGATATTGATTACGTATTTATATTCTTGGAAAGCGGGAATTTTTTTAGGATTGAAATTAAGCATCTTGGTAGTTTCACGATCGTAACGTGGTGTCAGAAATAAAACATTACTTATCCGAGTCTATGCCCTAATAGATAATCACTTGGTAAACTCACACATATCCAGTGACGGCTCGTGGCGCTATTTTAGTGAGTCAGAACTAGGCTGATTCACCAAAATTTGAGTCCACGTCCACACTCGATATCTAGGGGAGTTTATGCTCGCCAAGAAACTGGCTTCACTGACTAAGTAAACACGTAGGTTAATGCATTTTGGTGAATTGGCTTAACTCCTGCCTCACTAAATTTTCGCCACGAGCTGCGGCTGTACGTATCTTCCATAGACAAATTTTATTATGCATTTCAGTTTCACCAAGTCGGCGACAATGGCATCGCGCTTTCTACGCAATCCCCAAAATCCTTTTATAAATTTAATTTAATCCGGGTTGCCTGTAAATATTTGTTAAACTTCTATGAAATACACTGTAAATATATGAATATGTACTAACATAAATCTGAATATAAAAAACATTATATTCATGCATGCCACGTGCACTTAATTAAAAATATGCACTCAGAAGCACTTGTTCTATTGCTGTTAAATTTCGCGTATGTAATAGGAATGTAAAAAAATATATATATGAAGATAAGGCAAATTACAATAATAAATAGCTGAAAAGCAGTTTTATGCTTAATTGCGTAGCTCTGCCTATTTTTTTAAAGTACATTTTTTCTTTAAAAGGTGTATTTTAGAGGTTATTTCTTCAGCCAAGTTAAATTTGAACATGTGTTCTGCATAATTGTATGTCGTTAAAAAGGAAACTCAAAAAGTGAGAAAGAGGGGTAAGAAAGGAAGAAAAGTTATAACTGCAATTATTTTACCTAAAATAGGTATTGAAATATGGAAACTAAATTATTAAATGCGAGATACGAAGACCTCATCGTCTGTATTACGAAATGCAAAGCGTTAAAATATATTCCATTGCCAATCGATGATTCAATCAACCAATTTGGTATTTTGGTCTCTATACCTTAGGAGCCCAGTGCTATATTTAATCTATAATGACGTTCACGAAAGTTAAAATATTGGGAAAAAATAAAATCCGAGTTTTTTATAGAACAGTTTTCGCAGGATTAATAGACAGTGTGATATTTGTAGGTGAGATTAAAATGAGGTTCTGTGTTGCCCTTTACTTGCAGCTAAAGTACTTTCTATTGTCCATACTGTGTTTGGCAGTAATTATTGAAGTGGTGATTAAAACTTTCGGTGAAGTAAAGTCGGTTTAAGACTAATGAGAATATTACAAAAAGGTGTGATAAAATTCATGGAGCAATCTATATGCAATATAACCCCAATTGATAGGACTAAGGGGACGAACACTATTTTGGATAATTCGTAAATCCAATTTTCAGTGAACAGGTGCAAAGATTTATCCAAAAACACGCTTTGATGATGACGACACCAGCTTTCTTTTGTGGAGTGATTTGCTCACCCTTTCCCTTTCCCCCACCAGGACCGTATACCCCAGATTAAACTATTTCAGTAGCAGCTATTACAGCTTTTAACCTCTAAGCACTGAAGGGGAATTTCGGTTTGGAGAGAGAGAAATTTAGAGGAAAGGTGCTTAAGAATGGGAATTTATGTGTCAGCTTATACATACCAGTCGATATACAAGAGATACTTGAAATAATTATGCAGAGGTGAAACGTCTGACAAAACACGCTATTAAAAACCCTCTAACACCGAAGTTTCACTTACACTCCACGATGTCACGTGTAGTTATAGCCAAAATTGTACGTGGAAAAAAAAACAGAATAACACCACACGACTTTTCTCTTGTAAAATTTAATTTTATTATTATGCTCTTGAATAACATTTGTATTGGTTTCTTTCTTAAGGTCGAATACACTAAAAAAGTAAATAATAGCGCTTTTGCAACAAATATTGAATGGACGTCTGTTTTAAAAGATAATGTAAAAACACAAAACTTGACGGGACAAAATTTGAACAAAATTTGACGGGGGCTGTTTTACTGTGATGCCGAGAAATAGGCAAAGTCATCATTAAATTAAACACAAAATTTTCAGTTCCATATTTGAGCCATTGATTATGAACTTAAAATTGAATGAACTCAAAATCTAAACTTTTAATGTGGCCTTCGTGGATTTTTTGATCTATATATATATATATAACTTTTTTTTAAATTTATAATACTTACTTATTATGCAGATCGACGTGGACAGATTGGCTGCAAGCAATAACTTTATAATCTCAATAAGATAAAGGTGTGACTTTCAAGTTTTAGGATTACTCGTCATACCTTTGCTAATTACGAGGCAAGTGGATGGGAAAATTTTACTAATAGTGAATGATGAATGAAAGTGAATGAAAGGAATGAACTCTAGAGCCAGAATTTATGAGTATTGTGAGTGGCCAAAAAACTAAAAAAGAACCCCAAAACAAAATATGTACGGAGAAAGAGAGCGTTGTTCTTGTCCTCGTTCGTCTAGCGGTCAAGACACTCCGGGCTAAACGGAGGGACCCTGGTTCGAATCCAGGATGGAGGCGGTGTTTCTTTTCTCCTAAAACAAAAAAAAACTCTAGTTTGAGCTACTATATGTGTATTCTGAAAATTATAGTATAATAAATTCCCCCACGAAAACTCACAAAAATCTCGCCCCGGAGGCTTTCTTGTGTTGACCATATTTGGCAATTGTGTTATCCCTGCGGAGGGTAATAATACCTTAACACCTTTACATACGGAGAAAGAGAGCGTTGTTTCCTGTCCTCATTCGTCTAGCGGTCCAAGACACTCCGGGCTAAACGGAGGGACCCTGGTTCGAATCCAGGATGGGGAAAGCGTCTCTTTTTCTCCAAAACAAAAAAGCTCTAGTTTGATCTAGTTATATGTGGGAGCCGAAAATTATTGTATAAAACATTTTATAGTCTCCTGACATTCTCGTCAGACTCGCCCAACCTCCGTAAAAGTCTAAAAGAAAAAAAGGATAGCATAAATTTGAGATAAATAAGGAAAGCAACTAATTTGACAGGAGGGGGATAAGATGGCAGTAACCTGGGAATGAGAATGGACAAAGGAAAAATGGGAAGGAAAAAAAAAACTTTAAATTAGCGGGAGGGCCACAATCCAAATCTATGTATTTTCAATAATTCATATGATAATAACGTAGACTCTTTGAGAAAAGGTATTATATCAAAATCCCCCAAAAAAGTGGCCATCTAGTGGAGGTTTATATCCACTTATAATATTTAATATTCGTGTATTTTTATTTTCTAAGAAACCCCACGGCTATCCATTGCTGAGAACATTAGTTCCCGTCCTATCATCGAAATTAAGTAACAACAGACTTGATCGGCATTCAAGATGGTGACCGTTCTTAAGATTGGTCTGCGCGCCGGACTAATGTCAATTTCCTACTATAGTGCCTCAATGAACGACTAACAATTCCACCTTATCCGATAATTTGGCCTTTACACAACAAAAGTTCGAAAGGCCAAAGTGTGGGCGTTAAAAAAATCTGAAAAAGAAGAAGAAAAAACACTATACACATAATTCCCTCTAGGCGTCATAAACACGGGAATAAACTTAATAAATGTATTAAGAATCTCAAAACACTGAACTCCTAGTCAACACCCACTCAAATGTATAAAGAGCGTTAAACTAAGAGCTATTTCTAAAACGTTAGATTTCTTCAACCCGTGATATTTAAAACGTTGGCTGGTCTTCTCCTAGAAAAATATTCCGAATTCGTTCAGCAAACTCGAGTTGGATTTCATTGCCCTTTTCCTAAACTCAACTATGCCGGAAGAATTTTAATAAGATGATATCGCTGGCTGCTTTCTTCGGGAAAAGCGATCGAAAAGCTCTTTAAACCCACATCATCAACTCAGCATGGGACAAATGACAAATGTTTGTGCTTGAGGATATCGATTTGCACAAAGATGGAATATTTTAATGCTCTTCTAGCTGCCAACTATTCTATTTTTTTATACGAACCTTGATCTATAAGCGTATAATACTTAAGAAGGGATGAAATAAAAAAAAGAGATCGAAACATTAACCAAACAAATATATATTTGATTCATAAAAATAACATAAAGGCATGAAAATAATATTGCTATACGTAAGAAATAAAATATACAAAGATAAATATGTGTATTAATATAATATTTGATCAATTTTTAATATTTAAAAAACTTCTGGCACAAATTCTTACCGGTCTTCAATATTTAGTCACCATCAGCAATTGGACAACCTTAAATTTTTGGAGTTCGATTCAAACCATCATAAAAAAATAAATTTTGTTAAAATAAATTTTTATCGCCTGAAATAGATGCAGCCATTAATTTGGCATCAATATAGGGTTTTTTTTCAATGCTTAACAAACCCTGTTCAAAACCGCTGCTAAGTTGTTCCACTTATGCCCCAGATTAAGCTATTTCGGTAACAGCTATTAAAGCTTTCAACCTCTAAACACTGAAAGAGAATTTCGGTTTGGAGAGAGGAATTTATCGACATCTATTAATGTTTCCTTTTTTTATCCTATTTATTTATTTTCTCTCGAAATTTTCAATATCTGCTTATTGCGAAAACGCCAGAATATCTAAGAGAAATCACTACTATGCATGAGTTGAATAAAGGAATATATATAAATAAGCTGTTAAAACAATAAAAAGAATCAACGGAACATCCCTCGCGATGTTCAGTGTCCGACTAATTAACTGCCATGGCAAATCAACCGACTACTGGAGAATCCATTTTCGTAGAACTCGCCGTCCCCTGATGCTAATTCTCTTTTAATTATATTGGCAGAAAGGACATTTCCATGATCAATATTACCAGCTTCATATTTCCTAGCAATTACCCTACTTTTGTCGCTTTTTGCCAAGATTGTAATATAGAAGCCAAGATCTACGTTTTTGTCCTTCTTCTGTCACCATTCCTTTTGCTTCATTTGCATAGAAATTAAATTCACTAGTTTGCTGAAACACACACCTTCCGACCGAAGCACGACATCGGATCCCTTGAGCTACGTTTTCACTAATACAATTATACGTAAATTCGGATGATGTTAACAATTTCTGTCGCTCATTCGAGTGTGACAAACTCCTTTGTTTGTTTGTGTGCGAGAACAAAGGTTCTCAGGCAGCAGCAACGAGTTTGCGTAAATAATTACGAAAACAAGCAACGGTCGCACAACAAGAGCTCGACCAAGCAAAAAAAAAACAACACACAATTGAGAAATTTTTTTTTTATCTGCAATTATGAATCTTCAAACAATCATTTTCGACGCATGTATAGGTGTATACATGCATGGTAATTGTTGAGCAAATGCATTAATTGCGTTTATTCATTTATTATAATTCCGGAAACGATCTTAAATCTGACGATATCTACCTAATTAGTGTGTATATATAGTTACGACATGTTTGTATTTCATTAAGCTGATAACAATGACACCTAATTAACTGTAAATCCGATCTTTTGGGCCATTCATTAATTAGTGTCACAAAATTAATAAAATTTGCCGAGGCGAATATTCAAGTCATTCATTTTAATCCGATTTCTTCTTTAAATGAGTCACGCTTTATATAAAGAGAATTACCCAAATTAAATTTTAAAAATATATTACATTTAATGAGAACCTTAATTAATTAAAGCTTTAATGAAATTGTCACTAAGAACAATTTGTTCTTTAAATTATTTTAATTGAGTCAATATCGTGAAAGGAAATTACCAAATAAATTGTTAAAAATGTAATAAATTTAAGGACAAAATTAAAGCCTTTAAGTAATTGCCACTAAGAACAAATTATTAAATAATTAATAATAATTACAATAATAATATTTAATAATTTAAAGCTATATTAAAACATAGAGTTCAAAAACTGTGCCCATTGTGTTATTTTACCAAGCTTTGCAATATTAAATAATTATTGTTTATAGCATTTTCTAATGAACGATTAAATTTATAAAGATAACTTTTTAATTCAAAATAATGTTCATTCAAAAACATACATTTTAAATATATATAAAACCAACTAATTTTCTGTGATATTACATTATATTTTGCATTCAATTAAATAAAGTGCAAGATGAAATCACATTTCTAAATTACGGTTCAAAAGAGTAAGTTCGCTAACCCTGCAAAGATTAAAACATTAAACTTTGATTAAAAAATTAAACTTCGATTAAAACATTAAACTTTGATTAAAAAATTAAACTTTGATTAAAAAATTAAACTTTGATTAAACATTTAAGTTCTAGGTAAAGAATCTTCTCTAGTAAGCTCAAACTTTTTTCTTAAACTCAGGCAAAAATTACAAAAAGCATAAATACGCTTCATCTTTTTTTACGTAAGACGTTAATAATACAAATAGTCAATCTTTAATAAAACAAATAATCCATACTTCAATAATAAGTACAGTCAAGACTTCAATGATATGAGTAGTTAATTAAAACAGAACAAATTGTATAGTTACATATTGTGAACAATTGTTTAATTGCATGTATTAATCTATTTGATTTTCCCTATAAATAATACAGTAAAACCCCGATTATCCATTAGCCACAAGACCAGAGCCTTGACGGATAATTGAAAAGACGGTTAAGCGAGGACGGGGAAATTTATAGTACAATATAGTACATTTTTATTAAAATTATACAATTAAAAAAATTGCATTGTGAAACTTTCTAAAGGCATAAACGAAGTTTATTTGAATCTGAAAGCGAAACATCTTGAGAACGTGATTGAATGAACCACTAATAAACGAGGGTGTGTCCAGCTGCTCAAGTGATGATTTTTTTCATTGTCTTCCTTGCTGCTATGTTGCCATTAAAAGTAAGTTTGGAAACATAGCTTTCGATTTTGTCTGCATCTCTCTCTTAATATTATTCACAGTTGTTCGGCATACGCCATAAATTGGCGCGATGTTAACTGGACTTTCTCCCCTTTTGTAGACGCTTAATAATCTCCAATATTTAGAAAAATCGAGCACAATATGCTTATATTTTTCACTCATTGTTTTCAAACAATTTTTATTACTAGCACACAATAAATTTAATCCAGAGATGCGCATATGAACGACTTGGCGGGCAAGGTCGTACTGATGCTTACAGTTTGAATGTGCCGGCGTTAGCCCAGCAACACTGACTTGAACTTGAAGCCGACGGTTAAGAGAGGAGGCGGTAAATCGAGAGACGGATAATCGAGGTTCCACTGTAATTCAATTTTATTAGGTAAGTTAGAAATGGAAGTCAGTTGAAAGCATGGCTTGCATGTGTTACACTCGACTCTCTTCTACGTTAGTACACATAAAAAAACACTTCGGAAGGACTTTTTACGACAGAAGTATGAGTTACTTTTATGAAGAGTCGTTGTTCTATTATTTTAATGATTTCCTATAACGTATAATTGCATTGATTTCGAGTTGGTTTGATATTGCCAGAAAATCTCCTTCTTCTTCTTTTTTTTTAATCTCGCTTAAGAAAACTTCTATAGCTGACAAAATGAAGATTTCAGGTAAAACTTAAGATTATATTGATAATCAATTAGAAAAGCTTAATTGCGGCGAAAGAAAGGTAGCTTTTTCTGATAATTAAGGTTCAGCAACTTACGTCACATGAGCACCGAGTTCTTTTTAAAAATGCTATGGGGTTCTTAGCATCAGAGTTGGAAAAACAGACCAAGAAAACAATATCGCAGTTTTGAATAAATGTTTACGAAAAATGCATCGATTGCAACTTGCTGTTATGTGTCATAAAATGTTCTGACATTCATTATAACGGTTCTTTCATTATTTTTCGCTGCTGCGCATTGTTGCGTTATTTATTTCTCTGGAGAAACATGTGAAGTTAAATGAAAAAAAAAATTTCAATGATAAATCATTAAGTAAAAAAAAATTAAAAAATTGCAATTATTACAAATGGATTTAAGAAGAACAACGTTTTAGGTGTAAGAGAAAAAATTTTAACACATTATTCGACGTACGTTTCGGACGGGCAATGGCCGTCCCTCGTCAGGAATTCGAGTGATCTAAAATTAAACAGAAATGAAGTATTGCTGTGTTTACCGGTCTAGTTGCGCGATACTAACTCCATCTATTGGTGACAAAAGGAGGCTAGTAGAAAATGAAGAGAAATTTGATGTTTGGAGGACAGAAATTAAGTTTTTCCACGTCTGGCTGAAACTCAGAGTCGTACTGCCATCATTAACGATATTTGCAGAGTTGAGATTTATAAAGAAGGCTTTCAAAAAATTCAGTTCGTGTTGCGATTTCGATTGACGGATAATTGACGCCACTTGGAAATTGAATTTGTGTTTTTTCTCCCAGCAATGAACTGCGATGGAGAATTTATTAAAATCAGCCTTTGAAACGTAACGTTGATATTCTCTAATTCTGTTCAGTAAAGCTCATTTAGTCTGGCCGATGTAGGATAAATTACACTGGCAAAATATTTGGTACACTCACCAGCACTGTAGTGTAGGAAGTTCATCTTTAAGTGTAGAGGGCTGAATTTTATTGAAAGGGAAGAAAATAACCTTAAAGTGAGCACGTTTAAGAATTTTTGCAATAGAGCAGCTAATTTTTGGGAAAACGGGAGTACGACAGTACCAGAGTGTTCAAGATCAATTTGGTTAGAAAGCGTGGTTTTTGGCGAGAGTTTGGTGAATTTAGCAACGGCCAAATCGATGACACTGAAACTATAATCTCTGTCGATTACGACTGATTTTAAAAATTAAGTTCTTCAGAAAGTGTGGAGGAAGATGAACAAATTTTTAAGACGCGGTTAACATAAGTACAGAAAGTCGCCACTTTTTTGTTTAAGAGGATGACAAGATTTGGCATGAGGCGAGCGTAATACCGCAAATGGTTTTCTGTAAACAGACTTGATGAAATGGTGCCCTGCTTTCTTAATAAAAACATCAAGGAAAAAAGGACGCAAACAAGAAGGATGCTGTCCTTCTTAATATCAAGTGCTAATTCTATGTTTTTATCAATTGAGTTGATGGTAGGACCTATCGCCTTGAAAGGGCAACTGAGACAAATGCAATATTAAGCAATACGAATGAAATGTTCTTTTTCTTTCCGTGTCCAGATCAAACCCTACACTCCTAAAAATTTGCCACCATTAAAACCTTGTTGTTAGCCTGAAGCAAGTCATCCATGATATACATTGTTCCAGAAAATGCAGACAGATCAGTAGTAAGTGTGCAGGTGCTCTGAATTAGGAATGAAATTGAAGGACATTGGTGAAATCGTAAGTACTCCGAATAGAATTGCATGGCATGCATGGAATGACAAGACCGTAGTAATCCCAGAAACGCAATTAATATTATATCAGCAACATAAACATAGTCCAAGGCAATTTGATGTAGCACTACACAGATTATATTTACGAATAGGAGGTGGCGTTATAAACGTAAATTTCTTTGCCCTTATAACGTTGACTTTTCCACATATAAATATACAGGCCATCATTAAAATAGCTGATATAGCATAGTCGAAATAAGAAACAATGATATGATTATATGAACGTAATGAAAATAAAATCAAATACATCGTTGAAAGGGAATTATTGTAATTTTACGATAATTGATTTACAGAAATGTAAGAATAGAAACTAAGAATATTCTGATAAAATAAAAGTTTTAATTCCAATATTTTAATTTTCTATTTCGATTGTGAAATGAGAGAGAGGGAAAGCGTTAGTTTAAGATTCTGGTTATCTAAAAGGGATTGTAACTTATTTCTAACGTTTACTTTACATTTAAATAAGGTTAACTATCGAAACTCTCTTTATAAATTTCGGAGAAATGCGATCTGTTCTAATTACTTTTCGAACTTGCGAATGCAACGTGTGAGAGACTTTATTAAATTTACGACTATCCAGAGAGCTGCTCTGTATGCTTCTTTTTGCTTGCTTTATGAACACACCGAATTTCAATTCACTGGATACGTTACCTCCAGGGAATGAAATATATTTGGGGTAAGGAGAAGTATGAAGGCAACCTCCCATTTTCCAAGAGTATTTTGAAATAAATTTGTTTTGGCAATCACAATTTAAAGTCTTTCATTTAGGTTGTCCCACTTCATTCTAATCAGGTTGGGAACAATTTTGGATAGGAATATTATTGGATTCTCTCATTCTATTAAGAAATATAGTGACAATAATAAAATTGCACTGTATTGTAGATATACTAACTGTCCACCACGAAAACTCCTCTAATCGCTGTCTGCGCATATCTGTTGCCACAGAAACGAGCCTTAACCTATTTTTAATAGGGGATGCTTGAAAAAATACATTCGCAGTTCAGAATCCCGCCTCCCCCATTGGAAAGTGCGTTAGAGCTCATTTCAAACGCAACAGACAAGCGCAAACTTAACGACACAGGGGCGATAGAAAGACTATGATCTTAATGCATATTCATTTTCAGTTTTGTCATTGTTTATTTGAATAATTGTTGGTCTGTAAATGATACTTTGAATGGGTGTGATATAAAAATTAATTTAAAGCGTGTTTATTTATGTATGCAGGTACATATGTATATACGTATCTGTATACATTCATGCTTTTGACGTATTCTTTTGTTTAACTGCATCCAAAATTGATTTGTTAACCATTGGCGAAGCTAGCTACGATGTCTAAAGGGTACATAGCCCCCACCCAATTCTCGGACATTGCATTCATTTATAATTTGCGTTATCATGAGAAGTTCGCTAGGTTGCCTCCAGACCCCCCTCCGGGTACATCAGTGTTACTAACCATAATTAAAAAAAACACACAAGGTAGAAATATAAAAAAAAAAAGTTCGATTTATACAAACAGGTAAAATCAAGTCAAAGCAAATTATCTATAATTAAAAGAAATTTTGTAACTGTCATTGCAGGTGCGGAAACGTTAGTTAATCGGGCTGGAAGCAGGGGAGTGGACTGGGTCCTTACAAAGGGCACATACCTTGGAAGGCGCACCGGTCCCCGGACCGACGAACCAATCCGTCACTGGATAAAAGAAAATTGTCCCGCCCATGCACTCGCTTCAATATTAAAATGTACTGTGCATTCTACAATATTTGCATATTTCTGATCATACATTATATACATACATTCAATTTACATATTAATATTCATGCATTCTACTTACATGCTAATACTATTTATATATTCTATTTACATAATTGCTATTAATGAATATGCAATGCTCTCCTCTCTCTCTAATCATTAATGGATTATTGATAAATAGCTTAATATATAAACTTACCAAAGCCCCGTAACGAAAATGGCCAATTTTCAGATTTTCTTTCATATACAGAATCTTTACGTTTATTTGTATTTGTGATTTTACGGTGCAGGGACAGCAGTAGTCTTGCTGTGCGTAAACTTACAGTTTTCCGAATTTTCTGATGGTTCAGCTTATCTCTGCTCCCAAGGGAACTAAATCATAGACTACGGTGGGCAGAAAACCTGCACGCGTTCTACAATAACATTGGTTTCCAAACTTTTGTCCCGTGGAGCCGTTTTTAAGGAAAAATAATATGCTTATTTTTTCACTCATTGTTTTCGAACAATTGTTAGCACTAGCACACAATAAATTTAATCCAAAGACGCGCACATGGACGACTTGGCGGTCAAGGTAATACTGATGATTACAGTTTGAATGTGCCGGCGCTAGCTCAGCGGCACTAACTTGAATTTGACGCCGATGGTTAGGCGAGAAAGACGGTAAATCGGGAGACGGATAATCGAGGTTCCATTGTAATTCAATTCTAATAGGTAAGTTAGAAATGGAAGTCAGTTGAAAGCATGACTTGTATGTGTTACTCGACTCTCTTCTACGTTAATAGACATAAAAAAAAAACACTTCGGAATTACTTTTTATGACAGAAGTATGAATTACTTTTATGAAGAGTCGTTGCCCTATTATTTTAACGATTTTCTATAACGTATAATTGCATTGATTTCGATTTGGTTTGATATTGCCAGAAAATCTCCTTCTTTTTTTTTTTTTAATCTCGCTTAAGAAAACTTCTGTAGCAGACAAAATAAAGATTTCATTTAAAACTTAAGATTGTATTGACAATCAATAAGAAAGCTTAATTGCGGCGAAAGAAAGGTAGCTTTTTCTGATAATTAAGGTTCAGCATCTTATGTCGCATGAGCACAGAGTTGTTTTTAAAAATGCTATGGGGTTCTTAGCATCAGAGTTGGAAAAATAGACCAAGGAAACGATATGGCAGTTTTGAATAAATGTTTACGAAAAATGCATCGATTGCAACTTGCTGTTACGTATCATAAATTGTTCTGACATTCATTATAACGATTATTTCATTATTGTCGCTATTGTACATTGTAGCGTTATTTATTTCTCTAAAGACACATGTGAAGTTAAATGAAAAAAAAATTAATAATAAATCATTAAGTAAAAAAAATTAAAAAATTGCAATTATTACAAATGGATTTAAAAAGAACAATGTTTTTGGCGTAGGCGAAAAAATTTAACATATTAATCGACGTACGTTTCGGACAGACGTTGGCCGTCCCTCGTAAGAAATTCGAGTGATCCAAAACTAAACAGCACTGAAGTGTTGCCGTATCAGCACTGAAGTGTTGCCGTGTTTACCGGTCTATTTGCGCGATACTAGCTCCATCTGTTGGTGACAAAAGGAAGCTAGTAGAAAATGAGGAGAAATTTGATGTTTGGAGGACAGAAATTAAGTTTTTCCGAGTCTGGCTGAAACTCGGAGTCGTATTGTCATCATTAACGATATTTGCAGTGTTGAGATTTATGAAAAAGGCTTCCAAAAAATCCAATTCGGCTGGCGATCTCGGTTGACGGATGATTGACGCGTCGCGGAAGTTGAATTTGTGTTTTTTTATCCCAGCAATGAACTACGATGGAGGATTTATTAAAATTAGCTTTTGAAACGTAACGTTGATATTCTCTAATTCTGTTCAGTAAAGCTCATTTAGTCTGGCCGATGTAGGATAAATTACACTGGCAAAATATTTGGTACACTCACCAGCACTGTAGTGTAGGAAGTTCATCTTTAAGTGTAGAGGGCTGAATTTTATTGAAAGGGAAGAAAATAACCTTAAAGTGAGCACGTTTAAGAATTTTTGCAATAGAGCAGCTAATTTTTGGGAAAACGGGAGTACGACAGTACCAGAGTGTTCAAGATCAATTTGGTTAGAAAGCGTGGTTTTTGGCGAGAGTTTGGTGAATTTAGCAACGGCCAAATCGATGACACTGGGGCTATAACCTCTGTCGATTACGACTGATTTTAAAAAATTAAGTTCTTCAGAGAGTATAGAGGAAGTTGAACATACTTTTAAGGCGCGGTTAACGTAAGTATAGAACGCCGCAATGTTTTGTTCAAATGGATGATGCATTTTTTTTAAATAAATACATAGCAGAATCGGGCAAATGAAATTTCTGAACCGCTATGGAGGCTCCAGCCCCCTCCCCCACGCCCACTTATACCGGCGTCCATGTAATCAGTTGATGTCCGTCAGGTTGGTTTCGAAGTAACTGCAAATGGATTCTTCCCCGAGTTATAATCTTTCAGTGAGTGTAACTTCCCGGGCCACTGGATGATGTTTTTAATATGTTCAAAATATTATATTAAGGTAATAATGTAGTAAAATCGTAATGTGGTGATAACTAACTTCCTGAAAATTAGGATCATCCGCTTATTTTTTACTGGACAAGTAGATTAGTGTTTCTGTGAGTGTTCTTTTCTTTTATTTTCAGTGTTTCCTCGAAGCCTCTGAGCAAGAACTGCGGAGCCCTCACTGAGCACAGTGTGAGAACCTCTCCATTACAGTATTGGTAGTTGAATTCGGGCTAGTGACCCGATAGATGAATGCGTTACCGCTACTCCACCGTAGGGCAGTAAACCTATATTTTGCCGAGGAATCCGAACTTCTTGAAATCAGCGAGAACTAAAAAATAATAGAAGAAGCCTACCGCTAACACTTGCAAATTGTGTCGCCAGTATTCCGCCACGTTGTCGGTGCCCGAGTCTATGCTAACGAATGCGGGTAAAAACCTTTTTCTGTTTAGTTTAATAGGATTTTAATTACAACAATAAATAAACTGGCCGCTTAATAGTAAAAATTCAAATATTTTATTTTAATTGGTGAACAAAAAGAAATGAATGCTAAGATAAAAAAAAACTATTCCGTCGAAAAATCAAAAAAAAAATGCTTCATTCCATGCAATGATATTCAGTGGGACCAACAACATGGCGGCAAGCAGGCAACTTCTTTTAAAACTTTCGCTACCTCTATTGTTTTTTTAGTGCTCGCTGCTTAAAACCTAAGAAATCACCCCCACCCCAACCGCCAAAGGGATCAGTTAATTAATAAGAGCTTGTTTTTGTTTTCCATCGTTGAGAATTGTACCCTAAATAACAATGTGCTACGAGTGAACGCTTTACCCCTGCGCCTCCGCAGGGGTCATGTTCACTTTTTAAAAAGTGTTACATAATGTCATATGTAACCATCAGGGGTGGACTGAGTCCTCTCAAAGAGCACATGCGTTGTATTATAGGAGGGTGCGACTCTTATCGCCCATAAGGGCGCAAGTCCTATCGTCCATGAAGGCGCACCGGCTCAGGAAGCGGCTAGCTTGCGGCCCAGTCCGCTCCTGGGCGGATTTACCATTTTGCCGCCCCTAGGCTATTTTTGTTCAGCCACTTCCTACCCGTCCGCCCCCGACAATCAGTGGTAGGAACATAAAAATTGTTACATTCAATATACGCTACAAAAGTTTATATTGACAGTAAAAATGTTGAAAAACAAACTCATAAAGTAAAACGTAACAATAAACAATATTAACTTATATTGCAGTATTATTTCTTTTTGGTATATAATAATAAATCAAATTCAATTTCTGGAAAAAAATTTTTAATCTTGGCAAAAGAATAAATGTTGATCAAACACTGTTATTTAAACAGAAAGCATGATGTCTAGCCTACTTCTCGATAGAACATCTGATTATATAATCGTATGATATTGATTTTGTTATATCAAAATCATTGTTATATCAAAATTTTGCCGCCCTAGTTTATAGCCTAATATAATCTATTGGAAAATATAGCACTGGAAGCCATATGTTTATCATATAGGTCATATGCCGTTCCCTTTTTGCTAGAAACCCGTCATTTCTTTGCATGCGCATCTACAGTTATGTATTCATGGTTAATTTTTTATGTGGTATATTATTTTTTGTAATTCATAGTCTATTTGTAACAGCGACAAATCAACAATATTATTATTATTATTATTATTACTATTATACCAAAACTTTTTCCCTCTTCGGCGAAATTCATGTTTTTCGAATTATTTCACTGCCATTGCGGATGTTTATTATATTAAAATAAATTATACAATGAAACCCCTCATTAGCGGACACTCACCAGACAGAAAAAATTGTCCGTAAAAGAGAGGTGACCGTAAAACAGGGGGTCATTGTGAAGTAGCAGAATTATTACATTTCAATCATTTAAATACTTCATTTTGAAACTTGTGTCTTTTTGAACACGTAAAAGAAGTTTAAGATTACAAACGTAGGTACTTGTTGAATATGGCAAACAAATTTACAACAAAACGTTAAATATTAAAATTTATTTACCTTGGAAAAAATTGACTAACAGGTATTTGGTGGGTTTTACTCACCAGTCCTCTTCAGAAATGCTTTTTCAATAGCGAGGTTAAATCCCTCGCTTTTCCGTCGTTACGCTTACACAAATATGCCTTTAGTCTTATATTCGCTTACACAAATATGCCTTTAGTCTTATATTCGCTTACACGGCCTGTGTGATGGTCGAGTAAATGATAATAATAACTTTGGACTGTGATAGTCTCGTATTGATAGCTGTTTATTAGTTTCGAGCAGTGTATCACTATATGATTTATTTATTATCAAAGTCTTTATTAAGCATTAGTCATTTGAATCAGCGAATCCGAGTCAATTGCCATTCGTTGTTAATGGGAAGGAAAATTTTCCTTAGCTCTTGTCCTTAATTTCCTGTTGTGAGGAACAAGAGGCTAGTGAAGGCCGAAATTGAAACGTATTTTGTCCCTACTGGGGTTCTAGTCTAGTGGAATGAATCATGAAAATAGTGTCCGCGTCCGTGTCTGAGGGTGACCGCTAAGCAAGGGTTTGAAATACATTATTGTAAATCAGTTTCTGCCGGAAATTTTTTTATCTGACCGTAAAAGCTGGGTGGCCGTATCTAAGGGGTGCCCATTAAAAAGGGTTTCGCTGTATATGTAAAAACATTGATTCAAACGATTTATTTTTTGGGGGGTTTCAGGTTGTGTTTATGGCGCAAGAACAAGCCGAATCATGTTGCTTTGTACAATTTACTGACGAATCCGAACCTTTATGTTTAGAGAATAAAACCCCGAAAACCGGAGACGTAGAAAAACTGGGAGAAACCAGTAGGAGTCAAACTAGCATCCTAAACAAGGCCCCCCCCAAATGGTCTAAGATGACCCCAGTCATCACTCCTTAATCCGTCATTAGTTACCCAATATACTGTATACTATTTCATGGCTAATAATTTTTTACCCCCACGCCTTTACTCAAAATAGAGCTTTTCTGAAAAGAAGAAAAGCAGAGACGCCATCCTGGTCCGTAGTCACTTTTTCTTCTTTGCTTTGTTTGTTTGGCTTTTTTATGGCGCAAGAGCATCTGGGCTATACTGCTCCAAACAGTATAGACCAGATGCTCTTGCGTCATAAAACATCCAACCTTTCTTTCATCTTTGCGAAAAAGCTCTAGTTTGAGCATAGGCGTGCATGTCAAAAAGTATTTGCCAGCTTAATTCGTCACGAAAAATTATAAAAACATGCCCCTATGGCCAGGGGCGCCGAGAGCCAAGGTGGGACCCCAGGCTCACTTCGACCGGCCCCATAACACCAGGTCTTGCCAGTGCGGCCATTCATCCGGGCCCGCGGGCTGCCGTCCCTGCTGCCCCCTCTCGTCGGCTCTGCCTATGGCTTCACGTGTTGATTATTTGGTAATAGTGTTAACCTTGAGAAGGGTAATAATATCTTACAAACACAATATATTAAATATTTTATCGAGGTGATTCAAAAGTCATTGCCGTTTTCTGCTTTGTCACCAACTTTGCTGAACTTACGTATTTCGAAGACAATTGTGAGCTGAGGTATTCCCATCTCATTTGACAATTGTCCAGTGCCTGCTTACGGATTTGACTCTAGGGCTTGGTGTATGACTTCAAAATTTACAGTCGAATGTCTTTCAGCACGTGCTTTGTCTTCAAAGCCAGTTCTCATTTTGAATCATCGGAAGCAAAATCAACACAACTCCATCTTCCACACGACAAAAATTTTCTTCTCTGCAATTGCAGCAAACGATAGTCTTTTTAAAAAAATTAATAATACTCGGATAGCACATGAAATCTTTATAATGATGATTAAAATCACCCTCATGGTAGTGATCAGAAGTAATCTCCATGGTAAAATGATGAAAAGTTGCCTCATAATTAGGATCCGAGCCAGCGAAGGAAATTTGGTGGTCCAAAAAAGACCACCAATTGGTGGTCGAAAAATCAAACCTTGGAGACACAAGTTAAAAGTACGATATGTATCCTTCTACAACATGTATTACCGATTATTAATCGGTAATACATCTCGGTAATACAAGGAAATTCGACTTTCCATTGTTTGGGAAATTTTCATTTTCTTTCTATAGTATCTGCTTCCAAGTTTGAAGAGGAGGAGTGTGTTTTCGATGGAATCAGCAATTCAGCAGACTTTGTTGACTTCACATCTTGCAGGGCTGATGGCAAATTAAAAAGGGAGATTAACGTTGTGTGCGAATGCGACATACTAAAAACGATCAAATGATATAAAAATACTGAAAAGAAATAACTTCTATAGCACGAGGAAATGAAACATTAAACGTCATAAATAATAAATACCAGTGAAATCGCTTCACTTCACTCCACTGCTGGTCAACCTAGGGAATTTAAAGTAAGGAGACCATCTCCCCCATACGATCACAATCCTACAACGTCTCTTTAAAATTTTACCATCGGGTGTTACCACAAGACATGTTTGCTTGCTTGTGTACAGGGGAAATTGGAAAGGGTGGCAGCCGAAGACTGCGCTGTAATTCCAGAACTACAAGACCTGAATTTGTTGCAAGTGTCTTTCTTACCAAAATATTGCACGGACTGAGCATGCAGGTGGACTTTTGAAAGACAAAAATAAATAGTTTGCATCACGAAATTTTTGGCAGGAAACATTTTATCTTTGATGAACAGTAGCCTTAAAACCAAATTCACGATTTGCGTATGAAATAAACGGAAAACGCCCGCGCGTGTTTCAAATGACAAATTTGTCATCGATGTTTATGAATTTAACAACCATTGGTTATGAGTTGGCGACAATTGTCGCTTTGTCGCCATGCTGGCTCTAACCCTACTCATAATATAATATGTAATTGGTTAGTATCTGTGTATAGCATTATACAATGATTTCGACACCGACATATAATTAGCTAAATCTAGAGCTTTTTTGTTGAGGAGAAAAAGATACGCGGTCTCTTTTTCTATTAAACAAAAAAGCTCTAGCTTGAGCTAAATATACGTGGGTGGCAAACATTATTGTATAATAAATTCCCCCACGAAAAACTCACAAAAATCTCGCCCCGGAGGATTTTCTGTGTTGACCACTATTATGCAGTTGTGTTATCCCTGTGAAGTGTAATAATATCATACATTTGTATAGCATGTGTAGTCAGATTTTGTCAGACTGCGGAGAATGCATATAAAATTTAAGTATATAGGACGTTTATATATTATAAGACGTACATACAGGCAGACTAGTTAAATTAGAGATTTATTTAATTATTTAAAAAACACAAATATCGTTATTAAGTATGGGACAGAAGAAAATTGCAAAAGAAGAACTATGAAAACTATATTTATCATGATGTACAATCATGTTTCTGTAGAAAATCGTCTATATGTTTATAATTATGTATGTTCGTAAAATGAACGCTAATGAACTTATCATTGCAACCAAAACGTAACATGCGTCATGTCTTATATACAAAGAAAACGTTGGAAGCAAAACTATTTCTATTTGTACATTGATGGTGGAAAATGTTGGACTGAATTTTTTATACAACTGGCAGGCACCCACTGACGTATTCACACCCCGCGTGGAAATCTATTTAACTTTCCGTTTTTATCTCTCCCCATCCCTTTATCCAAACACAAATCAAATAAAATACGCAAAAAAATCGCAACTGCATTGCAATTTTTTTAAAAGCCTCCATGTCCTTCTGTTAATATTCGCCACAGGAGAAAAAAAAAATCTTTACGCTTTCTAGGTTACTCCATTTTGCGTTTTGGCTTCCGATATCTCGCTATGCTTCTTAAACGATTCCATCTTTATTTTATTGATTTCAATCCATTCCTATCCTATCTATTCCATCCTATTTCATTATTTCATTTCCATTTCTAGCTAACGGTAACATTATATTTTCAAAAAATCTATAGAAATACACGAAAAACAATGCACTGCTTCTCAATTATATGTGCATGTTACCGTTTGAACGTAAAATAAAAATGCACTACTTAAAATTTAATCAAAGTTACAACTTACTTTTACCTATCTAAACTTTTCAGCACTAAACGAAACCTGGAAAACCCCTTGAAATAAAATCCACTAAACTGGATTCGAGAAACTCTAACCTATAATGATTTAATGATTGGTTAATGCTTTTATTACTACTCGGTTTTTCTTTTAACAATAGCGCCCATATGAATACTTCTAATGGGGGGCTATGGAAAATTATTACCTTCTCTAAGGCTTTCAAACATTTTAATAAATGTACAAGGTACTAAAATACTACAAGAATAAATGAAACTACTTGACAATTAGTAATGTACCTCATTTTAAAACGTGACTGTAAAACTAAAAAAAAAACTGTAAAAGTAAATTTATAGCAGAATCAGGCAAATCAAATTTTTAAACAACGACTAGGGGGTGCTGAATCTCCAATACGCCCTTTAGCGTTAATTTTAACGGAAGTTATCGTTCAGATCTTACTGCATTTGTAGATTACAACGATGGCATACAAAATTCAGCATGAACTATGATTAATCCCTGCACCTTATGCCCAATTCGCAATATATATATATATTTACATTTTTAGAGAAACAAAAATGCAGGTGACAACACTTTGGGCTAGAAATTGCTGATTCATATATTTACCTTGGCCAGCTGATTTCAATGGATGGCAACATTATGAAAGAACTCAACAGACGTATTAAACTTGGCTGGAGTGCATTTGGAAGAAACAGTTTTATCCTGAAGGGGAAATTGCCTTTATGTCTAAAAAGAAAAGTCTTCAACCAGTGTGTATTGCCAGTCCTCTCTTATGGATCAGAGACATGGAGTCTAACAGTTGGAGCAATACGAAAGTTACAGACAACGCAAAGGAGCATGGAGAGGTGCATGCTTGGAATAACTAGGAGAGATCGAAAAAGAAACACTTGGGTGAGAGAGCAAACTAGAGTAGAGGACATCATTGTTAAAGTAAAAGTACTGAAATGGCGATGGAGATGGGCTGGGCATATTGCAATAAGAACTGATCAACGATGGACAACAGAAATTCTGAACTGGATTCCAAGAGACCACCGAAGACCTAGAAAACGTCCTCAAACTAGATGGGTAGATGAAATAAGAAAGAAGTTGAAGATGACAGTAAGAGAGTAGTGTAGGATAGACTTGTGTGGAAAGCATTTGGAGAGACCTTCATCCAGCAGTGAGTAGATAATGGTTGAGAATATGATGATGATGATGATGATGATGATATAACGAGAGAACCTGCTATATGATCATTATTGTGTACATATAGGGGAGGGATTCAAGTTTTACGTAAAATATTTTGGCCATTCCAGCCCCCTCCCGGTAAGCAAAATTAACATTGGCTAACATAAGCAAATAAGCACAGCGGCACCCCCACTAAGGTGCTTTACGTAATACTCGAACTCTCCCATACTAGCGGTGTGTGAACTCATTCAATGACCGAATCACTGAAAGATTCTACTCGTTTGGGAGATTTCAAGTATAACGTAAGCACTTTGTTGGGCGGGGGTTGCCGTTGGCCTTATTTTATGTTGGCCAATATTGATTTTTGCATACGGGGGGAGGGGGCGTTGAAATGGCCAAAATATTGCTTACGTAATACTTGAATTTCCCTTTATGATAGATGGACAACATTTTCCATTGATTCGTTCACGAAAGATTTGGTACATCTCTACCTACAGTTCCTAAAAAAAAAGAGAGCTGGAGCATCCGCCATTTTGAGCCACCGTATCACGTGGTTCTCATTCACTACTGCGTTAAAGTTGAGTATTTTACAAGTGTATTATTTTTAATAAAATGGGGTGAAATGAATAGATATTCCACTGTAAATTGTTCAAATCACTCAAAGAATAAACACAGAACGTTTAGATTTGCAACAGATCCTGCAAGAAGAAGAAAATGGATTGTTAATATCCCAATGGTAAACGTCGTGTTATGAAACCAAAAGTGTGCAACAAAATGGCGGCTGATACGTCGGGCCTAGAATTCTAAGGGCACTGCCACTACCCTGCACATAATACGCAACGTGTAACTAAAGAATTGCAAATATACATTGTTGATAGTTCATAATAGAAGAGTGGTAGTTAACAACAGTAATACTGCACTATCGTGCACTACTAACGATCGTATAGTATCACTCAGAAATTAATGTATATTCATGATATCAAAAAAAAAAGCTGGTTTGTGTTTAATAGCATCAGAACAGTTTTCCAAGAAATCCGAATCTTTTTGTTCTAGAAAAACTCCGGGCTACAGATCAGTAAGAGAAGACCTACAAGCGTTGAGTACCTGTTGAAACCTAACCTGGCTTATCTGTAGTAAAAAGCGTTACATTACAACACATTACAACACACACGCGGACTTCCTATATAAAAACAAATATGTGTATAGAAAACTATATTAAAATATATATGTTGTAGCAATGATGAAACGACACACTGCGCAAAATATTAAATAAAATAAAACACATTAACACAGTTTAAATAAATACACCCACAACTGGTTTACCCGAACTAATTTTGGACTAGCAATTTGGCATCGATAGTTTTTCTAGCACGTGTGCCACATTAGTGTAACTAGGGTTCTGAAGAAGGAAGCCTAAACGCGCTTCCGAAATAGCTATAAACCATCGTATTTATTTTAACTGTGTTAATGTGTTTTATTTTATTTAATATATATGTTGGTTACGCAGAGCCATTTTTAATTAATTTTGAGTAATTAATTACTTAATTTTTAATAACACTGATATAGCACTTCATCAGGGACCCGTCCTGTTAAGCCGGACCCAACTCATTAATTTTGAGCTTATTTTTCCCGTCTATCATAGACAAAAGCAACCTTCCCAAAACCGCTTTTTGTCCATGAACACGCGGCACTTTGTAATGTAACATTTTTTAACAATTTTCAACAAAACGTTTAACAAATTTTAACATTAATTAGAGCTTGTTTTTAGAGTAGCTGAAAAATTAGTGGCAGGGATATATGGGAAGACTCCTTCATGAAGTATCATATTTGTGTTATTAAAAATTAAGTAACCAAAGAATTTATTAATTAAAATTAAAAAGGGATATATATATATCTTTATATTACGAATATTATATTTGATACTAGATGCTCAGAGCTCCACATAAATGATACAGTATTGCAATAAATATATTGGCTAATATTAATATTGCGATATGTGTTTGTATTTATAATTTCTAAAGTTGATTTATGAATGAGAACATTGAGCAAGAGTTCAGGGTACCGAATTTTTAAAGGCTCAAACTTAAAATTGCGACGCATTTTTTTTTTTTTATTATTATAATCTACATGCTGTATAATTCCTTCGGTCCGCGCTTCGTGAGAAAGCGTTCTCCCCCTTTTTTGCCTTAATTTGAAAGTCTAAAAATGTCTGTGGTATAAAACCCCTTTTCCAAAAATCGGAGAAAATGAAAATTTTCTTCATCAAATTAAACAAATTCATTCATGAAAAATATCATTATTTCATCGTATATACACATAAGATAATTAAAAATCCACTACCATCACCTCCAAACATTTCGCAATTTTCTGTCACGTCTGAAGCAGAGGACGGGCTTAAAGACGGAATTCTACTTGATTCCTTTAGTAGAAAATTTTTAGTATGAGCCCCCTCCCCCTATATTTTCTGCCATTTTTCTTTGCATTAGAGGAGAGCGCATACGTCGTACAGAAAAAGGGGCGCCTCGTGGATTAAATCAAAGCCTATGTGTTTATAATGTATGTATAGAAACAAAAGATGGTGCACTATTAGTTTTACATATTTACAAAGTAGTTTACGTGACCTGGTGATCAATCTTTAAACTAACATTGCATTGCTCTTCTAGAATCTACATCTTGAAAACAGTAAATGCAGGAGTTGAAACCCTTCCTATCGAAGTTAAAAATTTTAATTGTAGTGAGAGAGAGAGAGATATAGAGACATGGGCACAACACATAGCAAGGAAGGGTAAGCAACGATGGACAACTAAAATTTCCGATTGGACGCCGAAGGGTCATCAAAATCAGAGACAACGGGAATCAAAAAAGGGGTGAGGGAACGAACACAGTTAGTGTTGATAAACAAAGACAAAACTCTTCTTGAAGGTGTATCATAGGTTTAAAATTTAGTGGTAACTGAATTGTAAATCCGTAATTTCTTCAAGGTCTTTCAATACCGAAATGAATAATCATTAATACACTCTATAACAAAAAAATCGATGCACCAAGAAAGAGTTGTCCGATTGTAATGAAATTTTGTATGAAAAGACATTTTGACCGAACATGCAAATGATTAAAATTTGGTGTCCAATGAATGAATAGCGGGAACTCCAGCGCATCGGAACTGCGCATTCAGCAGGTGTATATAAGGAGCGATTCTCAATATGTGGTCAAAATTTCTGTTGCATTTTGACTGCGGATATCTTACGTCGACTGTAACAATGCCTCGCCGAAAGATTCGTGCTCATTACGAGCATATGTCAGAGTTTGAAAGAGGTCGTGCTATCGGATTGAAAGAGGCTGGTTGGACGAATCGAAGAATCGCTGGACATGTGGGTCGAAGCGATGCGGCGATTGGACGGTGCTGGCAAGAGTGGGTCAACAACGGCAGATGTCAGCGTCGGGACGGCAGCGGTCGACCTAGGGCCACAACAGAACGGGAAGACAGAGCGATTGTCAGAGCAGCTGTCACAGCACCGGATTCGTCGTTATCAACTATCCAACGTGTGGCCCGCACACATGTGTCCAACATGACCCTCTGCAGACGACTGAGAGAGCGGAATTTACGCTCGCGCCGACCGTTACGCCGCTTACCTCTCACGCCTTTACACCGTCAAGTCCGATTACAGTGGTGCCGGGCTCGATCAACTTGGAACTGCGCTGACTGGGGACGTATAGTCTTTAGTGACGAGTCCCGTTTCCAACTGTGTCCTGACGACAACCGCAGACGTGTCTGGAGACGTCCAGGGCAGCGTGGGGATCCTGCCCTTACTATCGCACGCCACACATGCCCACAACAGGGCGTTATGGTCTGGGGTGCCATCTCCTTTGATAGCCGGACCCCTTTGGTGGTCATTTCTGGCACACTTACAGCACAGCGGTACGTAGACGACATTCTACGACCGGTTGTGTTACCGTTCCTTTTGCGACACCCTGGACTTACGTTTCAACAAGACAATGCCCGGCCGCACACGGCACGTGTTGCTATGAATTGTCTTCAAGCTTGCCCAACACTTCCTTGGCAAGCTAGGTTTCCTGATCTCTCTCCCATAGAGCACATTTGGGACGCTATGGGAAGGCGATTGCAACCATCCCGGAATGTTGACGATTTAGCCCGACAGTTGGAGACAATTTGGCAAGAAATTCCGCAGGACACCATCCGGGATCTTTATCAGTCTATGCCACGCCGGGTGACAGCTTGCATCCAGGCCAGAGGTGGACCAACGCCTTATTGACTTCCTCCCTTTGTAACGGTCAAACTCTGCAATAAATCATTCAATTGTTCTGAAATTTTAATCCTTTCTTTTTCTATGTATGTTCTTCACATCCACCAATTTTTATCGCAATCGGACAACCCCTTCTTGGTGCGTCGATTTTTTGTGTTTTTTTTTTGAGTGTATATTTGTGATTACAGGGAATAAGTGGTTAAGTCAAAAAAATGGCGAAACGTTATTTGAGTCTCGTTCATGTCAACCAAAATTTTTTTTTTTCGAAAACCATATAAACAGAAAAAGTTCCGAGGTAAAAAAGTACCGCTCTGAAAAATTGCGATTCTATACTTAACCAGTTATTCTCTGTAACCAGGGTCAGGTTATGGCAAAGGCTCACAGGGCCCGCGAAAGGAGAGGGGGGGCCCAAATATTTATTTGACAATTTTATTTAATGTAAAATACAGTAAATTGATAAAAAAACGATTCATTCTTTTTTCCTTTCTTCTGATTTACAATCCAAAACGAATTCAGAGAAATCATAGCTGGGGTCCAATTGCAACTACGATGTTGGCGTGACAGTGTGATCGAAAAACATATTCTTATCCACATTTTTAAATGGGAATAAGGGTGTGCACATTTTTCAAAATTATATCCAATCTTTATGTGCGCATTAGGGAGGCCCCCCAATTGTCATAGCCGAACCCTGCCTGTGACCACAAATATTATCATAAACCAATTTAATGCATGCTCGTGACGAGCATTTTCTCGATGCTTTATAATCTTTTATTTAATTTTAAGTTCCTTTTCCATAAAAATGCGTCAAAAAGGGCGGGGAACCTAACCTCCTCCTTCCCGTAGAGAAAAAGTCCCAACAAACTCTGACGGTCACGCGATCTCGAAATGGCTCCTCATTGGTCCAAACAGCAGAGGGGGAACGGATCAATGGTTACCTGATTTTCAAACATGGCGGATCAGGTTTCCATGACAACGACGCTACCCTGGGACTTTGCGAAGACTTCACAATCAATATTTCGAATAAGCTTTGGGGATTGTTAGGGAATTGCGATAGTCGCTATTGACCTAGAAACTGTTGAATGCTAAGAATTGCTCGTGTTATTCCACGATCTTAAGCAATTATTCGTTTACTTGACTATGGAGCAGTGATTGTCCAATCATCCGCCTATTGGGCGCGACAGAAATGTCTGAAATCGCCAGAATAATTGTTTTTAGGACACTTTAATCCCCTGAATGGTAACAGACGTTCCTATCCAGACGTTTAGCATCCACAATTGCAATTAAACGTTTTCGCAATCTGGGTCCTGTGAGCAAATCAAATCCTTTCCTCTTATTTTAATTTCGTGGCCTTTGGTTCTCCGTTAATTGCCATTACGCTAGAAATACAAGACAGTTTTACAAAGTTGAAAATATCCGTAACTCAGTCTAAAAGTTTCGAAAGCAGTTTGATGTTTAAAATGATAAAACAAAATAAAGCGACACACACACATATCATAAACAAATCTTATTCAAGAAACTCTTAGGGGTTTTTATGCAAATGAAATATGAAAGAAAGGCGTAGTAAGAAGTAGAAATGGAAAGAAAAAAAAGACGAAAACGCGAAGTTTGTTCTCAGAGTTCAACAATTTTTTTTATTCAAATTAGAATTTAATTTTATTAGTTTGTAAATGAAAGACGGCAGTACTTGAGGTTGGGCATGAATTAGCAGCCTTTGATTTGCTGGCCTCAATGCCATGACAACTTAGCCACTGGCCCTGGGTAGTCATGGCATTTACTGGCCTCAATGCCATGACCACTTAGCCACTGGCCCTGGGGTGGCGCAGTGTGGTAACGCATTTGCCTAGTGCGCCGTTAACTCGGGTTAGACTCCCAATGGTGCCAAGAATGTTTACTCAGAGATCTGGTAAAGATCGCACTGCTCACTGTAGCCCGGGGTTTGGTTCCCTACGCCTTAAGAAGTTCGGATTCCTCGGAAAACAGTAGGTCCCGGCGCAGCATGACCATTGTAGTCCTTGAGCCGTAAAACCACAAACAAACTTAGCTACTGAAACTAGCTCTACGTGTTCTTCTTTTCGTATTTATAACCATTAGAAAAGGTGTCACCGTATACATGAATTGCAAGAAACTTTTGGATATTCACAACCTTTAATTCCCTTCGATTCATCGCCGGCACATTGCACTAATCTAATAGAAGTATATTTTCATAAAATGTCTTGGACATTGAGAAAATATGCTCAATTAATTGCAACAAGCATTTTGTTAAATTTATTCTTCTGCTATAACTATCCATTAAATATAATGTCTCTGGCTTAAACACATGCTCTTATAGACAGTAAATATAGTCATTGAATTATGAATGATAAATTATTAAAATATAAAGATAAATCAAGGGTTCACGTTTTATAATAATCAATCGTCTAATAAATTTATATAAAAGTCATGGGTGTATTTTGTGCCTTCAAAATCTACCAAAAAAATGTTAGAATCGCACAGTAACCCATATTTCTATTGTGATATGTGTTTACAGATCTCTCTGAATATTATTTTATTAACCGTTTTCATCTTTCTCTTTAAAAACGGAGTTCATGGCCTAAAAAGTGAACGATACTGGCCAAACCTTTTGCAATAGTAAGGAATTCCCAATCTAAACTGCGTGTGGCAGAGCGAAAGGGTTGATGGCTATCGAGAAAGCAATACATAAGGGTCTTAGAGCATATTGCAAGCAGAGTTTGTTTTCATTTCCTGTTTGTCTCGGCTAGTTACTGAGACCTTTAGAGAGAAAAAAGCAAAAGTCATTGACTTCGAACCAAAATAAGTAGCAGATCCACAAAGGCTGTTTGGTTGGTTGCATTATTATGACGCCATGATTTTTTTTGTGCAGAAAAAAAGGTCAAACTGCACTTACAGTTTTTACGCTGACGTTCGTAGGGACCTGTTAATGGGGTTGTAGTCCCACACTGCGGTGAAATTTTATATATATGCATATTAATTTATAGAATTGCAGCTCTATGTCTCCCTAAACTCTCTACGCACGCTAATGAATATATATCCACAAAGAAATCGACGCGCATAAAAATCACTTGAACGTTTTGAAAAGAAATGGTTTAAATCCCAGCGCCAGTATATATTATTTATTTGTAAAAGCAAATATAGCAGAAAATAGAATCCAAAATTATTCATATAAATATTAACAACAATGATTGCAATATAATTGTCTACAACGTAAATTAATTAAAGAAGAAAAGTTGTGGATACAATAATAACACAGATTAGCTCAGTAAACTGGATTTTTACGTAAGGGGGGAATGACTATAAAATTCCGGGACTCGCGCATTCTGTCTAGACGAAATCAATATCACATAGGGTGGAAATTCGTTTTTATAGCCCGAGCCGGCAATGTTAAGAGGGAGACTGAAATCTGCAGATTTTGTTTCTTGGCTTATAAAATACGAAATCCGGACGAAACCTTATTTTGATTCCAAAACTGTAACTTATCCAAAAGTAGATAATATTTTAACCACAATCTATAAAAACTTATTTCTTAAACTCTGCAGGATATTAAAAATTAAAGAATTTTGATTTCTAACATTCAATTTATCAAATATCCGAATCATGACAGAACTGATTATGAACAATAAAGAGGATTCAGACGTTTCTTTCTCTCATATCTTATATACGTATATTCAAAATTTATAGAAGTGAATCATGTATTCTATATGTATATACAAGCACAGTGTATCTAAATGTGTGCAAGCACACACGTACGGTTCTATACACTTTATATACAAACACGTAAAGTTACATACATTGCTCAACATCGAAATTGCCCCACTTAGAAAACAGTTTCAATGTATGATGAAACAATTAAAAGTTTCGACCGTGTGGCTCCCTTTCAACGTCGAGCTATCAAAATATATAACTGTAAACATCAAGTTAATCGGTTCCTGCAGAACCGGATGTATGAATAACTAGTTAAAACACGCGTGCAAAGTACAGTTCATAGATTGAAAGTTAAATAAAAAAATATAAATACCGTATATATAAGGATTTATGTATTAAAAATATAAATATTAAGACAACTGAAACAAAAAAAAAAGATTATAGAGTCGTTACTGTGTATTGTGTTCATTCCCAGAATTCTTTGGTGTCGATTTCCTGCTGAGCTCTTCCCTTCGACCCAATCGGATTCGCAGAAAAAGGGCAACGGAAACGTAGCCGGTTAAAGTATGGCCGGATAAGAAAGAAGGAGAGTTTACCGTGCGTCAAAACCCATACTGAAATAAAATAATATGAATAGTGTATAAAGAAAATGAATATAAATAAAAACCTGAAATATGTCGATCCTGATGATTATCAAGTATCTCTTTGGTTAATACTAATATTAAATACTTTGATAAATTCTTTAAAAGTAACTGTCTAATACTCAATACCTCAAAGACTAAACGCCTTCTTTTTACCAACAAAAAAATATAAACCCTAAACATTTTAATCTCAGTATAAATAATATAATGCTTTCAATCTCACAAAATATAAACTTTCTTTGTGTAACTCTTCAATCCAACCTTAAATAGGATATTCACAATAGCAATGTCTGTAACAAAAACAGTAGAAATATTGGAGTGATTCGAAATGTCAGCTATTACTCAGCCGTCTCAATTCTTCTTGAATTTTACTACTCTATGATTTTTTCTTTTCTTTACTATTGCCTTCTGATATGGGGAAACACTTCCAAGTCTAATCTCATTAGACTTACCAGACTGCAAAAAAGATTCCTCCGCCTCCTAAATTATCAAACACATTCTTCCAGAACTACTGAATTTATATTAATATAGGCAAGTTCCTTTAGCCAACTTTAAAACAATAATACCTAAACTTGAGTCAAATACTTATTCAATCTAATTCTAATGCATTTTATTTTAAGTTATATTTCGTATTCAATTTTTATTATTTCATTTATGAAATAAAACATGTGTGAACTATGTTTAGCTCGTGTATGTTAAAACTCGTCATTAAAATGGTTATGTAATATCTAAAAATAGGACAAAAATAACTGGAATCTGATATTTTCGGAGATAATAAGATCTTTAAAACTATTTCTGATTTCGTACCGCGCTTCCGAAGTTAGAAATATGAGATTCTAGTACATTTTTGGAAAGTCGTTTCGAAATTTTTTACAAACAAAAAGAAATGGGGTGCTTACAAAAACCAATTTAAAAACTAAAGTTAAAGTAGCTCAATAGAATATGAAAACCTTTTTGCTTTTGATATATAAAATACTGTCGGAGAAATATGGCCAAAAGTAGTAAAAAAAGTAGAGAAGAAATTAAAAAATGCTGCCCAAGAATTGAAAATTCTCCAGAAATGTAATCCCATTCGAAGACGGAAATTGAAAAAAATATTTCTGGTATAAAAAATACAATCGAAGTATAGAAATGTCTAACCTTTCTTTAAAGAAAAAATGAAAAATGGAAGAAAATAAAGAAATTTATCGATGTTTTGAGTTGGTCTGAGAAGTCGTTACTTATATAAAAAATTACAGAACTGCTTATACGTATAAAAACTATAAACGCGATTAAAAAATTTTAAAAAAAATGGAATTGCATAAAAAAAAATGACGCATAACAAAAACTAACAATTGACCTAACTAGTAACTTCTTTTACTAATAGTACTCTGTTCGAACCATTGAAATTAAAAATAAAATACCAAAATAAAAATATACGATTCTATGTTTTGTAATCTTCATTACAAAAAATGGATACTTTTGAGAAAAATAATTAGCAAAATAATAGGTGAAAAATAATTTATTAATTTAATATTAATAATTTTTAATACACTTATTTGTATTGCTTTAACTTGTACAGTCAGTCTTCAATTTTACGTTAAGCTCCACTCTCGATGTTTTCCAAAATATTTGAACGGTTAATATTTAACAGATTAATTTGTTTTACGAATAGATTTAAAATATTTAGTGAATTACAATTCGTATTCGTTAAAAGTAAATCAACTGTACATGTATTACTAAATACAGTAACAGAGGTCCAGCGCTCACTCTTCAAAAGAAACATTGGCCTTGGTATATTCTTTGATTTGAGTAAAGGTTTCGACATCATAAATAGAAATGTTTTATTAAAAAAAATTAGCACATTATGGTATTAGTGGCAAGATATATAATATACTGAAAGACTGTTTATGAGACAGAAAGCAATACGTAAACTTTAACAATAGTAACTTCGACTATTTGAATAATATTTATGAAGTACCTCAAGGATCAGTATTGGATCCTTTTTTATTTTTAATATGCATTAACGACATAGTGGATGTCTCTGAAAATGGTAAATTAACCTTATACGCTGAAGACACTAGTGTTTTTTACAGAGCAGTTACATTAAGGACCTAATAACAACTGGACGTGATAAAATGCAGAAATGTAAATTATGATTTAAAAATAATCATATGAAAATTGACGAAACAAAGTAAAAAAGTTTATATTTCGAACAAAATAATTAGAACATCACCATTCCGGACAACACAATCGATTTTTATATTCACGAAATAAAATAGAATGTGTTAAAGAGGTAAATGTTTTAGGAGTCACATTAACCAAAAGCTTTAGTTGGAATTAACATATAAATAAAGTAGAAAAAAAAAACAATTTGTTCAGGAAGAGGAATGATCAAGAGACTATTGGGTAATTGTCTAAAAAGGGTATTATTACAACTATATTATCCATTTCTACGTTGCCACCTAACACATTGTAACAGCACATGAAGGAAATTTAAATAAATGAAGTTTGAACACAATAAGATTTTTGAAAATAAAATTCGTAAAAGTTATCGAATCTGGAATTAATAATAATTGGACGTCATTGTTTATTGAGCATGGTATATTACCAATAGGCAGTGTAAACGATTTTGGTATAATAACATTAATATATGAAAAAATAAAAGGTCTAAAACATGTGGATAACATAGACATATAGTCTTTCGAACATGATTGAAATTTATGAAGAAAAGATTACTTAAGACTATCTAAAATAAGAATAGAGTGATAAATAAAGAACATCAGATACAGAGGTATAACACTATGGAATAATCTACCTGATAACATTAAGAACACAAATAGCATTAAATGGTTTAAGAAGAAATTGTTTAGAAAAAAAGCTCAAAATTTCATTTATTAAATGGAATTTAGCGCTTTATGTTCTTTCGTTTATTTGTTAAATAGAGTTCAGAATTTTTTGTAGAAATACTGGGTACTTGGCCCATTAAATACTTTTTCTGGGGGACGCGTCACAGGGTGGCATTTTATGTATGTCTGTATATGTGATTTATAGTTTGCACACACAACTTGTTCAATGTAATATAGAAACATATATTTTCAGATTGTACGCATTGTCTCTTGTGATAAATAAAAAATCTATTATTATTAGAGAGGCTTCAATAGATATTGAACCCGCTATTGCTTTTGGTTTTTCTGTCTGTCTGTCTGTCTGTCTGTCCGTCCGTAGTTAATAAAAAGGGTAAGGTAAAGTTCTGCCTTAAATTAAGGGATTCGAGAGTTGGGGGATTCGAGAATGGGAGATTCGAGGGTTGGATGATTCGAGTGATAGGTGATTCAAGAGTGGGAATTCGAGAGTTGGGGGATTCGAGAGTTGTGGGATTCGAGTGTTGGGGATACGAGTGTTAGGGGATACGAGAGTTGGGGGATTCGAGAGTTGAGGTATTCGAGAGTTGAGGGATTCGAGAGTGGGGGGATTCAAGCGTGGGAGATTAGAGGGTTGGATGACTCAAGTAATGGGGATTCAAGAGTTGAGGATCCGAGAATGGAGGGATTCGAGGTTGAGAGATTCGTGAGTTGGGGATTAATGCGGATTGAAACCCGCTAAATTTAAATATCGATTTTTAGATCGATAATATCTTTTACTTTCTTGTTATTATTATTATTTGTAATTTTCTATCATGTGTAATGGTTTGGAGATAACTTCCGCAAAAGGAAGTTGGAGCTTACCAAAAACTAAAATACGGCGACAAATATAGTCGAAAACAAATATATTTATATGAACTTTTACCGTAAAAACCTCCGTGAGGTAAAGCGTGACTTATTTCTAAACATTATGCGCTCTTAATGAATTGCCGATGTCAAACTCACTCTAATAATGCTTTATTGCTTTCACGATGAAAGCGATTAGTAGAATTTTCTACTTCAGCAAATAAATATTTGACTTGACGTTAATTATAGGGTAATTCCCGCGTCGGGTATGAAGGAGGTCTGTTATTTATGAGAAAAGTATTCTCGAGGAGATCCGCCAGCAGAGTCATCAATAACCAAAGCTGTCCTTTTTCTCCACAAATTAATTTTCCCAGGTGTCGCCACCATCGTTATCAATCAATGGCCGAAAAGACCAAAAGTAATAAGGAAGCAACAAGAGATACGACATATCTGCCCGCTCGACATTATAGAAGACACAACCCATATTGCTAAAGACCGGCAACTGCCACTGTTCTTGTTGCCAAAGAAAAAATATTATTTTCATTCCGTCTCCAATGTTTTCTTATCCTCCGCCAGAAACTACTTCGTTTTATTGTATTTTGTGCCTTACCGATTTTCTTTTTCTCCTGATAAATGCCTGAATGTCATAAGCAACTTCGAAAGCTAGCTAAACAAACCTGACATCACGTGTTAAATACTTAGACATTACTAGTTAAAATAATTAAATGTTCATATCATGTATACTTAATCAGATTTCCCCATATCCAAAAGCATCTATTCATACAACAGAAAGGTGTAGCCAATGTATATGTGTAGAAAATAAACTTATTCTTATATTTATTTTTTAATAATTTATTTATTCATATTTTATGCGGCAAAAAATTTACCACATGAATAAAATATTCTCTCCTCATCTTTTGGATTCTATGTCCTTCCCTCTCCTGGAAACCCTGGTTCGAATCCAGGATGGGGAAAGCGTCTCTTTTTCTCCAAAACGAATAAAGCTCTAGTTTGAGCTATAATCTATACGTGGGTGGCAGAAATTATTGTATAATTATTTATCCCATAAATACTCTCTTCGTTTCCTGCGCATCATTTTTTTTTTTAATTTCTCAATATTTTTACATCTGCATTGTTAAAGTATTTCTTTAGATCCTTTTTAAATTTTCCTATATTGTTCAAGGTCTTCAATGCATCCGGAAATTCTTTCCAGGATTTAGGTCCCATATAACTAATACTACCCTTCCAATTTCCGTCCTTGTTTTCGGCATTGACAATTCAATGTAGTTTCGACATCTTTCCTCATCTCTTTCATTGAAGCTTAACCTCAGAATATCAATGTATTTATTATCCTTTATCCTCTCATACATTTTGACCAAGATGTCATATTTGTAAATTTGTTCGATAGGCAGAATGTTATATTGCAGTATAACATTTTTTATTTCCGATCTATTATTCCGATTTATTAATTTGATTGCCTTGTGTTGCAAGTTCTTTAATATACTTTTATTAACCATGCCCAAATTACCCCAAACACTATTACAGTAAATCAGATGGCTGTTTATCAATGAATGGTATGGTTCTATTATTATCTTTTGGGGTATATTTTTACCTAATCTTCTCAAAATCCCTACGCTTTTACT
>QLNU02014802.1:4698300-4757374 GCA_006491805.2 Dysdera silvatica | reverse complement strand
GGAAATATTTTTGGAAAATTGCGAAAATTTTATGGTTAGGAGGTTTAGGAGTTTATGCATGTAGGTGAAAAATATTTTAACTTTGAAGCATTCCAAATTTTGCACTAAAAGTTTTCTTCAAATTATTATACAGTAAGTGTGTACACATAGTATAGAAAAAATAAATTCGCTTATTTAGGTTTTTATTAAAATACATTCACTTCTTTTACGCATTATAAATCACTTTGTGCATTTTTCTAATAGAGCATAGTATGAAAACAATTATCTAATTGTAGTAATAACAGTCTAAAGCATCGATCATATTCTAATTAAAATGATCTGATAATTTTGGTGAAGCAACGAATAAGTTAAGCTGCTTAAGTTGAAACCTTATCTTAATTTCAATCTCATTGTTTTAAATATAAGCTTATTCAGAGTGTTACCGTAGTATATATATATAAGCCATCATCATCATATATAACCATTATCTATACTTTATCTGGACGTGTGAACCTGTTTCTGTTTGGTATCCATGGTTGGGACACAGGTTGTTTGGAATAGGTTGGAACATGCGTTTTAAGCCCATACACTTCAACAATAATGTCTAATTCTGGTTGCTCTCTCCCCAAGTGTTTCTTTTTCGATCTCTCCTAGTTATTTCCAAGCCCACCCTCCTGGTCCTTTGCGTTGTCTGCCAGCTTTCGTGTTGCTCCAACTGTTAGACTCCATGTCTCTGATCTATAAGAGAAGACTGGCAATACACACTGGTTGAAGACCTTTCTTTTTAGACACAAAGGCAATTTCCCCTTCAGGATAAAACTGTTTCTTCCAAATGCACTCCAGCCAAGTTTAATACGTCTGTTGAGTTCTTTCATAATGTTGCCATCCATTGAAATCAGCTGGCCAAGGTAAATATATGAATCAGCAATTTCTAGCTCAATGTTGTCAACTTGTATTTTTGTTTCCTCTACGAAATTATTGAACATGATCTTAGTTTTTTGTAGGTTCATCTTCAGTCCAACTTCTTTACTTCTAGTTGAGAGCTCCTGTACCATGTCTTGGAGTTCTGATGGGTTCGTTGAAAAAATAACAATGTCATCAGCAAACCGCAAATGATTTAAATATTCACCATTTATTTTTATTCCCCTGTTATTCCAATTTATCTGCTGAAAAATCATCTGTAAAGCTGAAGTAAAAAGTTTTGGAGAAATGGTATCTCCCTGCCTCACACCTTTACCAATTTTGATAGCTTCGGTATCTTTATGTAACCGAAATTTTGCACTTGCATTTTTATACACACATTTCACCATGTCAATGTACACATCCTCGATGTCTGCTGATCTTAAAGAGTTGATGACTGCTGATGTTTTAATAGAGTCAAAGGCCTTCTCATAGTCAATAAATGCCACACACAATGGAAGTTCATATTCATGTGTTCTTTCAATTAATTCTCTTAATACTTGAATATGGTCCACTGTACTGAATCCACTTCGAAATCCAGCTTGTTCTCTTGGTTGAGCTGCATCTAATTTTTTCTGCAGGCGATGTGTTAGCACTTTTGTGAAGATTTTATAAATAGCAGGTAACAAGCTAATTGGTCGGTAATTTTTCAAATCCTCTTTATCACCTTTTTTATGCAAAAGAATTACTGTTGCAGAATCCCATTGGTTTGGTATGTTACCGCTGTTAAGACATTTGGTAAAGAATTTTGCAAGTATGTCTTCTACATGTTCTCCAGCTTCTTTTAGGATATCTAATGTAATGCCATCATCGCCAGGGGATCTTCCTTTCTTCATACTTTTTATTGCAAATGCTACTTCTTTTAAGATTTTAGGAGCTGTTCCTTCGACTATTTCATTGTCTTCATTTAATCCACTGTTTCCTTCATATAGTTTTCTGTAGAATTCTTCAACTCTTCTAAGTATTTCTTCCCTATTTCTTGTTACGGTGCCATCCTCTCCTTTTAATGCAATGATGTGTTTCTTCCCAATAGACAAACTTCCTTTAACAACCCTAAGGCTCTTGTTGCTTTCAATGGCCTTCCTTACTAACTCACAATTGAATTTTCTTATATCTTCTTTCATGTTTTTGCGCAAAGTTTTGCAAAGTTCTACATACTCGATCCTGCAACTGGTATTTTGATTGTCCACCTTCATAAGTCTTCGCCTTTTCATGAGCTGTTTCGTCTTCTCAGATAATTTGCTATTGTGCTTTTTACAGGTTACACCACCAATTTCCCCAGCAGTTTCAACTATTGTCTTAACAATGTTTTCATTTGCTTCTGAGATATCAATTTCTTCAATAAGTCCTTCCAGTGCAGAAAAGCGATTTTTTAATTCCAACTTGAATGCCTCGGTATTTGCTTTCAGTTTCATTAAATCCACCCTCTTACTTACTTGTTTCCTAATGAGCTTCTGTCGTTCTAATTTAGTATTTAAGTGCACTTTACATCTCACCATTCGATGATCACTTCCAGTATTAAATCTGTTCAGTACACTGCAATCTTCAATAATTGATTTCTTGTTTGCCAGGATATAGTCAATTTCGCTGGTTCCTCCATTGGGGTGTTTCCATGTCCATTTTCTTTGCGGTTTCTTCTTAAAAAATGAATTCATGATGCTAAGATTTTCAGCTTCTGCAAATTCGATGAGTTGATCGCCACGTTCATTCCTTTCCCCATATCCGTATTTACCAACCGATGTCTCTCCTTGTTCCTGTTGTCCAATTCTTGCATTGAAATCCCCCATGATGAGCTTGATATGTTGTTTCCCTTTGGTGTGTAACTCTTTGATTTCTTCATAAAATTCTTCAACCTCTTCGTCGGTATGGCTTGATGTTGGTGCATATACCTGTACTATTTGAAGTTGGTATCGCTGGGTTAGTTGAACAACGAGCCTCGCTGCTCGATCTGACGTGCTTTCGACTTCAAGAAGGTAGTCTTTAATTCTTTTGTTGATTAAGAAGCCAACACCACTTGTTCTTCCAGTTTCCGTTCCTCTATAATAAAACAAATGTCCACTTTTAAGTTCCACCAACTCTTCACCTTTTCTTCTAACTTCACTGAGTCCTACAATGTCCCATTTGATCTTGTCAAGTTCTTCTTCCAATTCCTGAAGTTTTGCTTCAGAAGCAAGGGATCGTCCATTAAACGTAGCCAAGGTCAATAACAAACGGCAGCCTGGGCCATTCCAGTGATTCTTAGCACCCCCTGCTTTCATGCCACACTGACCGCTGCCTTGATCAGGAGCACTCCAGCACCTGGAGACTAGGGGCCATGGTTTCTGGTGTGTCAACATAATGGAGGAATTAGCCATAATTTCACCACGCTGGCTAGACGGGTTGGTGAATTAGCCCTCCCCTTCCGCCTTTCTATCCGTGTAGCAAATATTAATTTGCCACATAAATAGAAAGCTCAGCCTGCACCACTTGAAGGCGGGGTAGGACACTAGGTTACTGGCCTGGCCGGTTCCACACATCGTCACATACGTTCAGCGTGTGGGTCTCCTTCCAGTTAGATACCAGCAACCCTTTTGCAGGCCATATATATATATATACATATATATATATATATATATATATATTTAAGGGCATAAAACTCCTTAATATTAAAAAAAAGTCGGGGAAATTTTTATCATCATAGCCGATGATGTGGTAATATTAGATGATAAATTGCTCTCAAAGAAGAGAATGATTTCACTGTGCCTAGTGGGAACCGAACCCACGTCCTCTTGGTTTCCGCCCAAGGGCTCTTTCAACTGAGATGCAGACGACCTCTCATCTTCCCCTCCGCGAGCGCATGTAAAGCGGATACCAAGAGGTCGTGGGTTCGTTTCCCCCCAGACACTATGAAATCATTTTTTTCCTTTGCGAGCAATTTATCATCTCCTTAATACAGCTGAAATTAATTAATTCGGATATGAAGGAAACATTAGCTTAGTTCAAATTACCCAAAATTTTTAATTAGAGAAATTTTATATTATTTATTTTAGATTCGCTAGACCACAAAAAAAGTTCGAATTTGACCACGAATTTGAATTATCCAAGTTACACTGTGGGTCATTCCACGTCAAACCATCCAAAATTTTGATGATTCACAACCCGACCCCTTTAGATTTCCCTGAAACTTTGTCAAATCGATGATCCGATGGATGCTTGAAGATATCCCAAGTTTTAACTTCATCCGTAAAATAGGTCAAATATAGCCAAGGGTCAAAGGTCACTGAAATAGACCCGTTTTGGATTATGGTACTTCACAAAATTGTCTGTAACTTCGTTTTTTTTTTAACTTACGAAGGTAAAAGTTATTTGAAAGGTTTTTTAAAGATCTTTCTAAATATGTAATAAAAATAAATGTTATAAGCAGAGATTTTTTAAATAAAATGAATAGAAAAGTTTGACTTTGAATTTTTCAAAATATATTTATTTAATTTTTCAAAAAAATACATATTATATAGAACGATATTCTACACCTCTCAAAATTTCATGATGGGACCATTATGGGTTCAAAAGATATTCAAAAAATTCGACTCAAAAATAAGATTTTATTCGTAGGCATTGCGACCTCTCATATTCCAAACTTGTCTATTATTGCATGTTGCTGCTTTTTCTTTCTTCATTACTATGTCTTTCGTTAAATAATATATACGAATTCTTGTTCAACTAAAAATTTTCAGAATTACAATATTTATAATTTTATAATTATATAAAAATAGGAGAAATTTATTACTAGCAATAAAATAACTACATGTGTATTTTTTCAACCGTAAGGGCGCTAGTAAAGTACTAGTGCTCACTAGGTATTTTGAAAGACGGCTGTAGATCAGCTGTTTTTCAAAATTCATAGTGAGAATTAGTACTTTACTAGCGCCCCTACGCTTAATAAAATACCTATGTAGTTATTTCATTCAATGGGGTAACAGAAATTTCCGGGGCCCCTCCTTTTACGAAAATTAATTTGTATATGTATATATGAAAAAATATACATAGTTATAATTTATATATATAAATAGTATTGTGTCTTCTATAAGAAATTAACCGGCGACGCATTATAATATTTTAAACAGAACACATGTCTATTAGTCACCGTTTCACGAGGTGGGCTTCTGGCTATGCTATAGCTTATGCTATAGCTTATGCTAAAGCTTATGCTATAGCTTCAAAACTCGTCTAGATTTTATAATTTTCGGATGTTGAGTTCAATTTTAAAGGCAATGAAAACAGCTAAAGTAAATGGGTAAAGCCATGGTAGTTTGGGACATGTTTAAAATTTGAAAAAGCATGATGTTTTATATATCATATTAAAACTAATAAATTATATCATTTTAATCTTTCAAGTCTTTTCAAAATAATGCGTTGTATTATTTAATTAACTGTACCGAAATTGAAAAAAACATTGAAAACTCCGTTACGGAAGGACATAATTTCATGTTTTTTCTGTCCTTCCGTAACGACACGCATTTTTCAAAGTGCATTTTTTTATACCGCAGGAAAATTTTCATACCATTTCAGTTAAAAGTAGTATTAGGCCCTTTTCTTAAAATGACTTACGAAAAACAATTCAGTTTAATATTTTGAAATTGTAAAAAACATTATCCATGAATGTTCTTCGTCCTTCTGTAAGATTTTGAATACCGTGGCTTTATCCAAATACGCGTAATGAGTTTGCCACAGTTGGAAACCGTTCATTTTATTTTATTTTTTACCTAAAGATTAAAAAAAATCCTTATTAACTAAAAAATTAAATACTTTTTACTTACAAATTGGAAATAAACGATATGGAAGATAAACGATGAAAAAAAGAGGGACCCAACCCTGCAGGGGTTGCGGGGGCTATCAGTACCCCATTGATTTTATTGCTAATAATCAGTTTCTCCTATTTTCATATGATTACAAAATTATAAATATTGTAATTCTGCAAATTACAATATTTTTTGTTGAAAAGGGGAATTTGTACATATTATTAAATAATATATGAGCATGTTGTTGCTTTTTTTTTTCATTATTATGTTTTTCATTAAATTTTAATGAAAGACATAATAATGAAAAAAAAAGCAGCAACATGCAACAATAGACAAGTCAGGAACGTGAGAGATCACAATGCATGCAAATAAAGTCTTATCTTTAAATCGAATTATTTGAACATCTCTTGCACCCATAGTGATCCCACCATGAAATTTTGAGAAAGGGTATAAAATATCACGCTATATAATATATAATTGTTTCAAAAAATTCAAATGACACAATTTTTAAAAATTCGTCAAACTTTTCATCTTATTTAAAACAATTCTGCTTATAATACTTAGTTTTATTATATATTTAGAAAAATCTTTAAAAAATCTTTCAAATGAGATCACTTTTACCTTTGTAGATTAAAAACGAAAAAAATTGTCAATTTTGTAAAGCATGATAATCCAAAACAGGCCCATTTCAGTGACTTTTGACCATTGGCCATATATGATCTATTTGACCGATGAAGTTAAAGCTTGGGATATTTCCATGCATCCACTGGGTGATTGACAAAGTTTCAGGGAAATCTAAAGAGGTAGTGTCAATAATGTTCAGTGGTTTGACATAGAATGACCCCTATGCTTGATATAAATAAATATAATTATCAAAAAATTTTATACGGTTTTTAAAAGTGCATTGTTATAGAAAATCATATGCTTTGGTATGGAGCATAAAACACGAAACTCGGAGTTCCAAGTGTGTTAAAAAGGAAAGAAATTTTCGCTATTTAAAACCAAATACAAACTACTCTCAGAATATAATAATGTAATTATTTGACGAATACTACCAAATAAAGAATAAGTGTTTTTTTTAAATGGTAATTTTCTTGTAACTGAATTTTTCCATCGTCAAAACGGCTTAAAGTATTTGTTAGTATAAGCTAGTAAAGTATTTGGTCAAATGCTTTTCTTGCCGTAATTCAAAGATCTATGGATGTCTTGAAGAGAAAGAAGGTAGTAAATTCTTATTAAGGGAACATTAACGAGATTCTAACAGAATAAATGGCTAACAAATATTACATAGAAATGTAGATAAGACAATAGTCTCAAAAATAAACAATTATTAGCAGAATGCACTAAAATATATTAAAAGCCTACTTGGCAGTTCTCAAACTTCCGAAAAAATAAGAAAGAAAGAAATTTGATTACTCTTATACAGATTGCTAACCACATTTTCCAACATTTCTTAACTATGCCTATTTTTCATTTTACTGGTAGAAATATTATCCGAAAAAGCCGAACAAAATATTTTCTGTTCGCTTATGAAAAATGTAAACATTTTAATAATTTTTGATAATTGCCAATACCCTAAAAAGTTTTAATCTATTTATACTAATCTTTTATTGATTTCAAAAGAGTATATGCGCTAATAGTATATCATAAAGCTATAAAATACCTTACATAGTTGCGATTTTTTGTATATTACGTAAACCCGTATATATATATATATTACTAAATAATACGTAAGTATTATTTAGTATCGCATTATATTTGTAATGTAAGAGGACTGGTTTATGGCACAGGCCTTTCGTTGCACTATTATAGCAATGGTCTATGATAAATCTATATAAATATGTTTATTACACTTCAACAGTTATTTGTGTTCCAATTAATGAAAGAACATTTCCCAGTACATTTATGTATAGAGAATAAATAAACTATTATCGTTATTAATTTCTTCACATATTGTCTCCGACACATTTCTCTTAAAATGCTTAGACTACTGAATTCCAGATAAGCCGTCCTTTCGTTTAAAAAAAATTGGTGTAAATTATAATCTACTTGTATTAACAAAAAGTAATATGAAAACAGTTGGCCTCTTTATCTGGTTTTATAAAAGGTACTTCCAAACTTTTTTAATATTCACAAATATTTTAAGTTAATTAATATACAATGAAAAAATTTTTACATTCTTTTATATGCTGTTTGTGTAAATATGTTATTATCACATTTATATGTCTCTAAGGAGTTATAAGTATATTTAGAAAAGTATTCTGAATTCTGGATTCAAAATCTGGAATTTCAAGATGTTTTTCTTAAAAATTTTTAATAATGGAATATATCCGAAGATTATATGAGCTCATTTGAAATAGCTCAAAATTGAACCTTAATAAATAAATAAACAACTTATATTTATTAAAAGTTACAAATCCTGTAGAAAAAATTTATTACTAGAACGTGAAATTAGAAAACCTAGAAGTTTTGATTAAATGGCTGAAATATATTTTTGAGAAAATAAAGAAATATTATTTATTCATACAATGTTCTGAATATATGCGGCGGAATTTTATGTGGCTTTCTACAACGTATACATTTTTTTACTATTAAATAATTTTAATAATAATAATAAATATATTTGTTTAAAATATCAGATTAATACTCTGTATCCCTGTATATACAAATTATATTATTCAATGCTTATTAGTATGCATATGTTATTATAATCGAGATACTATCTAAGGTATAAGGGAAAACATTTACTTATATATAAAAGTTGGCTGTGGTAAATAGTAAAAGAATAGAATGATCAAGCTTTCGGATGCATCACAGCAATCTTTCGTTTGTATGATATAAACATACAAATACCCATGGTCCTTCTCTTCTCTAAGTAAAGAACTTCAGGAGGTCCATGTCCCACCCAAGTACATTTTTGGAGAGACCACAATCCTTGGGGGAGGGTCAATAATCCACGGCACATGTAAAGAGAAGATACAAAAGCTTGAGCTCTCTCAATATGTAGCAATAAGTTGCCGATGTGCTTTTAGAAACTATTACAGCATGCAGTAATCCGTCTTTTAACGATTCAGGAAGCGGAGGGATAAAAACGTTCCTTTGAAGAGAAAAAGACGCTAATCAAAATGTTGTTAATTCTACGAAACATTTACCAAGAAAGCAAAACACCGACGTTAAACAGGAATAGTTACTAATTAAAACAACGTTATTAAAAAAGCTTTCTATATTGTGCCTTTTTATGTTGATGCCGCATGCCCTTTATACAGGACAGGGTACAGAAGAAGCAAAGGGAAATATATCCAGCGGCCCCGAAACTTAAAGGAGATCCAGTTCAGAGCTTTCGTGAAATTAACAAATAGTTCTTATTAAATATAATTTGTTGGGGCCCTCCGATCTCTTAAACTGCCTAGAGACCCGTTAATCCTCTCCCCCCAACCTTGCCTTTATAATGTTTTACCACATTTCGAACATTTTTGAAATTATCTCGAAACTTAGAAACCTTTGAAATCTGTGTTGTACTTGATCTGCACAACCAAACGAGGGAATATGTTTTGATCGGAAATCCTTAATGAATATGTATTAAAAAATACATTTTTGCATTGTACATAACTAAAAATGTTAAAACATGTACTTGTGAGTTACACCTAATCTATAAATAATTAGTCTATAAATTATTTGTCTAATCTATAAATTATTTGTGAGTTAACCTAATCTATAAATAATTAGTAGGGGCCGGATCTTGATGGACTAAAAATTCCCAAAAAATGCGCTTAAAAAGAAGACAAAATACATTTAAAAAAATAGAAAAATGACCTAAAATGTTGGGAAAATGCTCTTAAAAACAATTTGCATAATATTTTTCCACGTTATAAATTAAATAACTTCAACTTTAAACAATTTATAGACTAGAATTTTCATTCTTTCTCCATGATATGTCAAAAGAAAAGAAAAAAAAATAAATACTTGCTATAAATGAATTTTAATCATGTGTAGCATAATCACTTGCACGAACAAAATTGCATTGTATAATTATGCGTCTTTTTAACGTTGTCCAGAATACATTTTATTTTCCGAAAGCAAATTCTTATGCATTGAAAAGCTCTTCTCAACACTTACATATGTTATTACAATGACTCACAGAATGAAACTTACGTATGTTGTTGGAGCATATTTGAAGAAAACAAATTCATTTTTGTGGAAAATTCTTCGTCAATTCACAAACTTTCTGCCTCTCCAGTCAAGATACCAGAATTTTTTAAAGTCTGAAACTCGGAGGGTTTTTTTTTCTAAAACATAGTTTAATTTTGCAACAATGGAGTGTCCAGTCTTCCCCTTGGCCTATTTTACTACTTCGCTTTCTTTGTCGATGTAACAATTGGGTCAACGATAGCCATTCTGTGCTTCTGAACCCTTAATAATATAAGGTAAAATGCTGAAGTTTGATCTTATGTATGCCAAATTTCCTTCTATTTTTTCCTGAGAGAACAGACATCGCGCAATTTGAATAAATGCTACGTACTCCGGCTGAAACTCATTTACTGTCGCCTTTACAGCATCAAAATTTCCGCTGTAACAAATATGCAACCATTGAGCATACGACCATGTTCCCTAATGCATTGTCAAAGGATTTGGTGGCAAAGTTAAACTACGAGCTTGCGTTTTAAAGACTTCTGTACGATAAAGAAATTTCAAGAAAAAATGTTTAACATTAGAAACAAGTCTATCTTTATCGACGTCCAGATAATTTGCCTGAATTTCCTCAGCATCCCTATGTAAGGCATAATCAAGGCAAGTGACATGCACTAGCTTTGGATAAAAACATTTAATTGTTTTCCAGTATTTACTATGTTTGGCGTAGCATCCGTTAAAAAAGAGCAAAACGTTGTTACATTTCACTCCGTTTGGCCATAAAAGAGTAAAATATTTCTCAAGTAGCTGACAGAAGGTTGAACGATTAACTTTTTCAAGTACCTCGAAATTCAATAAAAATACTTAATATAAGGTAATAGTTGGGAAGTGTGACTACAGCGTTGAAATAAAAGTTGGGAATAGCGCTAAAGGAAAAGTGGCGATCAACTCATCGAATTTGCAGAAGCTGAAAACCTTAGCATCATGAATTCATTTTTTAAGAAGAAACCGCAAAGAAAATGGACATGGAAACACCCAAATGGGGGAACTAGTGAAATTGACTATATCCTGGCAAACAAGAAATCAATTATTGAAGATTGCAGTGTACTGAACAGATTTAATACTGGAAGTGATCATCGAATGGTGAGATGTAAAGTGCACTTAAATACTAAATTAGAACGACAGAAGCTCATTAGGAAACAAGTAAGTAAGAGGGTGGATCTAATGAAACTGAAAGTAAATACCGAGGCATTCAAGTTGGAATTAAAAAATCGCTTTTCTGCACTGGAAGGACTTATTGATGAAAGTGATATCTCAGAAGCAAATGAAAACATTGTTAAGACAATAGTTGAAACTGCTGGGGAAATTGGTGGTGTAACCTGTAAAAAGCACAATAGCAAATTATCTGAGAAGACGAAACAGCTCATGAAAAGGCGAAGAGATATGAAGGTGGACAATCGAAATACCAGTTCCAGGATTGAGTACATAGAACTTTGTAAAACTCTGCGCAAAAGCATGAAAGAAGACATAAGAAAATTCAACTGTGAGCTAGTAAGGAAAGCCATTGAAAATAACAAGAGCCTTAGGGTTGTTAAAGGAAGTTTATCTGTTGGGAAGAAACACATCATTGCATTAAAAGGAGAGGATGGCACCGTAACAAGAAATAGGGAAGAAATACTTAGAAGAGTTGAAGAATTCTACAAAAATCTATACGAAAGTAACAGTGAATTAAACGAAGACATTGAAATAGTCGAAGGAACAGCTCCTAAAATCTTAAAAGAAGAAGTTTCATTTGCAATAAAAAATATGAAGAAAGGAAGAGCCCCTGGTGATGATGGTATTACATTAGATATCCTAAAAGAAGCTGGAGAATATGTAGAAGACATACTTGCAAAATTCTTTACCAAATGTCTTAACAGCGGTAACATACCAAACCAATGGGATTCTGCAACAGTAATTCTTTTGCATAAAAAAGGTGATAAAGAGGATTTGAAAAATTACCGACCAATTAGCTTGTTACCTGCTATTTATAAAATCTTCACAAAAGTTCTAACACATCGCCTGCAGAAAAAATTAGATGCAGCTCAACCAAGAGAACAAGCTGGATTTCGAAGTGGATTCAGTACAGTGGACCATATTCAAGTATTAAGAGAATTAATTGAAAGAACACATGAATATGAACTTCCATTGTGTGTTGCATTTATTGACTATGAGAAGGCCTTTGACTCTATAAAAACATCAGCAGTCATCAACTCTTTAAGATCAACAGACATTGAGGATGTGTACATTGACATGGTGAAACGTGTGTATAAAAATGCAAGTGCAAAATTTCGGTTACATAAAGATACCAAAACTATCAAACTTGGCAAAGGGGTGAGGCAGGGAGATACCATTTCTCCAAAACTTTTTACTTCTGCTTTACAGATGATTTTTCAGCTGATAAATTGGAATAACAAGGGAATAAAAATAAATGGTGAATATTTAAATCATCTGCGGTTTGCTGATGACATTGTTATTTTTTCAACGGACCCATTAGAACTCCAAGACATGGTACAAGAGCTCTCAACTAGAAGTGAAGAAGTTGGACTCAAGATGAACCTACAAAAAACTAAGATCATGTTCAATAATTTTGTAGAGGAAACAAAAATACAAGTTGACAACACTGAGCTAGAAATTGCTGATTCATATATTTACCTTGGCCAGCTGATTTCAATGGATGGCAACATTATGAAAGAACTCAACAGACGTATTAAACTTGGCTGGAGTGCATTTGGAAGAAACAGTTTTATCCTGAAGGGGAAATTGCCTTTGTGTCTAAAAAGAAAGGTCTTCAACCAGTGTGTATTGCCAGTCCTCTCTTATGGATCAGAGACATGGAGTCTAACAGTTGGAGCAATACGAAAGTTACAGACAACGCAAAGGAGCATGGAGAGGTGCATGCTTGGAATAACTAGGAGAGATCGAAAAAGAAACACTTGGGTGAGAGAGCAAACTAGAGTAGAGGACATCATTGTTAAAGTAAAAGGGCTGAAATGGCGATGGGCTGGGCATATTGCAAGAAGAACTGATCAACGATGGACAACAGAAATTCTGAACTGGATTCCAAGAGACCACCGAAGACCTAGAAAACGTCCTCAAACTAGATGGGTGGATGAAATAAGAAAACAGGTTGGGGTGACGTGGAAACGAATGGCCCAGGATAGACTTGTGTGGAAAGCATTTGGAGAGACCTTCATCCAGCAGTGGATAGATAATGGTTGAATATGATGATGATATATATATAGTCTCCTGTTTTAAAAAAAAAACATTGAAACATATCAGAAAAAGATTACCCACTCGATAATTGTAAAAAATCTAGTCGCCAAGAACGACCAGATTTATTGAGACCTGGATAGAATATATATAAAGACATTAGACACTTTCCCAAGCAATTAACATCTCAACAGATACAAATACTTTATAAGGTTTTCATTATCAGTATAGTAGTTTAGTAATATGCAATTAAACATGTTTTTAGATAAATATTGTAATTTCTTTGCACGTTTACATTAAAAATTGAATTTCCACAGTATCTATCTCTATTTATACTTCCTTAATATACATTACAATTTATTTCATTTACATACACTAAAATTTATTTTGTTCATATACAAATTCTCATAAATATATTTTATTTAAATACATTATAATTTATGCTTCACATTCTCAAAAAAAAATTTATGTCTGTTTTATAGCATAATTTTACAAAGCATAAACAAAAAAATTAAATTCTAATGATTAAACATTATGATAACATAATATATATATATTAAAAATTATATATATATTAATATATATTTATTATTAATATATATATATAAATATATATTAAAAAATTTATGTCTGTTTTATAAAGCATAGTTTTACAAAGCATAAACAAAAATTAAATTCTAATGATTTTAATATTATGATAACATAATATATATATAACATAATATATTATGATAACATTATGATAACATAATGATTTAATAATGAAACACACTCACACTTTTGGCATAGGGAAAACACTCCCTGGTCCAGTTTGGTTGACATGTTAAAATGTTATTGCGCTTGGATTCCTATTAAAAGTAACTGAACTGTTTACGGTGCACCCACACATTGCGTCACTTTATACTATGTAAGATATTATTACCCTTCACAGGGATAACACAATTGCCAAATATTGGTCAACACACAAAGCCACCGGGGCGAGATTTTTGTGAGTTTTTCGTGGAAGATTTTTTATTACAAATAAATTTGACACCCACGTATTAGTAGCTCAAACTAGAGCTATTTTTGTTTAGGAGAAAAAGAGACGCCGTCCTCATGCACCCTGGTTCGAATCCGGGATGAGGACGGCGTCTCTTTTTCTCCTAAACAAAAATAGCTCTAGTTTGAGTTAATAATACGTGGGTGTCAAATTTATTTGTACCTTTATACTATTTCCAATTATTTGGAAATAGAAAAATTTGACGCCTCAAAACTACGGGTCATCTGGGCGCTATTTAGATAAATAACGTAGCAACGTATTATGTAAAGACTATGATGAAAGGAAATGGACTGAACCATTTTAATATAATGCCTACTCGAAAATTACGTAAATTGTGTGACGTTATAATTCTATCAGTATGACCTTTGATAATGTACATTTAATACGCGTGGCTAATAATAATCTCGATGCCAATTCATTGCCCTCTAGTCTCGAAACCCTAATAACGGGGATTAATCATGCACGTAGGCCATCGTTGTAAAATATCAGATTACTAACTTCTATAATCAGTAATTATGATTAATTAGAAGTTTGTCAAATATACGGTACATTTCTAAACTGCATGAAATATTAATAATATACATGGAACTATATTTAAACATACAAGTGTAATTAGTAATATTCTAAAATAACAATAATTTACTTTCCACAGGAACAATTTCCTAAGCCTAAATCCTAGCCAACCCTTTTTTCTGTTTAAACTAGCCTTCACAAATAAGTATGACTACAATCTCAGGAAGGAAGGTTACGACCGAATGGGTGGTCACAACGCTGGACTTCGTTTTCTAATATGGGAGCTACGGAAAATTAATTCAATTTGTCCACCAATGGGGGATTACAACTCCCCATGTCATTGCCTATATGCTTTCACATAACAATACAGTTGCCATCCCCGATAGAGTAGCCTAACATCGAAAGCCGACTATAACCTCTTCGTCCCCATTCACGTATTACGAGGACGATATTGAATTCTTGGCTACTATCATATCACTGACGTACGCAGGGTGAGGTAGATGGGGATTGCAACCCCCATTGCGATAAAATTTTACATATACATAGGATTATATGAACGTGTAACTCCATAAACCCCCTCATTGTTACCCTGTAACCTCCCTCCCTATGAAATTTCTGCGTGCGCCTATGGCCACCATCTATAAAGGCTAAACGAAAACAACAGCAAAAACAATAATGTAGACGGGAAAAGTTCTTTTTTCAAGGACTGTCTCATTCTCATGTCAAACTTGCTTCTCAGAGGATTTTCATAAAGAATGATGCCACAATTCCAAAAAAAAATGGAACTCTTAATATCGGATCGCGTTATAAGGTACTTACAAAATTCAGTAAATGCTTTAATATGTGTTATTGTTACTATCACAAGACACGTTTGTTTTCTCACGATTACAAAGCTTTAGACAATGTGTGGTAACTGTGTTACATCAGCTATTTTATCATAACTAAAACTTTCGTAATCGGAACTTTATAATCTTCAAAGAAACTGATTTTATTCCGCTAGGGCATTTCTCCAAGGTGCAATAATGAATTGAAAATCGTTTTATAATCGTTATTTAATCTGTTTTCGTAGACTGGGTCATACTTTAGAATTGTGTTTATTATTTGCGTTTGAGATTACCAAATTAAAAGGAAATTTCGAACACAGTTTAAAAAAAAGTAAGCATTGGAATAATATTGTCACTTAAAGGTTTATTCGTTTACACAAAAACTGTATAAAGCAGATGTAATTACCTGTATACGTTTTCTAGCAGAATTTTCTATAATCTCGTTAACAGCGTATTTTATTAGATGAACGTTAGCCATAAGCGAAGAGACGGTAAACTCTTATTTATGCTGAACGACAACCTACGAACCTAAGAAAGCACTTAAAGAAGATTTGATAAAAGGGAAAAAAGGCTTATTATAAAAGTCCTATGCTCACGGATGTTAAAGGAAATTTGGAATACCACAAATTTTATCAGTCTGAATATTTTAAACTTTTAAGACTCTAGTCACTTCTCAAAATAAAGATAAATATTTAAAGTATTTTATTTCTTAAGAGTATTATTACGTTATTGGAATGTGTCGGTTTGTTATTTGCATATCAAATTTACATATCATATCCGCATGATAAACTTATAAGAACACAAAACTTTACATATTTTGGATTATACTATTCGTTGTACGCAATATACAGTATAAGGTATTATATGGAAAATAAATTACTATTACTATTATCAATCTTGAAAAAATGAAATTATGGATATTGATAAATCTGAATATTTGCTTTTGATTTTTCGCATGTTTTTAAACGTATCATATTTAATTTTAATTATCCCTCCTTTTCGATATTTCCCCAATTATTATTTTTTTTTTTTACATTTTTCAAACTCTCTTTTATCTAGGTTGTATGTACACTAAATACGCATGAGTGAAGACCACATATTGCACATATGTTACACACATTTTTAGTATCTTTACATCGTGAATATTAACTTACTTACATCATGTCAAATACTTTTGCATTTAGAAATATATTAAATAATACTTATATAATCGGCATGGATACACGGTTCACCATTATAATCGAGTAAAAAAATATAATTAAACAAATGAAAAAGTGTGTATTTACTTGTTTATTATAATATTTTTAAATTATCCAAGCTGTTTCTTGTAAATTATTTTTATAACAAATAATTACTGACAATTTTATAAAATATAAAACATTTTAATGACAACTTTAATTTATAGTTTATTATAAATTATTTATACGAAAATATCTATCATCAGGCAAAGCATACAGACAGGAAAACGGGGAAGAAACAACAACACAATCATAACTAGTGAAATAAGCCCCTGGAAGAAAATATGACGCAATTAAAAATCCAAGCAATTGGGGGTGAAAATCAAGGTCTAGGGGCTCTAGCCTGAACTGACCTCGAACCTAACTACAGCAATGCATATGGATGCGAACGTAGTTCACCTATCTATTTGAAATTTCCTCGAACTTTGAAAAACATGAAATATAAAATATAACTCAACGCTCTTTATATAACTTTTGCGAAAACCACAAATTTTCTCAATGCGATGGCTTATTTAATCTTGCCTTCGCCTAGTCCGTCGAAATATCGCATAAAATACTATGTGCTTTGGACAATATCTGTTTTTCTATGCTCGCTTCAGTTCAACGAACTTTCTCCAGTTGCGCTTCCATTAACCACAGGCTGTGTTGTCTTCGAATGCAAACAAAGGAGACAATTCCGAGTTAAAAACCCACGGGAAACTTTTATTGAATTGGAACCGACAGAAGAGGGTCATTTAACATAAATCATTTCTATCTATTCTGTATTGCAGCAGAAACTTCCGAATATATTGTTATCTCGATTTTGGCATCAGTGGGTTCTTCAGTGACGTCATGGATTACCCAGGCAACCATTCGCATCGATCGCCAAGCTAGAGAACACACAGACTAAGGGCCAATGACGTCACTACGTTAAATAATGGCTCTTTTCTCAGCCCTAGACTAGAATTTCAGTTTCCTCTTCGTTTTTTCCCTGCTTAAACTTATCGTAGAATTTGAATGATATAACACCCGGATGAAGACGTCTTTAAAGATTTGAATTATAAAGCACGCATCGTGCTTTTTTTTTCCCTCTAACTTTTTTATAGAAGATGCGTACATTTATGAATCATCCACAATGCAGATAGCAAGCAGACAAGATGGGAAATGCAAATAAAATGCCTTTTTTTCAATACATTTTCAAATATTTCGTCACGGCATATAAAGGTTCCTCAAGGTAAATTTAAAAGAACTTTATTTACAACAAATTTTAACCTGTGGCCATCTTCATAACATGTATATACTCTACCTATGTTTTATATACATATATAAAATTAGGAAGTACTTCATCCTCTCATACATTCTGACATTTAGTTTGTAACAACTTGTGCAGGAAGCAAAATGTGCAGGCGAATGTGTGCTCCGTCCCTTGTAAATCATCTACTATTTCGTGGTTCAGAATTTCAAACTGGTTCGCTTAGAACATTCTAAATAAACGGCTCCATATTTTTTATATCATTTAACTATACATATATAGCTCTAAGTTAGGGGTCTTCAACCTTTTTCAGTCCAAGGGTCAATTTTGCTTATTCTTGCAGGCCCGCGGGCCGCACTACTGTACTGGCAATATTAAGACTAAACAAAGGGGATCTGGGGGGTGTAGGGGTTATTCTCCAGGATTCGCTTTCGGTGTAATTTATATCTCTATATTGGTCCTTGGTCCCCCCCCCAAGAATATATTCTAAAGTTCTCTCTTCGCAGTAAGTAAAGTGTTCTCTTCACAGACGCAAGTGCTCCCGAATAGTGATATCGTTTTCAGTATTGGCGTAGGCAGAAAGTTCATAAGGGGGTTATAGGCTTAATGGGAGGGGTTACAGAGCTACAACTCATATATTCCTATGTTAAATATACAAAATTTCATTGCGATGGGGGTCCCAACCTCCAACCCCGACACGCCTTTGATTTTCAGAGCATGCAGTCGGATGGTTGGGAAGATGTTCTTATCGATTTATTTAGAATAGAATTCAGTGAGTCGTAAGTTGAATTTTATTTTAAAATCACTGTTACACTGCAAATCAATAAAACTACCTTTAATATCGATATACGCAAGAAAATTATAGTAGAACACGATTGAGGGAAGACCACGTGTTATTTTGTTCTTCAACGTTTTAAGATTTTACTAAAACTACTATTTTATTACTAAATTTTAAACACTAAATTTTACTTACTAAATTTTAAACACTAAATTTTACTTACTAAATTTTAAACACTAAATTTTACTTACTATTTTATTACTAAATTTTAAAAACTAAACTTTGCTTACTATTTTATTATTAAATTTTAAAACTAAACTTTACTTACACTATTTTATTACTAAATTTTAAAAACTAAACTTTACTTACTATTTTATTACTAAATTTTAAAAACTAAACTTTACTTACTATTTTATTACTAAATTTTAAAAACTAAACTTTACTTACTATTTTATTACTAAATTTTAAAAACTAAACTTTACTTACTCTTTTATTACTAAATTTTAAAAACTAAACTTTACTTACTATTTTATTACTAAATTTTAAAAATGTGAACAGAACAAAATAAAATACATATATAAATAGATTTATAGGGAGCAAGGAGTGTGTTTTTGTGTGAAGCAATTTGTATTCTTTCGTGAGTCAGCGCAAAAAACATGTAGGCGGGCAGTGGGTCGAAGACTGCTGCTCTAAGTGTTTCCATCAAAAGAAATCATGAAATACGTTGCTTTCCGAGTTTTTGAAACTTATTTCTCGTATAAAAACTTTAATGCGACAAGTCACTCATAATGAATAAGTTCTAAGGCGTTTGTTTTTTAAATTGCAAACGCCATCTTAACGTTGCGTTGTCATGTTGCTCTCATGTGTTTTTGACCTTTCTTATAAACTTAATATAAATCGTCATCATCGTATTTAACCTAAATATTTTTTTTATTTTTGCATTGCTGGAAGAAAGTATCCCTAAATGCTCTCCACATACCTCTATCCTAAGCAATTCGTTTCCACAGTACCCAATCTGTTTTCTTGTTTCATCCCCTCCACCTAGTCTGGGGATATATTTTAAGTCTTTGATGGTCAAGAATATGAAGCTAAGCATATAAAAACTGAGAACTTGGAATACAGCATATTTTAATCACATGCGATCTTTATTATAGATTTTATCCTTGTCAGTAAGACAGTGAAAGTCCACTAAATCTCGAGCTATTCGAAAATTTGATCGATCTGAATGTTGGGATTACCTAGATTCTCTGATAGTACACTTAAATTTAAAATTTAAGCAAGAATAAAGAAGCATATTCAGGTTTTGTCGATTTTTTCTTAACTGCAAATACAAAATGCTTCATTAATCAAAATGAATATAAAATAATTCAGAATAGCATCCCCGTTACAGTTGCATGTTTGTAACAATCACGAGCGAACACGTTCACAAAAGTCAAGAAATTTTAAAAAGTTTAAGTCTCCAGGAAAACTGGATGCCCCATAATATTCCACATTTCTATCTTCTGAGTTTCTGAACTTTTACTGAACAATAAGGTGACCTTTCACAAATATTAAACATCTTCAAACTAAAACAAAAATAATGAAGACTTGTGTTCTGAGCAATTTAATTTTGACCTTACTTCCCACCCACTATAAAACGAAACATACACGCAGCCGTCCAATCTAATTTTAGCACTCTCTTTTTGAACAAGCTTTTTTCGTAATGTCAAAAGGAAGGAAAATGCTAAGTTTTTTAAACTGAGCTGTTATGCAATATTCTCGCATTTTCTTTTCTTTTTTTTCTTATGAAATCTTGTGTGTGCAAACTTTTTGGAATCACCGTTTTTCTATCGACTGCCTTAGTTTGTTTTTTTTATACATCAATTAAATAGTAACTCACTTGTAACCTAATATTAATAGTTTAGAGCGCTTTCATTGCTTTTAATAAAACACCTTAAACTAGCCGCTAATAAAATTACTCATTGCTAAATCTTACATGAAGAATGGCGACTTATTGTAAATGAAATCTTCAAGGATCCATATTCAAAATTAAAAGATTGTCTACAAAACAGAAAACACTAAAAAACTGACGATTTACAAAATCTACTAAAAACAATCTGCAAAATCTTCTACAAACAAGCTACAAAATATACTGCAAACAAATTACAAAAGCTACTAATCTACCATGAACAATTTTCAATGGTGAATTTACGAAGCTCCTAAAAAAAGCGCATAATATTTTAGTTGAAAAAGGATTTATTATTATATAATTTCGAAAATTCCAAGTGGAATTGAACCATTGACTTGAAGGTTGCATGAATTGTACAGGTTAAAAAGCGCAAATAGATAGAAAGTTCCATATAGGCTACATATATAGAATGAATTAAATGTGTATATTGTCATATACTAGAAAATACGCAGAACATATTTATTCTATTTATACAGAATATCTATTTATAATATTTATATGTATATATTATAATTATTTATTATATTTATATAAAGTGTCTATTTATAATAATTATTTATAATATTTATGCTGAATATCCTGGAAACCATACTGATCCCAGAGAGATAGCTTGTGCTGTTCGCAATCGTTTCTTTCTTTCTTTCTTTCTTTCTTTCTTTCTTTCTTTCTTCCTTCCTCTTTCTTTCTTCCTTCCTTCCTTCCTTCTTACATGATGGAGGCTCGAATCTCTTGGAAAATTGTAGGTAAAACGTAGCAGGACTGTACCTGTTCTTATGGCATAAAACACAAACATCTCCGTTCTTCTAACCTGATGTATTTGTACTAAATCATACATAAATTAGTTGATATGAATATTAAATATATTTGTATCTAAAACTTACCTAAACTAAACAACAATTCCTCCCATATAGCCACCAAGTCCTCGAGGAAAAGCTTAAAATGTTAAAAAGTTTTGATTTTCGATTTTTAAGAAGTTAAAATGTAAAACAGGTAGCATTTTGCAATTAATTACAAACTTTAATTGTCCAAAAAGTAACATAAACACATCATATATAAAGTAAAATTTGATAAAAATAACAAGAAAATTTGTTTAACTTTTGACAAATTTCAGCGAAGAAATGAAAAATAGATAAAATCAATTTATACGTAAATTTGCTGTCAGTATAAGTCCTTACGTACTTTTTTTCCGAATGACAAAAATTATCAATGTCTCTGTCACTGAAGAAATACAGTGAAGCCTCTGTTAACAGAAACACTCTTAACCCAAATATGGATTAACCAAAATATATGTACAATATTAAAAATTATTATTTTTTAACCGTGAAAGTTTTGCTAGCGAATATTAAGTCTGGTTCAACCCTTAAATCAAGAAATTATTGAGTGTTTCAAGAGGCATTACAGAGTTTTTTTCTTAAATCTCTTTTACAAAATTCAAGTGGCTTAAAAAGTGTCCCAGATATCTTAAAAACGTTTAACATGAAACATTTTGTCTACTGGTGCACTCAATCTTAGGAGAAAATAAAATTATCTACCTTAGAAAAATGTTGAGATAGACTGTTCCACGGAAATTTTATTTTTAGTGAAGTAGAAGATAATCTCCAAGACCTCTTAGAAAACGTTCCCGGATGTAAAGAAATTAGTCAAAACGAGATTAGTGAATAGATAAATGGCGATGATTTTGAACTTGATTTTAATGACCAAGACATTGTTGACATGATGCTGCCCCAGACGCAAGGAGACGACAACGAGGACAACTTTCTAGAGAGCAGCAGCAGTATAACCGCCGACGAGGATTTCAGTGCTTTAGAGGTAAGAATTTTTCTACCAGTTTAGGGCATCAAAGCTTATCTGAAATACTGTACAGGCTTTTCCTACAAACTACGCCATATATTGCATTACGGTTTGTTGAACAATCGGATGAAACACAACCTTCAGACCTTCTTCTAATGAAAAGATGGCCAGATATCGCTGCGCGAAAGTGTTATGAAAGAAGCAAAGAAAAATTAAGGATTTAAAAAAAAACAATCGAAAACATTCTGGGTATAATATAATATAGTACATATTGTATATAATTTTAATAAATAATTATTTGAGTGCATATTGAGAGGGGTTTCGTATTTCCACCTTTTAACTTAAGAAACCAAAATTTATTTTTTATCCGGCATGTTCTTTATCCGAAACCGTGCCAACCCACTTCGTTTCGGTTAACAGAGGTTCTACTATAAATTGAATTAAAGTTTGGGTTTCAATATTTACCCAGGATTTTCCGATAGCTTTAACAAATTCTTCAAAGGGAAACTTGGTAGCCCCTGTAAATGATTTAGACTAAAATGCTCAAAAGAGTTTCTAGAAAACCAGAATCTAGATTGCGTCGAGATCACTTTAAAATACCAAGCCTGTGTTCACCTAAAACTGCAATTTTGTTAACTGAGAATGCTGAATGCTGTCGTTATCCTATTAGGGAATCTACTTTTAAAATTTAATGAGAGGTACATTTTGCAACAAATTGTCTCGCAACGTATCTTAATACTTCTCTACATTTGTCATAATGCCAATCAGTATTCTAAGTTTCGCACCATTTGCAACAAATTTCTCCCACACCATAAATGACCGACCCTCAAATCGGCATTTTGAGAAGTAAAGCTTCTGAAAAAAAGTACCATAACAGTATTTAACAAAACCTCTAAAATTCCTCTAAAGTAAACGATTTTCAGTCAAGAAACCCTCTCTACTTACCTCCCTCTCACTCGCTTCCTAAACATTGTTACAAACACCACTGGCTATTGCGCGATGAATAGCACCTTATTTATACTAAAATATGCGTCAATTGATGTAAGCATCCATCTGTCTGTCTGTCTGCCCCTCCCGCACAAACACATAAACAAATAATGCTTGCTTTTTTCCAATAAACAAACTAGTGAAAATTGAACTTTTCAATTCTTGTTCTGTTTTGAAATAATTGTAAAAAACACCTGGTACAACAAATACCCCTTTATTTTTCATTATACAGTTAACTCTTCCACTGACGAGTTTCAAAGGATGATGAAATAACGTCGCTAAACAGAAAAAGACGTTTATCGGAATATATGCAATTCTATGAAACATATGCCGGAAGGGACACCCATAAAGGTGCAGGGGGGGCTTGAACCCTCTAGCCGTTATTTGAAATTTTTAAATTTGATTTGCCCGATGCTGCTACGTATTTCCTTTCAAAAGCACAACCATGAATTTCAGGTGACAATTTCAGCATATCTTATTACGAACCAATGAGTCAGTAATGCTTTTAAGAGCGGGCGAGAAGTGCGTTATATATCGTTATTTTATTAATTTTTCTTAGCTCCCCACCCAAAAAGTGTCATATGGACGCCTATGTTATATGGGACAGAAAAATACCGTTGTTAAATCAAAATAATCGTTAATTATAGCAACGTTATTGAAGAGTTTGCGGTCCCAGTATACTTTTCCATCCATTTATTATCCATAACCTGCATTTTTACTAATTTTAACTTGACAAACTATTTTTCATAACCACATGAATTATATATGATTTACATGATATTCTTTGATTGCCGACAATCAGGTGGTCGTGAGTTCGGGTCCGACCAGGTGCCGGAAAATCATTCTTTTCTTTACGAGTAATTTAACATCTATTGTTGCCACATCATCGGCTAATATGAAAAATTGTTGATCTAATACTATAAATAATGTACAATAATACAATAATAATTAATGAAAAAAGTAAAAATTCACATCAAATTTATTTCAGTTTAGAAGAATTAAAGACACGTTAAATCAATTTATTTTTTCTTTGAGCCCCCACATTTTCCTTTTCACTATAAAAATATAGGCCATTTCGCAGTTTAAAAACAAATTTTATAGAAGGAAACACTCTGGTTCACTTTTTATTTTTTCATTCATGGAAAACACTTTCAGCATTGAAAATAAATTCGCAATTCCATAAATTCTCAACCCACGGTTAAAACAGATTACCCTTAATAACATATTCACAAATTTAAATTATGATAAAGCGCTCCTCAAACGAAACGCCGACTAGAACTTGGATCATTTATCAGAGTTAAGAAACGGGCCAAGGAATCTCAATGTCCTTCAAAGAAAATTATTCATAATAAAACACTTCAATTGATTACAACGTAAATATTAGCTTTCGAAACTGAAATACGAGTACAGTCGAGTCTCTATTTAACGAAGTGCCATCGTTCCTCTGAAAAACTTCGTTATAAGGAAAATTCGTTAAATAGAAATTAACATAAATGTTGAAACTTAATTTCGATAAAATGAAAAAAGCTAAATTTGGACAGTAAAGACTAAATTCAGTAGACTCTTCTTTTTCAACGAATTTAAATATTTTTCGTATACAAGTACGCACAAATTAATAACAAAAGTAAAGACTGAGGATTACTTTATATCTGTATGATCCTCATACAACATATTTGAAACAGAGAAATAATCACTAATTTTGTTTTGTACAGGTTTCTTATAAAAAACGTTTTGTTCATAGAAATTCTCACACTTTTGTAAATATCGGAACACGTCATCTATAACATTTTCTTCAACAATGCAACACGTATGTGCGAGAAGCAAATTTCGTGGCTTAGCCACACCTGCAGAGTGATACATCCCCGCCGATTCAAAGTTCCCAGTTTAGAACAATAGAATTATTTATCACAACTGACCCTATGTCCACTATACAGAAGGCTACCTCACCTCCATCTTTTTGCTTAAAATGCTCAACTATCCCTTCTAGCTAACCATCCCGCTGAAAAATTGTAAAAGGTAAATTAAAAAAAAAATCAAATTCTTTATAAAAAGAACTTCGTTATATAGAAATTGTTTTTCGTAATATGGAGACAAATTTACATGTTAGTGCCATTCAAAGTCAAGGTTCCGCCGAAAATTTCATTAAATAGAAAACTTTGTTAAATGGAAGTTCGTTATATGGAGACTCTACTGTATATTGCCACTTATATGATTTATCATTATCTGGATCGTTAATTATACTTGATACTGGTTGTTTATTACGAAATTAAAATATTGGATAATTTATCCAACGTGATTTGTGGTCGAGAATAAACTAGGTTTACGAGCATGGGCGCCCCGATGGGGGGTTCAAGGGGGTGCAAGTGCACCCCCTTGGCTTATGAAAAAAGGGGGAAAAGAGGACTGAATCCACAAGAAACTACAGTCCAACAACATTATTCAATTGGAATTTTTCCTGGATGCACCCCCCTGCATATAATTCTGAGGGCGCCCATGTTACAGGCTTTTTGAAAACAAAGAAAGAAAAAACGTTGCAGCTACTACTAGCACGTTTAATTTTTTTTTTTTACTTCTCACTCTCTCTTCATTATATTTACAGTAAAACCTCCTTTAACGGCCACCTCTATGCAAAGCTAACCTCCGAAGACCGATCATGTTTTGATGGAACTGAACACATTCGATAGCAAATTGAAAACTTACATAAAATATATAGTCATGATAAAATTATAAAATTGTGCCATATTATTATTATTAAATATTGATATCTTTAAAACCTTTAGTAGTTGAATGAGAATGTTAATTTATAAATTGTGCATATTGAATATTATCAGGTATACAAAAGTATGACTTTTTTAAATGGTTAGATCAAAGCACGATTGTATCCAATAGCAGCTATAGCTTCGGCCTCTTGATGTTTTTTGTAACCGCATTTAACTGTATTTATATTAAGTTTTGTCATGCAAAAAATTCTTTTTTGAAATCAATTTTATTTATTCAAATGCTTATTGTTTTAAATTATTTATGTTAATTATTTATTATGTATAAATGTCTTTTTTTATTATGTGTTTACTTGTGTCTTTTTATGTCTCCAATTGTTTATTTATATTCAATTTTTAAATCATACATTTTGAATTCAATTAAGTTTGAGATGTTTGTAAATTTACTCTCATATTTCAAAATAGCTGACAAATTTTCAACCAAAGTTTTCTTATTTTTCCGAACTTTCTGAAAGAAACTTTTCGTTCTACAAAATTCAGGAATATTTCCTTTTTTTTTACCTTATTTTCTTGTCCTGAGTATGTTTTGTTTACATTACAGTATATATGCATTTAAAACTTAATATGCTTAAATACTAAACTAGAAAGGCAGAAGCTCATTAGGAAACAAGTATGTAAGAGGGTGGATTTAAAGAAATTAAAAGAAAATACCGAGGCATTCAAGTTGGAATTAAAAAATCGCTTTTCTGCACTGGAAGGACTTATTGAAGAAGTTGACATCTCAGAAGCAAATGAAAACATTGTTAAGACAATAATTGAAACTGCTGGGGAAATTGGTGGTGTAATATGTAAAAAGCAGAATAGCAAATTATCTGAGAAGACGAAACAACTCATGAAAAGGCGAAGACTTATGAAGGTGGACAATCAAAATACCAGTCGCAAGATCGAGTATGTAGAACTTTGCAAAACTTTGCGCAAAAACATGAAAGAAGATATAAGAAAATTCAATTGTGAGTTAGTAAGGAAGGCCATTGAAAGCAACAAGAGCCTTAGGGTTGTTAAAGGGAGTTTGTCTATTGGGAAGAAACACATCATTGCATTAAAAGGAGAGGATGGCACTGTAACAAGAAATAGGGAAGAAATACTTAGAAGAGTTGAAGAATTCTACAGAAAGCTGTATGAGGGAAACAGTGGATTAAACGAAGACTCTGAGATAGTCGAAGGAACAGCTCCTAAAATCTTAAAAGAAGAAGTAGCATTTGCAATAAAAAGTATGAAGAAAGGAAGATCCCCTGGCGATGATGGCATTACATTAGATATCTTAAAAGAAGCTGGAGAACATGTAGAAGACATACTCGCAAAATTCTTTACCAAATGCCTCAACAGTGGTAACATACCAAACCAATGGGATTCTGCAACAGTAATTCTTTTGCATAAAAAAGGTGATAAAGAGGATTTAAAAAATTACCGACCAATTAGCTTGTTACCTGCTATTTATAAAATCTTCACAAAAGTGCTAACACATCGCCTGCAGAAAAAATTAGATGCAGCTCAACCAAGAGAACAAGCTGGATTTCGAAGTGGATTCAGTACAGTGGACCATATTCAAGTATTAAGAGAATTAATTGAAAGAACACATGAATATGAACTTCCATTGTGTGTTGCATTTATTGACTATGAGAAGGCCTTTGACTCTATTAAAACATCAGCAGTCATCAACTCTTTAAGATCAACAGACATTGAGGATGTGTACATTGACATGGTGAAACGTGTGTATAAAAATGCAAGTGCAAAATTTCGGTTACATAAAGATACCAAAACTATCAAACTTGGCAAAGGGGTGAGGCAGGGAGATACCATTTCTCCAAAACTTTTTACTTCAGCTTTACAGATGATTTTTCAGCAGATAAATTGGAATAACAAGGGAATAAAAATAAATGGTGAATATTTAAATCATTTGCGGTTTGCTGATGACATTGTTATTTTTTCAACGAACCCATTAGAACTCCAAGACATGGTACAGGAGCTCTCAACTAGAAGTAAAGAAGTTGGACTCAAGATGAACCTACAAAAAACTAAAATCATGTTCAATAATTTCGTAGAGGAAACAAAAGTACAAGTTGACAACATTGAGCTAGAAATTGCTGATTCATATATTTACCTTGGCCAGCTGATTTCAATGGATGGCAACATTATGAAAGAACTCAACAGACGTATTAAACTTGGCTGGAGTGCATTTGGAAGAAACAGTTTTATCCTGAAGGGGAAATTGCCTTTGTGTCTAAAAAGAAAGGTCTTCAACCAGTGTGTATTGCCAGTCCTCTCTTATGGATCAGAGACATGGAGTCTAACTGTTGGAGCAATACGAAAGTTACAGACAACGCAAAGGAGCATGGAGAGGTGCATGCTTGGAATAACTAGGAGAGATCGAAAAAAGGAGCAGCAGGTGGGTGAAAAAACTAGAGTAGAGGACATCATTGTTAAAGTAAAACGACTGAAATGGCGATGGGCTGGGCATATCGCAAGAAGAACTGATCAACGATGGACAACAGAAATTCTGAACTGGATTCCAAGAGACCACCGAAGACCTAGAAAACGTCCTCAAACTAGATGGGTGGATGAAATAAGAAAACAGGTTGGGGTGACGTGGAAGCGAATTGCTCAGGATAGACTTGTGTGGAAAGCATTTGGAGAGACCTTCATCCAGCAGTGGATAGATAATGGTTGAATATGATGATGATGATGATATATGCATTAGGTACGCAAGTAAAATTTCACAAAACTACGCAGTTAAACATGTATTAAATAGTTTACAACAGTTTTGACAGCATAAGTTAACTTCGTCAGAGAACAAGACGTAATGTTCTGTGCTATGTCATCCGCCGAAACAAGAATCATGTTAGGGAGTATGAGTGGCTCGACTGTACGACAGCCGAACCACACATATTCTCTAATATTATCCTTGTTTCAGCGGATAACTTGTCAAAACAGTCATACTTTTGTTATTGCCTAACATCGCTATTTATGCACGACTTACTAACAATCACCCCCCCATCCCCAAAAAAACTCTAAAAGAAGTATAATTTTTTTTAAAAAAACAACAAAAACGAGGAGTTGAATAGAAAATAATTGATCAAGATATATTACCCCATACAATTTAAATTTCAGAAATATCAATCTTAACATTACTTAACGGTAAGCTTTATGACGATATATAAATGAAACACACAATTTTTTACCCATATTTATTCATGCTCTCTCTCTCTCTCTCTCTCTGTGTATATACAGAGAAAAAATGGCGAACAATTTTAACCATTTTCTATAAACTTTATTTTATTAAGTTTGCCTTTTCAGTTATTAGCTAAATAAAAATGTCAGTTAGCCATAAAAAGAAGCCATATAATTATCGTAACTTAACTACGTTGGTTTTCCAACTTTTCGTAAACAACAGATATTGTTTACGAAAAATATTGCGTTAAAATTCACCATCATAATAGAAATTCTGTGTGTTTTGTCACGATAATATAAATGTAGGAACAGCGATTACATTCCTAAGTACAGTATACAACGTACTGAAGGTAAGTATATAATTTAAATAGATTTATTTGAAACAAAAATACAAAGGATCAGTGAAGAAATTTATGCATAAACGGTACTGTCTTGGTGGGTATACCAATTGGACCCACGGACCTAATTGGCAATGTTTATTAATTACATTTTTTTATTGAAAAAATTTGAAATTTTATGTGAGCGCATAAAAAGCCCCAAAAGCGTAATCAAGACTAGAGCTCCAAAAACGCTAAGACTGTCCTGTGTCAAAGAGTTAAACCCTGATAAAATGCAAATGAAATTTACTTAGGTTTAATTGAACTTGCCTTTCTACTCGAAATATGCGCATTATTCGCGTCCTTGCATTTAACACCTCAGCCGTAGCCCAAATCAAACATTTGCGTCGTTTGCGCTTGCACAGTTTCGAAATTTTTTTCTTGGTCAAAAACCATGACTAAGTCGTTATAGATCTTCGAATCCCTTTGAACTTGTCATCCGCTATTATACTGCTACTACCAACGAAAACCTTGCTGCCCAAGAAAGCGGAAGTCCAAGTAACCCTGAGCTGCCATGCGTAGTGCAATATTATATAATCCAGCAGTAAGTTTCCAAAATTTTAATAACCGACTCTCCGAATTGTAAAAAAAAAATGTACAGCCGGATCAATGAGAGCCCGTTTGCTCTATTCAGCTCATAACCAGGGGCGGACTGGTCCACTGGCCCCTGGGCCGCTCCGCCTTCATGGGCTGTAGGACTCGTGCCAAGCCTGTAGCCAGAATGAAGGGGCAACTGGGGCAAGATAAAGGGCATATGGGGCACAGGGCACTTAGGGATTGTTTTGTATATATAAATACCTCGATGGGAAAACTGGGACACAAGCATGGGGCAACTGGGGACACGCCCCTGCTGGCCTCGGCTTGGCTACAGGCCTGACTCGCGCCCTCCGATAAATCAAGGTATGCGCCCTTTGAGAGGACCCAGTCCGCCCCTGCTCATAACAAAGAAAGTTGATAATGGGTTTTTGTTTTCGCAGACATTTTAACAACCTGTTGTCATGAACCAGTACAAACCAGCTCCAGATAACCATTGCGTGCGTCCAGCACCATCTAGAAAAGATTATAAAAGTCTTTTTGACGTAACATGGCCTTAAATATGCGTTCCAATTATACAACTTCGTAGTTTCATTCCTTGGTCGGTGAAAGTACTTAAGCTATCTTAGGAGTTCAAAAATTCTTGTCGCCTGTCATGCAGACTGCTACTACTGAAAGAATTGTAGAAGACTGAGCAAGTTCAGACTGCGACAGTACAGTATCGCTTAGACACGAAACTTATGTAGTAGCGCTCACAGATTAATAATCAGCAACGTAGGGTTTTAAAAATTATTGGGGTGGGGGCAAGCACATATTTTATACATTTATCATCATCATCATCATCATAATAATAATAATATTCAACCATTACACTGAATGTCAAAAAAAAAATTTTTTTCAGTTGCAAAAACTTCGTTTACTAAATCATGCAATATTTGTCGCGCTAATTGCAAATCTGATTTCAAAATGTTGCTACTGGGCATAGTTTTTTAACAATTTGATCCTACTTTTTTATAACAAACCTTCACTTCACATACACATTTATACTAAAAGAAAAACGTTTTATTGCTTTGAAATGTTGTTGCGTTAGATTTTCTTCTGTATTTTGGCTACAGAACATCCCTTTTTAAAAATCAACAATAGTCAGATAACGTTTTAGAAATCCATTTCCCTTTATAACGGTTCGCTATAATACTTGTATCTAAATGAAAATGTTTTTCGTGCTTATACAGTCCCTAAATTTTCTGGAAAAAAATCCAGATATGAATAAAGGAAATGCATTTTAAGGAACATATCGCATCCCATGGCGTTATTATCTTTTTAGAAGTTCACTAACAAATTCTTTATAATTTGATGCCCTCTTGTTACTAAACAATTCACTGCCCCTTCTTTAAAAGATTTACATGAAATGCCTTCAGTTTTTTTCAAAAAGTCTTTATATACAGGATCCTCATTAAGTTCTCCAATTTGTGGGTCAAAAAAAAATGCCCCGTTTAATTTCATCTTTAGTTATTTTAGGAAACTTATTCTTAAAAAAAAACTCTCTTCTCCTTCTTTATCCATTGCCTTTACAAAAACTTTATGAGGCTTAACTTAATATGTAGCAGTAGAAAGTACACTTTCTGAGGATCTACTAATGGCTCAGTAATGGCATTTTTATCACCTGGAATTATGTGTTGTTGTATATACAAAAAAGTTAGCATTATAGTTACAAGAAATGCATGTTACTTGCTGCTTAGGATCACATGTTATAAACAGTTGAACAAACAAACATTATATCAGCAAGTTTTTTCAGCTTGTTTCTTCTTATCGTACGTTGTAATAGTTCCATAAGCTCATTGCACAATCTGGGTTCAATATTTCATGTTCGTAGTGAGGAAGGAGCATGTACGAAGTAAGAACACGTATTGTCATATGGCATCTAAACATCGATTTGTACCTATAGACTGTAAGCGAATAAAGTGTTTTATCACATCCAATTCACAAGATTTTGAAGAAATAAACATCACCAAACTTACAACATTCTCTTGAACAATAGTAGTTACAATCTTTCTCTTGAACTTAAAGAAAGGGATTACATTGCATGCATTTATGATTTTCATTGGTGACTTACACAAGTTATTGAGGTGCAGCAATCGGAGAAGGAATGCAATGTCTATTTCTTCCATTCAGTGGGACCATCAACATCATTTCAAAAATCTGAAGTAGATACTGTTTGGATGCCATATGACAATGTCTTACATGTTCTTACTCCTTCCAAGTTGTCAACTGCTACTGGACGAACATGGAATATTTAACAAAGGTTGTGCAATGGGCTTACGGAACTTTTACAACATGAGATAAAAAGAAACAAGCTGAAGAAACTTGCTAAGTGATATAATTTCTGTTCGTTTGTTGAACTGTTTACAATACGTAGGCCTATGCAGCAATTTTTCATATAGTTTTTTTTCTTTTTCCAATATTATCTCCTTAATTTGGTCAGCATGAGCTCCGTCAGACCCCTTGATCTTTTCCCATTTTCGCCCAGGTAGACAATTCGTAATAAACTTTGTAAATAGATTTATGTTTCTACCTGAATAAAATTATTATATTGTAAAAGTAACATGCATTTCTTGTAACTATAATGATAATTTTTTGTATGTACACGCACATATAATTTCTGTTTGTTCAATTGTTTACAACATGTAAGCAAATACCATATTGTATTCCTTGTAACTATAATGATAATTTTCTTGCATTTCTCGTTACTGTAATGATAATTTTCTTGCATTTCTCTTGACTATAATGATAATTTTTTTGCATTTCTCGTAACTATAATGATAATTTTCTTGCATTTCTCATAACTATAATGATAATTTTCTTGCATATATATATATACAATTTTTACATACAAATAGATTAAACACTGGTAAAATAGAAAATTAAAAAGTTCACCTAAGCTTTCGGACGCATCATCAAGAGTAATGATCATTACTCCTGATGAAGGACTGCTGCTGATGCGTCCGAAAGCTTGAGTGATCTTTTTCATTGCTATTTTACCAGTGTTTAACCTTTTGTATGTAAATACAATTCTTGTTTGTTTAACTGTTTACAAGATGTAAGCAGCAAGTAACATAATTAATTTCTTGTAATTATAATGATAATTTTCTTGTATATACTTATTACATTACATGCTTTTCTGATATGTATATATATTAATAGTTTGCTTTCACATGTTTCTTTATTTTTACGGTATGCATATTTCATTTGCTATTTAAAGATGATTAAAAGTTATCGTCCATGCAGATGGAAATATACTGGTTTTATTCACAGCTTCGAACTTAAATATTGTTGTTACTATGCAAAACAAAGTGACCAAACTTTATTATGTTGTTGCTACCTAGTAGAAGCCTCAGTACTATTAATTTCAGATTTTTACTGTGAACCCCACTGGAGATACAGCTTTTAAGAGATCGGAAACTTTGGAAAATCTATATTTTCAACAGGGAAAAACTGTTGGAAGACTTTAAAACACTCCAGTTTTCCCCCTTCATGTAAAATCTACTGTTACTATAGTACTTGCAAAAGAAATTTGGTTTGAGTGTATTGTCCCTTTCCCAGTGAAAAACTGGCTCGGAAAATGAGAAAATGCAAATTTCAACAGTACATTTTGATTATCATTAAATTTGCAAAATTATATCAAATAATGAAACAAAGTAGAACCAAAATTATCAGCACTTTATTTAGAGTAGAAAGTTCTTTCAATTTTTTAATTTGCTCAAATGGGAGAAAGTCATACAATTTTCCGCAAATGCTTGTAATCACAAAAATGTACATGTTTCAAGCGCCATCTGGTGACCTCTCTGCCGCACGGTAAGAAAATTTCAATTTCTAAAATTGGTTTTGGACTCTCTAGACATATATACATACCTGTGAAAAATCTAAAAAATATTAAAAATGGTGCAGCAAAAATCCTTCGTTGAAATATCATGGAATGACTAGAAGAAAAAAAAGGGGCGTATTACGTCACTCACGTTCAACGGGTTTATTGACGCCTATAACCAAAAAAGAAATTAAGGAGAACAGTAAGTCGTACAATATTAGTTTTAAAGAGCGTTAGTTTACTCAGTCAGTATAAATGTCTCTATGCAGTAGTCTAACCTTAAAAAGATTATTCTGCTGGCAGTGCTTGCTTTTTAGTAATAAACATTCTGTTCGGAATAAAGACGGATTCGCCGACTTATTAAACATAACACGAGCACTCCATATGCACGATGATGCTGCTGGACATCTGAAGTGTGAATTAATGCTAAAAAATGTTTAAAAATCAGAACACGATGGCCGATGCACTGAGTTAGAATACTGAGCTTTTTAAAGTGCAGTTTTCAATGAAAACGTTCGTTTGAATAGATCGTTTCTACAAACAGTGATTGATGCAGCGATACATTTGAGCAAACAAAAAATGGAGTTCCGGGGACATGATGAAAGCAGTGACTCCATAAATGGTGGAAATTTCAAGGAATTACAAGGATTGCTGATCTCAAGGAGTTCTTTAGAAATTCAAAATCATCACAAAAAGATTAAAAAATCTTCACTGGTGACTCCAAAACTATTCAAAATAAAATGATTGAATGTATTTCCGATTATTTAAACGCTCATGTCAAAGACTCAATAAACGAAGCTATTTTTATTTTTCTATTCAAGTGGACGACACCACCGACATAAATCAAACTTTCCAGCGCTCCTTAATATTAAGATTTGTGAATTGCGAAGGTGTGTTAGTTGAAAGATTTTGGGGTTTCCATGATGTGAGGGAAAACAGGGCGTCAGAAATGTTGTACAAAACGCTGGACTAAATTTTGGATCCGTTTGATTATCACCACAAATTAATAGTACAATGTTACGATCGGGCCAGTGTAATGTCTGGACACTTGAATGTATTCCAGAAAAAAGTCAAAGATGAAGCTCCTCAAGCCATTTTTGTCCATTGTCTGGCACATCGCTTCAATTTTGTTTTGCAGCAAAGTTTTTCTAAAATTTCTAAGTGTCGAATATTTTTTGCAAGCCTCAGTGGCATTTCTTCGCTTCTTCATCACTCGGTGAAGCGATCTTATGTTCTTACATCAAATTCCGAAAGACGCATACCAACCATAACACAAACTCGATAGTCCACCAGTTCCAAATTAGTGAATGTGATCGTTGTAGATTGGGATAAATTAAAAGAAGTATTCGAATTTACGATAAACAGCGAACATTCAGACAAAACAACAATTCAACTTGCAAAGGGGATTTTAAATGATATGAAAGATTTTGAATTTACGTTTTTTGTCAGTAATATTCAATGAAATTTTTGGACTTACTGATATATTATTCGAAATTCTTTAAAAAAATCACTTAATTTAAACTATTGAGTATCTCAAATAAAATACACTCATGAGCTATTAAGCCGTAAAAGGGAGGATGGTGTTTTTAAAACCATATTTGAAAACACGCTGAAAATCACAGGAATAATTCAATTTAAGCGGGAATATGCCTTTCTTTCACTATAAACTATTTCTCAAAATTATAGACAGCTATATTTTGAAATTTTAGACCACATGCTTACGGCAATAAACACAAGATTTCAAGATTGTGAAAAACTGCAATTTGTCTTGCCGATACAACGAAATTTGAACAATTTAATTTCCATTTTCCATCCCAAGTACTTGAAAATCTGCAAGAGTTATACAGCGATGTGTTTAAAAAACCCAGCGCCTTAAAAATGAACTATGTCTTATATATGCCGATATAAAATTTAGGAATATATCGACACAAGAACTTCTTCGAATGCTTCATGATAAAAAAATTTTCACAGAGGCTTATAATTCGTTTTCTCTCGTCTTAACAATTCCATCTACAAGTGTACCAGCGGAAATGAGTTTTTCTTGCCTTAAAAGAATAAAAACTTACTCAAGAAATACTATTTCGCAAGAGAGGCTTTCTTATCTAGCAAATATTTTTATTCAAATAGACATATTGACACTTATGAAGAAACAACCCTTTTACGATGATGCATAAGACAGATTTGCAGCATTAAAGGACAGAAGAATTGATTTAATTTACAGAAAATAGCTAAATCCTCATTAAATAATTTTTGAAACTGCTATCTTCTCATATCACTAACAGAGCCAGGATTTAATTTCGGGGGGGGGGAGTATCTGATTCGGTAAGGCTCTTTCCCTAATTTTCCAACCACGAGCCGCCGCTGCTGTGAAGTTCCTTCATATTTCAAACATTTCTTCGAACATTTCTTCATGATTTTAATTTTTTGTAAGCTCATCTTGAGTTCAGAATTTTATACATTTATACATTACATTATATCCAAAAGTGGAGTTTATTTTAAATTATTTGGTGGCTCAAGCTCCAGAGTAGACAAATAACTCTACGTCTATGCTCATAATAGACATATATTTGATGACATAGATATACATTTGATGCACTGTTACATTGGCTGTGCCATGAAACTCAAATAATGAAAGATAACAATCAGAGTGAAAAATAGCAAGGAATATTGCCTGCAGTGGTGCAGTCCTAAATAAATAAGTAGCCTAGCGCTCTTCTAAATCAGGGGTGTATCCACGGGTGGAATCAGGGAACCCCCTAACCAGTCAATAGCCCATTAATCTGATAGGGGCAGAAATTATTATTATGTATGGGTTGTTGAGCTGGCATTGAAAGACTCCCCCCACCCTCCAAAAATGTGCCTCCGTATCCGACACTGCCTACAACACATAGTTTCGGGGGATATAAGCTTAAAATAATAATAATGTGATACAGACCCATGTGCCCAGCAGAACTAAAACTATGAATGACCTCTGAAGTGAGCTAATAAAGAAATAATTGAAAAATATAGCCAAAAGTCCGCCTTTTCGCCCTTGTCGCCTTCATTGTGGTTTTTACTATTTTCGGAACACAGTTTGTGATACGTGTTCCAAGCTGTAATTTCCTTTAAATTCCCACGATTCTTAGTTGATTTATTCAAAATTTTAGGGTCATTGCTCTAAAGCAATTTTCTTAATAAAATTGTAGAATCCACATATAGTTTATTTACAGCTTGAACAGAATTTTGTTTTTAAAATGTATGATTTCCTAAAATTTTGTCCTAGTGCCGCTAGGTCTCCAAAAGAAGTACCCTAGCGCCGATAGGCCTCGACTACACCCCTGATTGCCTGTTATAAGGGGGAGAAAAGTATCCGCGAGTAACGCCATCTATCGACGTAGAAAGTAAGTTTCATTAGCTAACATCTGATTAAAGTAAAAGATTATACACGTAACAAAAAAATGTAGAATGATCTCTATAAAAATACACAAGATAAATTCAAAATCTGTAGCAGTGATAAACAATTAAAATTGATCAAAACCGGCCAAATTATGAAAGTTACCATCAAAGAACAGACTTAATTAGTGATTATACCTTTATTTATAAATTTTCATAATACAATATATTTTTGAAAAATGACTTGACATATCATTTAATGCCTTTAATTGAATGAACTAAGAGTGATGTGCAGATCGCACTAAATAAATTGGCATTCATTTATTTCATTTTATTATATAAAAATTTGCAAATTGTGCTTTACCATAGAAATATGATTAATGAACCAATATTGCAATACAAAGTGACAAATAATTTTCTTTTAATTAAACAAAAACGATTTTTTTTTCATCCGAATGTATAATTTATGAATCAATATAATAAGTTATATAATAATTAAGTTTATAATAGTATAATTATAATAATTAAGTTAATATAATAATATTATAATTATTTAAGTTTAATTTGAATTTAGTTTAATCTGAATATATAGTATAATAATTTAGTTTAATCTGAATTTTTCTTTTAATGTTGAAACTGCAAATCTAAATCATTAATAAATTGATTGACGTCAGTCGAACAGGAATTGTCAAAGGTAATGGGATAGGAAATTCCTCGGACAATAGTACTTTTGGAAGATATTACAGCGTTCGACAGACATAATAAATTCCTCATTGTTAAAACTCATAATTGTGTTTTTGTCTGTTTAAGCATGCACAGACTAGAAAAATAATCCTTGTGTAGCGTCTTAGCGATAATTCTGAAAATCTTGCATTTTCTCTCCGAGAAAAAAAAATCTAGATCGAAATAAAAAAAAGAAGTAATAAAGAATGACCCAGAAAATGTATTACCTGTATTCATAATACAAATATAAATATAGTAAAGCCTCCGAATAGCGGACACCTCCGTACTTGAGTATTAGCCATCTATTTGGAGAACTGCCCTGCGGTGGCGCAGTGTGGTAACGCGTTCTCCTATTGCGCGGCTAATCCGGGTTCGACTCCCAGCAGTGCAAAAAGAACGCTTACTCAGAGATCTCATAAAGATCGCACTGCTCACTGTAGTCCGGGGTTTGGTTCCCTAGGCCTTAAGAGGTTCGGATTCCTCGGAAAACAGTAGGTCCCGGCGCAGCATGACCACTGTAGTCTTTGAGCCGTAAAACCAAAAAACAAACAAACTATTCGGAGAACTGGAGGTGTCCGTTATTTTGAAGGGATAATAAACAGCGCTAGATAACAGAAATTGGAAAAAATTTTGTTAAATAGAGTTGTCCGCTTTTCAAGGGTGTCCGGTAAGAGATTATATATATATATATTATTTATATATTTCAAAAATCTCTCAATAACTCTACAAAGTTCACCCCCTTAAAAAACACTAAGATTGAAATGAGAGATAAAGACAATGTTACTATTGATCGACAATTTTTCAAATATAACTCTATTTCTAAAAAACTAATGAGGCTTTTAATACACCATGCATATGGGAAAGATACACTGAATCGAGTCGCGCAGCTGAATCGAATGGCGTAAAATATTACCCCTCTTTCAATTCACATTTGTTTGAAATATTAATTTCATAATTAGTAATTAATATTTATAACTTTGACCAATCAGAAAGTTAATACAAAATCCCTTTGGATAATTGAGCCCTATGACGTGCAAAAATAATTAGAATCATTCGTTACTTGTTTCAAAAGATATCGCTTAAAAAGTGGATAGTAAATTTAACATTAGGAGATGCGAAATTCAAATATTAATAGCTCAGCAACCATTCATTCAGAAGTTATAAAATTTGGAATATTCATATAATTTTATGTATAAAATTTAAAAATAAATTAAAAGGTGGGTGTTACCATTGGAAATTATAAAGTTGACGTTAAATTAAATATGAAGACGGCCCTCCAAATATTTTTTTATTACCATATTTTTATAGAATTAGTCATTCTAGATAAAGTGGCGTTGAAATTTTTGTTCTACTTTCAATATTTCTCGAGAAAAGTCGAGTGGTCGGATTTTTTTTTTTGACCACTGTACGTACAAAAAAACTCTAAAATTCGCGAAGCGATAAAATTACTGCCCTAGTGACAAGGTTGATTGGCTACAATTTTGAAGTAAATTCGAGTCTTCACCGCGTCGGTCCCCTCAAAAAACGGGTCCTAGACATGTGTCTTGTTTGCCTATGCGATTATCCGGCCCTGCTTCCGCATGTATTTTGATACGGGCTGATACCAGATTCTATCAAGCTAATTACTTAGTCTGGGAGAGTATGCAGCAAATCAAGCCCCTGTTGATTTTTCATTAAAATCGCTTGAAGTTTCTATGAGAATTATGCCATTTTCTACTTAGCTGTGGACAAAAAAAAATTATAACACATATTAAAATTAACGTAAACTTCTTCTGCGAAATGATTTAATTCAAAATAACTTTGAAATAAATGAAGAACTTTAACATTTTTAACACTCGTTCCACTAGAGGCCCATTTTTCAAAAATATTTCTGTAAATTTTTTATCAGTTTGAAAAATATGTAAAATGTCTGAAATTAAAGGGAATATTAGGGTAATATTTTTTATAATACTATACAGGATGGTTCTAGAAACACTTTAAGATATAAATCTTATGGACGGTTTTACCATTTCTATGAAAAGCTTAATTAAAATTATGCAAACTAAAAAATTTTTGAAGTTTTGTAATTTCAATTTTTCGGCTGTCAAATTGAACTTAAGAACAAAACTGTCATCAAAATGAAGAGCGCGTACCTTCATCAGGATAACTTACTTTATAACGATAGTTATTTATTTTTTATTTTCTTACAGAGTGATTAGATTTGAAAATTAGATTTGTTCCACTATACACAGTTCCTTGTCATGATTGAGGCTCTGCAATTTTTTAACTAAGTAAGAAATATCGTACGTATACATCGTACGATTTATACGAATATATCAACATACTACCAGTTATCTTCAAAAACGCATGCATGATTCGTTAACACAAAATAAAAAATTTATTTTTCAATATTTGTTCATAGACAACGACACAATATGCGCCATTTTGATCTGGCTAACGTGTGCAACAGGGATAAAGGTGAGGGGAAAATACGGATTAATCACTGGATTTTCCCTCACTTATATATGCCTGGAGGGATTTTTTTTTTTTGCTCTTTCGTGTTCGGAAATGAAATGTGTTGTGACAAGCTTTCTGCACCAATCAACCACCCACTCCCAAATTTGGGACTAAGTTTGCTATACGGCCAACAAAAGATTATTTCTTTTTCCTGATATTGCGTAGATCATTTTGAGCGTTAGCTGACTTGGGTATTGTAATTCGGTATTCTCAAAGCGATGACGATTACGAAAGCACGTATCGATTTACTCGAAAGAAAGGACTCAAGTTTAAGAATAAAACACGTTATCATGCACGTAAAGATGTGAAGGACAGGGGTGAAGCTGGAGAAAAACAAATATGAATGAGGAAAATGATATAGTGGGTTGAATTTTAATGACGCAGGGACAACGAGGTTGACGCTGAGCCAAGGAAAAGTAGAAGAACATACAAAAAAAGGTTTCATATTCATAAAAACGGTGTTACTCAAATTTTACTGTAAATAAAGAGCACTTACTTGATAAGTTTGTACACTTAAAAAGATATTGTGAAATCAAATTTGAAGTGGTTTGTGTAAAATCGTTTTTAGCGATGAAATCAAACTGATCCATGTAACATTAGTGAAAAAAATGTATTACAATGTTTTCCGTTATAAAACTCTAAAACACCTATTCAATTGGGACGCTCTGATTTATGTGGAAATTGCATAAATCCGGCAGGGGACCGTTTATCGAAACCCGGGATGTTAACGCGTCATTAAGACGCATCTATGTTTTGAAATATATAAAATATACGAATGATATGTGTAGGCTGTCAGTGGCAGATTTATAAAATTGCCGCCCTTAGGCACAGCCTGTAATGCCGCCCCCTCCCTCCTTTAAAAAAAATAATAAAAAGAAGCATATCATACTCTCAACATTTCATATATAAAGGCAACTTTTCGTGTAATTATTCAAACTAATAATCAGGTGACCAGACTTCCCCGATTTTGACCCTTTTTTCGAAGTCCCTTCTGGATGCCAATTTGTCCAGAATTCGGCGAAAATATAACGATTTATCCTGTTTTAAAAAAATTTTCTTGCTATAAATTAATTTGCCACGGGTTAAGGAAATTTTGGAAATTTAGAACCTTGTTTTTTGTGGGAAAAAGGGAAATAACAGATATTTTTTCTTTTTGATCAAATGTCCATGTGATCGTCATTGACAAAATGGCGACACTGTAAATGTGCCAAGCAGAGCGAATCGGTCGGGTCGATGAATTTTACACACCAGCTGGCGGCCCGAACACGCCAAAGATTTAATTGCGAATTGTGACTTTAATTATATGTTAAAAATGGAATTTTTTGTGTAATAAAATTTACGGTATACCTCACGCCCTCGGCGTTTGTTCGCCAAACCAAGCAATGATCAGCAAACCAGAGAAGCTATATTAAAAACATGTTGAAAATATCGCCAAACTCTGGACTTGCTAATAAAACTTTGCCAGATTAAAAATGGGTTGAAATGATCTCGCATTTCAACGATAACCATATTCCTTTCTGAAGTATACTGAAATTAGCAGAATTCCTTTGCTGCCTTCCTGGAACCAATGCTGCCACTGAAAGGGTAGTTTCTGTCATGAATGGCATATGGACCTGTGACAAAACTCAGCTTGATGTGAACACTCTGAAGGCAATTTTCGTGACTAAGGTCAATTATGATGAAACTTGTGTTGAATTTTATAAAATGCACCTAAGGAAAAAAGACCTCTTTAAAAAATTCAAAGCTCTGAAAAATACAGCAGCTGTGCTTCTAATTGTTAAAATGAGAACTGTGGTATTGCATGTAACAGGCTATTATTCTGATTAATGTATGGATAAATATACTTCCAATGGATCTTTGTGCACGTTTTGGGTCCGAGCAAGGACAGTAGAAAATGAGGTTCAGCGCCCCCCCCAAAAAGGAAATAAATTCCTGCGTTTGGGTCCGAGATTTAAAACAGTCACGTGTATATATATTGTTTTTTCCATACACGTGACCGCTGGCTAATCCGTGAGTCCCTACCCCCCACCCCCGGTCAAAGTAGACTTAAGTTTTCAAATTTAGCGTCCCGGATTCGGAGCTTGGAAATCTGGTCACCTTACTAATAAAATACAATTTATTGCTAAACAGTTAGAAATTATTGCTACCATAGTCGCCGATATGGCGGCTTCGAGACATCTTTTGAATCTACGATAATTTTAACGTAGATTCTTGGATCCTGTGATATTTTGACGTGTATTTCGCGTATTTAAGAAAAATACGCCTACTTTTATATGCACGAATTTTGTTTTTCGTTATCATTTCAAGTTTTTCATTATCCATTCGTTTGCTGCTAGCAGATATAAAAAGCATATCAAGCCCGGATTTATAAATGGGCACGCTGGACAAGTGTTCACTAAAATTTTAAAATGCTACGAACCTTTTTTTTTTTGGTAATCTATCTACCATAGAATTCTGTTAATGCGTAAGGTAACCAAACGTCCAGATTCGTGTAGAAGGGACTAGCTTTTGACAAATGTGTCTCACTCTCCCCAAAAGACGCATTCTTGTCCCATTTTGAAGGGCAGTCTAGCTAGTTAAACAATTGACTTATACAGAGGTCCTCAAACTGCGGAGAGCGACAGTTGTACAAGGAGGCGAGAGCAAATTTTCGTACGTGAAATTCTTATTTTAGTGAGATAAATTGGTAAATGTTCATGAAAAAAAATGATTTATGCTAATTGTGGAGAGTAATTCAGTTACGTTAAATATGATATTTTTATTAAATCTATATTTTAAATAAATAAATAAACATAATTATTATCATTATGTGTTGGTAGTGTACTGCGTCCCCTTAAAGGCTGAAAATGTTCTATAAATGCGGATGATGGTGACTTCATGAAACAAAAGGAGATCACGCTGTGCTCTTTAATAAAAAAAATACTGATATGCCTATATGAGCTAAAATATTTTGTGTTGAATTACACATTAAATTTATTTTAAAAAACTGTTCTAATTGGAACCATATATTCATTTTCTTATAAATAAGTTGTTAAAATTTGCATATACGTATATATGTAAAAAGACGTACACTAAACAAACAAAATATTTTTATTCATATACTACGTCGAAGGGAGGGAGGGGGAGGTGGCGCAACTTCCGCACGTTGGTGTAAAACGAGAGCTCAGGGTAAGAAGTTTGAGAACCACTGGACTAATATATTAGTAGCTAATATTTAAAAAAAATTGTATTTATTATTTAGATTTATATATTTTTATTTATAAATTAATATTAAATTAAACAACGATGTCAATCAATCAATCAACGTTTATTGCCATAGTGATACCAACGCCGATGGTATGGCGTGATTAGATGGTGAAACGTTCGAAAGAAAATAAATATTTCTGCGTTCGGTGGGACCTGAACCCACGACCTTCCACTTCAGGTCCCACCGAAGGCAGAAATATTTATTTTCTTTCGAACGTTTCACCATCTAATCACGCCATACCATCGGCGTTGGTATCACTACGCCAATAAACGTTGATTGATTGACATTGTTGTTTGATTTAATCTGCGTAGTGTTCGATTTATATAAAATAAATAATATTAAATTATTATAAAATATTTTACATAGAAACATTTCTCTAGAAACGAAATTATTTTTAAAAAAAAATGGTTTCTGACTTTGTCGATGTTGGAAAATTTTATTTTTAATGCTCTGTGCTCCCCACTCCAGATAAATACCGCTCCTAAGCCTATGCCTTGTGGCCTACTTAGAAATCCACCACTGGGGCAAAGAACGTAGAGGGAAATATATCTATATATTCTTTGACTGTGGTGTATGCTTTATAGTAAACGAGATATATGTATCACTAATAACGGTACTGGATTATAGCTAGTCGCTAGCTAGTTCTCTGATGAAATTGCAGGTCAAATGTTCAAATTGGTTTCTGACTGCTGCTCACTAAAGCAAAGCGCCTACGAGAAACGATGGGGAGTCGGAGTTCAAATGTTAAAACGTAACTTACTTAGGATAGCGTGGAGCCCCTAGAATTATAGGCCGACGCACAAGCCCCCATTTTCTTGTACAATTCCAGGGTTTTGTTTGTTGGTTTTTTTTTTCTTTTTTTACACTTTCTTTTGTTTTATTTACCTTGGTTTTCCGCTTTCGCCAATAAATACAATTTGCAACCAGGATCACGTGATAAAATGGCAACAAAATGGCGAAAAATGGCAAGAAATATGTTCCGGCTCTCTTTTCTAGGGGTCTTAGGATAGCATGACATTGCTGATATGTGTTCGTGTGTCCTTTGACGAATTTAACATTGCCTTCAACGGATTAGCGTTGTGTTAACACTAAGAGAAGCGCATAGGCATTAACTTCCTTTCTCCTACCTTGAAACGTGTTACAGCGGCTGAATGACTCTGCATTTTGATCATAGGCGTACGCAGAAAGTTTATGGTGGAGGTATGAACTGAATGGGGTGTTACAGAGCTACAACTCATATATTCCTATGTTAAATATACAAAATTTCATTGCAATGGGGGGTTACAACCCCCATCAACACCCCCCTGCGTACGCCAGTGGTTTGGATGAACTTCGTTATACTCTATTTCCCGGTTAATTAACTTTTATACGAAGACCTGATGAACTAAGAACACAGGCCTGGGCTTCAAGAAATAACCGTCGTTCTTTTACCCTCTTTAGTTAGTTGTAGTATTAGTGTTTGTAATTAGCTATTTATGCAGACTAATTTTTTTTAAAGTATTGTGATATTATTGAATTCATTCATGGTGCTCTTGAAAGTAATAAGGTTTTAACTGACTGTTAAACTGTGATACTGCATTGACCCGTAACTAATCGATTCGAGTAATTTGTTGCAATTGTTCCGAGTATTATTTGGCATTGAATCACGCCGAGTTGAGACACACAGAGGCGTAGCCAGAGGGCGGTTTTGGGGGTTGTAACCCCCCATTGCAATGAAATTTTGTATATTTAACATAGGAATATATGAGTTGTAGCTCTGTAACCCCTCCCATTAAGCCTATAACCCTCCCCTTATGAACTTTCTGCCTACGCCACTGTTTCGGTGGGGGGAGGCGAATCAAAAAAATACCGTCCTTATATGCGGCCCTCGTTATAACCGATTTCCTCCGCAATTTTATAGATTGCAGTGACGCCCCATGGATCCGCCACTGGCTATTGTGTTAATATCTAACCATCATCTCCCTTAAAAATTGCCAAAATGTCGTAATTCAATACGATCGTTATGTGTGAAATCGAAGTACGACGTTTCCGCAATTCTTATACCACCCACTAAGGAAAGATTCAGAAGCAACGGTATAGTCCGTGGGCATGCGCAATGCATCATTTTCCTGGGATTCATGTCAGGATATAGATGCTAGTTTTCTTTCTGAGGTTGGCCGATCCCAGGGTGTGTTTCCGATCCATCGGCTGGGGCCGCTCCCCGTGGCGCCCATGCTGGTGGCTGATTTCGGTTTACGTTTGATGACGACATCTATGCGAACGGACATCTTTGTATGCTGTGCATGGCCGACTTTCGAACATCCTTCTCCATTCCCCCATAGGCGTACGGAGAAAGGTCGTATGTGGGGTTATAGATTTAATGGGAGAAGGTTACAGACCCAAAACTCACATATCCCTATATTAAGTATCCAAAATTTCATTGCAGTGGGTGGGTTACAACCCCCACAAGTACCCATCTGCGTACGCCAATGCTCCCCAAACAGCAACTCGCCTTGTCGCCTTGCTGTTGGTTGCGCTATTTGAATGTCTTGTCTAGGATTACCGTGCGGCCACCCTTCTTAACACCCCCTCCCCCGTCTAATAATCGTAATCGAAAGCTGTACTCCCGATCGCTAACTGAATGTGCTTTTTAAATAATGTTCTTTGCGAATTTTTAGAAATTACACTCTATGTAAGTGAAAAGTTACGTGTGTTGTGTTGTTGTTTGCTGTGTTGAAATTTTCTTCTAAAATTACAACATTGTCAAACAAGAAAAGTACTGGGTTATAGTTCAGTAGGTAAATTATTATACATATATTCGACTAGTGTCAACACGTTTTTAAAAATGCCGTCATTTACCAAAAGACTGGTCACGATTTGACACTATACGGTTTTACTTTACTTCATGACACTCAAATTCATTTATCTATAGGTAATTTATTTTCTTGTAAAGCAAGTAACTAATAAGCCGGATTTACAGACATTATCTGTCGCAAAAAGAATGTTAACTTCGAATTAAAAAAATAAAAATTACTCTTCCACCAAGCACAGGGCTGGATTCAGCCACTTAAGGTTATGTTGTCATAAAGGACTAGCTCTGATGACAAAGGTGCACACTAATATAACAAAGTGAGTTGAAACTGAAGCAAGCCTATAAGATAGGGCTGCAGTTGAAAAGTAAAAAAATTCGCGAAAGGAGTAATTTTTTTGCTTTCATGCAAGAGCATGCTTACGACGTTAGCAGCCCTCGGGAATGTTTTAACACAACGATAAAAAAAAAATAGCAAGGGTTTAGCATTAGAATTTATAGTTCACTGATCAAAACACTAAAGGTAAAGAGAAGGTAATGAAGTTAAATTAAAACTAGACATTCCTAAAGAATGTTAGCTAGGGATGTATCAGTCACTTGCCATTTCCTGCTTAACTTCGGTATTGGAGATAAAGGGTTCTATTTAGGTCTACTCCCTATTATAAACACAAAGAAAAACCAGTACAATGTAATTATAAATTTCTGCTTCTCAGAACTTTGCAATAAGTTCTTTTTTGTCGGAAACAGGCGGTCTCTGTAGTGGCTATAAGACCGCCACAATAAACATGATAATGTACCTAGTCTACTGATCAGGACCAGATTTAGGTTACAAAGCACCCCAGGCACAATGATTTTTGATGCCGTAACCCCCATAAGTGAACTCCTTAGAAAATGGATTAGTTCCCCTAGAAAAAAAAAATCCCCCCCTAGACTTTGAAGATAGTTACGCCCATGTCTGCCTCTCCCCATACCAGTAAAAACAAATAAAAAATCTGTCGTTGCATCCCCTCAAATTCGACGAAAAATCGCAGACGATAGGGAAGGAGCGACATTTATGATTACCATATGTGCATTATTATAAAATATAATAATGATATTTTTGTAAATTTAGTTTATTTGACGATTTTTTTTTTTTTTCAATGCTTAATGGGAGCAAAGTGGTTAGACTGACTTTTTTCCAGAATTTCAAATGAAGACAAAAGGTGTATAGGGACGCTTTCGTGGGGAACGCAGCTCAACCCAATTTTACTGTAGATAGATTGAAATTAAAAGAAAGGTGAAGTTCGCTGCTTTTTGCATCCCTTAAAATTTGGCACTTCATTTATTCGGTATTTTTCTATGAATAAATTTATTTGATGACAATTTTGATTTTTTTGGATATTGGTGGGGAGGCGGATGCAGAACAAAATTTCAAGGAGGGCGCAAAGCTTGAAAATTCACTTGTAAGTTTAGTTTTATTTTTTATTTGAAAATAATTATTTTTAATGTAAATTTATTATTCTCAGGGGGGCGCACTTCCCTTTCCTGGATTTGTCCTTGGAGGTGGGGGTTAGTTCACATAAATTTTCAGGTTTAGAAAAAAGGTTTTCTTCTCGGGGAGAGCTGATCGACAGAATTCTACGGTAAATAAATTGCAATTAAAAAAAAAAAATCTTTCACCTTTTGTGCTGTATGAAATTTGGCGCCCTGGGCAAGTGCCCAACTTGCCCATTTATAAACCTGGCACTGCTACTGATGCTAACGCATTTGACTAATAACGTGTATATTTACTTTGGCCACCATTTAGAAGCTTCATGAGCATTGTAGGGAACATAACATCACACACAAAAGATCAGTCGACAAAATACTCTTTAAAATTATATAAGGGTCATTAAAAACTTACTTCTTGATGTTTGCACTCCATGTTTTAAATGGCCTGGGGTGGCTGCCCAGCTCGTTCCCCCAAAACATAGTCCTGTTTTCATGCATTATTCCACATCTTTAACAACTTGTTTTTCCTTCTCACATTTAACGAAACAGCAGATTGTAATGAATCTGTACTTAGGAAATACAGAATTGTAGAATGGAAGAGGAGAATATGTATAGGCATGGATTGCACTTGCAGTAAAAAGGGATGTTGTATAGTCGCTAACAAGAGTGCATTTTGTTTTGACGAGAATTGGTGCAGTACAGTAACCTGTACTTTTATCCATGAAGAAGGTAAAATGTAAAAATTCTACTTCAATGCCAACTCTGAAAGTATAAATAACATCATTTTTACTTTGTAAAAACATTTTAGACTGCACATTCTTTAATCTTTTGAGGAGATTTTTGGTATTACCGAAGTTCAGATGGAAGGAAGTGTCAAAATGGAGCCGGCTGGTGCAGAATTGAGCAGTGATCCATATCAAATTAATCCAGAGCCAAAGTATGTATTCATCAATTTTATTTTTCCATTTTGGTTTGTTTTTTACTTGTTATTTTTAGTGGTTCTATTAACTGGGAAAATAGTGGTTCAATAAAAATAATTTATTCAACCACATGTGCATGTTAATTTGTACATAAGGTGGCAATATATATATACTATATATGAGTTACAAAAATAGTCATAATGTTGATGACCTTCTGATATAACAATTACTTTAGAAATGAAAGTATAGGAAGTCATAGCTGTTACAAGATTCTCTTCTAGAGTTATTAATATAAATAGTTAGGATGGAAGATCTTTTATCCTCATCATATTTTTGTAACTGTTTGCCAAAGGTATAATTTGCAAAGATTGGTAGGGCATTGCAAAATTAGTATTTTTTTCAGGTGCAGTGAAATCTGTTTATAACGACACTCAAGAGACAAGGAAAAGATATCGTTATAGGCAAGGTTGGACATTTGGGGTCGAAATATACATAAAATTTCATTTCTCTTATTCCACACTATGCACAGAGTTACAAATGGGGGTAATTCCGTGTCAAGTGATCCAGTGGAAAAACCTCGCCATCTTGGATCTTTTTTTTTTTTTTTTTCAAATTTGGCTCATTAGATGTACTGTCAGAGATAGTGAAAAATCCAAATTTTCAGATTTTTAACTGCAGTATTTTTTAAATTATAGGCCTCTGAATTCGGGGGAAAAAGCACGATTTTCTGTTTACGTGCAGTTACAAAAACTATGAAGTAGATGGATGAAATAAAAACCATATTATAGATTATTTTACAAACTTTCATATGATACCTAACGTGACTAGTTTTGGGCAGTTTGGGATTTCAAGTTCGTGCCATGAACTCTTTGACCTTGAATTTCTCAAAAAGTGCTATTTTTAAAATTATGAAAAAATCATACATAAACTTGCCTATCTTAGCATCATTTCTGGAAAGTTTCATCTTGGGACAGGAATGGGAACAGATTTTATTTTTTTTTAAAAAAAGTTATTCCAAGGAAAACCATCTGCAAAAATGGGAATTTTTTATTTTAGTCCACACTTATCAATTACTTTGGCAAGAACAACTGCTTTTAAAAGTAAGAAATAGTGCTATCATATTATGCTAAAATAAATGAAAAAATTTACTCGGTTGAGGGGGGATGAGGCCAAGGTAGGTGTGTCTTAAGAAAATTACATCCTCTAAACACTTACTTGTGAATTTACAAAAAACTGTACCTTTTTACAAGTTGGTGCTGCCTCAATCCCCTTTTTTTCTATGTTATTAACTTCAACTATCCCCTACAAGGTAACTCTTAAGAGCTGTAGTTGTTGCCAAGTCAATTTCTTCTGTACAAAAGTAATAAGTACAGCCAGCGAAACATCTAGGTTCCACCAGAGTCTGAATTTTTAAATTTGAAATTTTCACTGACACTTAGATTTCTTCCTTTAAACTTTTCTATTAGCTGATTAAGCATTTCACAATCTGAATTATTTTCCCCAATATCATGTACATCCTTACTTGTTCTTGTCAATACTTTATCTGTGAAACAGGGCCCTGCGGTGGCGCAGTGTGGTAACGCGTTCGCCTAGTGCGCTGTTAATCCGGGTTCGACTCCCAACTGTGCAAAGAACGCTTACTCAGAGATCTCATAAAGATTGCACTGCTCACTGTAGTCCGGGGTTTGGTACCCTAGGCCTTAAGAGGTTCAGATTCCTCGGAAAACAGTAGGTCCCGGCGCAGCATGACCATTGTAGTCTTTGAGCCATAAAACCACAAAACAAACGAATATCTGTTAAACAATTTTTATTTTGTGTAATTTTTTATCACAGTATGATGGTGTATGTAATTTTTTCTTAACAATAGGTGACTCTTCAAGGGTGCTAAGAGAGTTATTAAGGTAATCTAAACTAGTTTAAACTAGTCATTTTTTCCAGATAGCATTTATTTCCTACAACTATCACATATTTTCATATCCTTTTCAAAGATGTCCCATAAATCACACATCCATTTTGCAACAGGCCTTAGATTTTTTTTTTAAATATTTTTGTGCCCTTCCTTGTTAAAAAGGTTACAACAAAAAAGTGTGGTAATTATAGACCTACTTACATTTTCAGCCATGGTGGAAACTGACAATTACACACACAGAAAATAATGATGTAAAAAATTTAATGCAAACTGTGCGGTGTACATTCACTCTGTGAAAGTTAACGCAAAACTGAATGCTAGCTGTTGAATTGTCACTTTACATGCAACAATTTATAAGTCTTCAACATAAAATATTCAGAATTGCACCTGGGTAATAACTCGGCGTCTCTTGCTTACAAATCATTGCCATCTGTTTATAGTCTTAAAGGAGAATTTCTATGGTTTCTTGAACACTGTTCTTCCACCTCTTTTTACTGAATGAACTAATTTAAACTATTCTAGCATGGTTGCATATATAGTGGCGTAGGCAGAAAGTTCATAAAGGGGAGGGTCAGGAGGTTATAAGCTGTATGAGAGAAGTTACAGAGCTCCAAACTCATATTCCTATGTTAAATATACAAAATTTCATTGCGATGTGGGGTTACAACTCCCAAAGCTGCCTCCTGGCTACACCTCTGATTGTATAATAACACTGTTCTTAACTTATAATAATGATAGTGGTTATTTCCCAACAGAATTAATAATTGTGTATTAAAATTAAAAATTTCCATTTATGCAAATGATTTGCCTCGACATAATTTTTTTTAAAAAAATGACCGAAATATGATCCCATTCCCGTCCCAAGATGAAACTATCCAGAAATGCTAAGCTGTGCAGGTTTGTGTGAATTTTTTCAAAATGTTAAAAATACCGCTTTTTTGAGAAATTCAAGGTCAAAGAGTACATGGCATGACCTTTAAATCCCAAACTGCCCGAAATTAGTCATGTTAGATATCATATGAAAGCTTATAAAATATTCTATAGTATGGTTTTTATTTCATCCAGCTATCTCATTTCTAGCTTGAATAATAATAATAGATTTTGTAACTGCACGTAAGCAGAAAATTGTGTTTTTTTCCAGATTTCAGAGGCCTGTAATTTAAAAAAATACTGTAGCTAAAAATTTGGAGTTTTTGCTCTCTCTGGTAGTACGTCTAATGAGCCAAATTTGAAAAAATCCACGACGGTAAGGTTCAAAAGTGCTAGAATTTTAGTTCACTTGACATGGAATGACTCACATCGTCTTTTAAGCATTATATCCAAATTTAAGTGTTGTGTGACCCCTTCCTAATGCAGTGTCCAAAGTTAGACTCCTTTGGCGTCTACTTTCTTGCTGTTTTGTCACTCACCTCTGCGATTGGTCGGTACTAACAAAATAAGGTACTTAATGGGATATAAAGCCATTCAAAATAATATATCATGATGAATATCGGCTTAATATACTTCCAATGAAGAATAAAATGGTGCATCATGATGAATGAATCGCTTAGCAATTTCCGTTTCAATATTAAAAACCTTTATGGTATGTGTTAGTTTATTAACAACACTAATTATATTTATATTTTTGCATTAGTATGTCAATTATGTAATTTATTCCAATATATTTTCCGTATTGGAAGTTGGCAATGAGTTCGCGATTTTGCCGCGACCAGGGCTTTCATAAAGGCATTATTTGACTGTAAGAAAAATTATATGCGTTTTGCAATTGCAGTATAGCTAAGGTTCAGAAAAAATATCAAAAAATTAATAAATTTAATTTATCAAACATTAATTATTGCATAATTTATGCCTTTTCTGTTTAATTTGCATGGTACATATGTTGATATCACAGATGCAGGCCAAATATGTGACAAAACGTGCTATTTCGCTAATTTCAACATAATAAAAAAGCTATTGCCTAAATTACGGTATTATGTCCATTTTTACTGGCTAGTCCTGACAGCGACAATTGTTGCACTTATCAAATTTTATTAAGTAAATTATATTTATATACATCATAGAGCTTTGCGGGATATTCCGCCACGTCTGTTTATTAAAATTATTATTTAATAAACACACGGCGGAATATCCCATAAAAGCTCTGTCATATATATTAATGGACACCATGGAAGTCTTTGTAATAGTAAATTATATTTGTTTAAAAATTCAAACGCATGTTATTTACTTCTACCTTTTTAAGAAAAACTTATTTTTTGTACACAAATTTAGAGCTGAAGCACCAAATAATTTAGAATTGTTTTGAAAATGGTACGATGATAAAAATAGAATTGACCATTTGTTTTTCCAAAATTTTCAAACACATGAAATAGCAACCAGGAGCAAAAGCCCAATTCAGCATTCAAACAAGCTACAAAATCCCCATCATCGATAACCCCCTCGAAAACCGATGTCTTTCGACATTATTTGTATATAAGAAAACGTAAAAAACTCACAAATGCTTCCAGAACAGCAAAAGAATGCTACAGAATTGTTGCCAAAGGTATACAAACTATTTGGGAAAAGTTTTCTTTTGCACCTTACTTTCAGTTGTGGCCATAAATATTTATATGAAATGTGCATTAGCATACAGTCCAGGTTTGTTTCAAAGCAATTAACGGCAAAATCACCAAGCAAAATACATCATGCGAGGTGGATAACACAAGCTAATAGGATCCTTTGGTTATGTGTTTCGGTGAAAAAAAAAATCTAGAAGCATTGCAGACCTTGTCAAAATCATCATGCAAGTTTATGCTTAGAGTTGGTTTTGAATTAAATCACATTCAAAGGTATATGAAGGAGCAAATAACTTTTGGTATATGATGCTCTTAAAGATTTGGACAAAGAATGTAGAGAAATTATGGAAATATCACTGAAAAATAACTCTTATTTTGCTCATCCTTAGAATATTCTACTATCCATGCTGACAGATTCTAGAAAGCAGGTTAGAGGTAAAGCAATTCAGGAAGTTACTCAAGATAGAAATATGAGCTCTGGTGATATAAGAAACTTTGAATTGCCAAGACCTCTCAATTTTGACGCAGAGGATTATGTTAATATGATCGATTGGAACAGTGAAATTGTCACGCCTCCTCCACTTCTAAAAAATTTTACAAATAAAGATCTCCTTCAAACTCAAACAGGACCACTATTAATTATCTCTCTTTCTTGTCATAGCCAAGGTGTAGAACAGACTATAAATTTAACGACTTAAACAGCAAGAGAGAGAGAGAATAGGTTACGGAATCAGGCATAAATTCATTCTAAATGTGCAGGAATCGAGAAAAAATCACCTGTATTTAATTGTAAAAGCCAATAGTATTTAAACTAATTGTTCAGTTGACCATTCTTTCATTTACAATTAATTACTACTTTTCTTTAACAAAAGTGACCTGCAGCATGAGTTCCCATACGAGTACTTATAGGTGTGGGGGGGGCTGAGAAAAATTATTACCTTCCTCAAGGCTGCCAAAAATTTTTGTGAATGTACAAGATACCAAAACGCTACAAAAATAATTGATATTGCTTGACAATTAGTAATGAGCTAAAAAGTACCTTATTTTAAAATGTGACTGTAAAACTTTTGAAAGTAAATGCATAGCAGGTTCGGGAAAATACAATTTTTAAACGGCTAGGTGAGGCTCGAGCCCCATGCCCCCATATGGATACCCATGACCTGCAGTCAGGACCGATTCTGCTAAAGGTGCAACACATGCACTGCAGGGGCGACTTACTTTGAAGTGTGGCTAAATTGACCTGGGACTAGGAAGTTTTACAGGGACAGCAACAAAATTGCTAGGGCCAGCTCTGTTTGTAGTTAACTTTTCTGAAGATGAGAGGAAAAGCATATGCAAGTATAAAATTGTTCAAATATTGAGCAAAGTACTCCATTCTTATCACTAAGCATTTTCCGCTATAATATTCCAATATAAATTTCAAATAGGTGAATGGGTGTGTGTGAGGGGTATCGGGGTCGCACACTTTTTAAATTTTAATATGTTGCTTTTAAGAGCAAAATAAACTCTGTGCAATATGTGGAATCAAGTTATCAAATTTTGACCCCCCCTTATTGAACATGATATGCCCTTCATCTATCAGGACTGGGGGGGGATATCATTATACATTATAAACAGGTTTCACTGTATACATTTAGTAGTTTTGTAAATCGAATTTCCAAATTATAGTAACCTACCATGAAATAATCATGTTTTACAATTAAATGTGTGTATAAATATAATATCTGAATAAAAGGATAAAATTTGTTTTTGATAATTGTAGGATGTTCGTAGATACTATTCCATGTAAAAGAACACTTCACATCATTGAACTGCGAAAATATCATAAACAATTGAAGATGCTCTACCAAGATTTACTGAAACAACGTGAACAGGTAAATAATCAGCTCGATGTTGCAAAGATTGAACTGTCTGTTTTATTTCTTTCCCTTATAAAGCACAATATGTGAATGACCCCAACACTTCATAATGATAATGAGAGTAGTAGTTTTCAAAATGTTGCAAAATTTTCCCTGTATACTATTAGTAAATTTTACTTCATTTTTATTCTGCTTCTGTTTTCTTTGATTTTTCTGCATATTTCCTGTTTATTTTGCATCTTTATCCCAATAACCTTTTTTATCATTTATTCTTTTCATTGACTTCACTATTTTTACTTCTGTTCTCTTATTTCTTTTGCGTTCTGACCAGTGTCAAACTTCACTGGTTATGAAAAGCCTCGATCAGCTGTTGTGTTCTTTTATCGAAAATGCATGGTTGTAAGCATCATCTCCACTCATTTGTGCTTTATAAAATCTGACAACACATTCTTTCATAGACATAATTATATGGACCCATAGGGGCCCTGGGCCCTCCCCATTAACTTGAAATAAATTGTTTAATATGTAAATATACATAATATGCTTGAACACCCCTTCCCTCCATCCTGCAGTGGCGCAGTGTGGTAACGCGTTCACCTAGTGCGCCGTTAACTTGGATTCGACTCCTAATGGTGCAAAAAATGCTTACTCGGGGATCTCATAAAGATTGTATTGCTCACAGGTTTCTTAGGCCTTAAGAGGTTTGGATTCCTCGGAAAATTGTAGGTCCATAGAGTCATATTCCTCGGTAAACAGTAGGTCCTGGCACAGCATCACCACTGTAGTTCTTGGGTCGTAAAACCACAAAAAGAAAAAAAAACAACCTCTGAAAACTCTAAGTGATGCATCCTTGTTCTAGTTCATTGAATCTGTATTTCTAAATAATAGCAGTGACACTGTGACTACTTCAAACTATACATACACTGTCATGTAAAAAGAACAGTATGAAAGTCATGTGACAACTACCTTTAAGCAGTAATATGTCACCTATTTTATTGCATAGAGGAAGATAATTCCTCATTTCAGTCTTTTGTCATGAAATAATAACTGCTTATGATGAAAGAAAATGAACAAAAATGAGAAAAAACTTGTACAAAATTTGGAAACACACAATTAACATGGAATGATAGCCATGAACATAAAAGAGTGGAACATCGTTTTCTAAATAAATGGTTGTTTATTTCAGAACTCAATAGAAGAAGCAAATAAAAATTTACCATCTATTCCAAGCATGCCAGAAACTCCTGAACTTCCACAGGCACGTACCCAAATGATACCAAAGTCCCTTTCAGAGACAATGATGTATAATTTGATAAGACAGAACCAGTGCAATGACTCACCATCTTCATCTAACATCAACCAAAGTTATTTCGAAAAAAGGTATTTTATTTTGATTTCCGTATTTTGAACCAGTTTAGTTTTAATTTCTGAAGAGAAAATTACTTCATCTTAGTGAATTACTTTACTTCCAATTTGTTGAATTACTGCTTCATGTTTATTAAATTAAATTCAAATGTATTAAATCAATTTAATTCAAATTTATATTGAATCACTTCATTTACTTATCAAATTGCTTTCTTCTAGTTCAGCAGTTCCCAACCTGGGGTATGCATACCACTGGGAGTATGCAGCAGACCAGTTGAGAGTATGTGAAAACGATATTGATAATGGCAGAAAACACCAAAAAATAAGGGTTGACGTGAAAACACAAAAACAAAATTATAGTTTTAGTTTGCAAAGAGACATGTGAAAGTCTAAGTAGGCTATTATACTACCCCACTTGCAAAATGAGGAACACATTGAAGGAAGAACTCAATTTGTGAAAGTTGTTAATATTACTAAGGGCCAATTCATCAAACTTCAAGCTATTCACACCTTTATGCAAGGAGATGGACAGCCTCCATACTACATTACTTTTGCACATAGAAGTGAGGTAGCTTTTACAAGGAAAAGTACTCACAAAAAAATTCAGCTCCATGAAGCAAGCCTGAGCGTCATATTGAAATTATTAAGAGCCACATTTGAAGACGTGTATATCAACACGAATAATAGTTATGAACTTTCATCATAACTGGGTGTCTACTCATCTGGAAAAGTCAGGGAAGTTTTTTCTGACTGGAAAAGTCAGGGAAATTTGAAATACAAAGGCCCAAGTCAGGGAAATTTGAAATTCATTGTTATAATAAATAACTTATTAAAATAATTTTCCTGAACTGTGCTTTTCATACCACATTACCTACTGAAAAATTTGAAAAACTTGTACTTTTGACTAAACTTCTTCCAAAAGTTACCATTTTGCACCAAAACTAATATAATTTATATAAAATTATTAAGCCTATATATTTTTCAGAAGAAACTGTTTGCCAAATATATAACTAAAACTTGAAAAACAAAAAGTGTTTTTAGCTAAATTATTTAATCTCCTTTGCCTTATATATAGTCATACACCTTTTAAATGAAATAGAAGATGAAACATCAGCTTTGCGATTATATAGTTAAACTCTTTTATAATGAACTTGAAAAGGGTGGAATGGAAATGTTGCTGTAAATATTTAATTTGTGCAAGTTTTCTGTGTAAAGAAATACACTTTTTAATACAGCTTTTGAATTTGTAAATTCACTATAATTGAGTTATAAATGGCTTTGGGGTTTGCATTAATTGATTTCATGGCCTTGAAACTTATTTTGATTGCGCAAATTTTAGTGCATTGCATGTTGTTTACTGTAATTAGCGACTGGAAATCGACAGGAAATCGATTGGTCTGGAAAAGTCAGGGAAGTTTGAAATAGAATTTGGGTAGACACCCTGCCATAAGTTAATATGGTTAAAAATTATTTTAATACTGTTTTCGTTTGTTTTGATGTTAGGCTGCTGTTGTGAAAAAAAATTAAAATAGATTGTAAAATCAAATATAAACGCCTACAAATGTCATTAATTTTGCGATGTCAGTTATTTAGCTAACCTATTACATTACTATCTGACAAAAAAATTTTTGTGTGGAGGGATGTGGATGAGTGTGGGGTGTATGTATATGAAAGAGAAGGGGGCACTCATAAATAGAAAGTCTAATCAAGGGGTATGGGAGAATAAAAAGATTGGAAACCACTGTCAATGAAGTCATCGAAATGCTTAATTTTTGGTTTTGTTGAAATTAGTTTGTTCCCACTAATACAATCGGAGCAATGCAACTTTTATGTTTATTAATTTTAATGATGTAATTGTGGAATTAATAATTTGTGTGTATAATTTGCAACAATTATTTAGTTTTAAAGGTCGTTGTTGGTGCATGTTCGGTCACAGACCAGTATAAACCAGGGTTCCAAGTTAGTGGGTGCACCGTGCACCTGAAATTTTCTGTGCACATAAATTTTTAATTCGGGTGCACGCAATGCACCTAACTATTCAAAACTATGTTAACTTTATTACTATTACCTAAAAAAAATGGCATTTTAAGAATTTTTTAAGTTTCCATTAAATGGCCCTCCCTCAGATAAGAAATAAGGATCTCTGATTATATGAAAATATATCTGATGATATGAAATCGTTAGAATTTATGCTGTTTCTGCAGGGTTT